>CM024194.1:49816800-49882743 GCA_013435755.1 Amphilophus citrinellus | reverse complement strand
GCTTAGCCACTGTCCGGACTATCCTGCGTTGCAACCTTTCATCAAATTTTCTCTTCCGTCCACGTCCAGCTACCACAGTGCTGTGGGTTGTAAACTTCTTGATTATGTTGTGCCCCATGGAAAAAGGAACAATCAACATCTCCTGAGATGGACTTTCAACTTCTGTGCTTTTTATCTGGTTTTAGGTGTCATTTAGGGTCTTTATCCACAATACAAAGCACCTTAGGTGACTATTTGTGATTTGGCTCTTTATAATGTAGTAATCTTGAAATTAAACTTGCGTGTTCATTCAGTGAAAAGTGCAGGAGATGCTCAATTAATCTCCAATTGCGTTTATTTTACCATCAAAAGAATGAAGTCAAAATACGAAGCTCCGGACCAGCCATGAGTCCCTGACCCTAAGCTCAGTTCACAAAGACTGGTGCTCTGTCTGTCCCTGAGCCCGGTTTTTATTACAGCTACACAAAGTCATAAAATGGATGTTGGTGCATCTTCTGTCTTTGCAGCTGTTAGTGGGGTCCTCTCCTGTTCCCAGTCTCCACCGCATTTGATCCTCTCCAGTTTGCATACTGTCCCAAGTGCTCCACTGATAATGCCATAGCAACAGCACTCCACCTCAGCCTGACTCACCTGGAGAACAGAAACAGCTGTGTGCGGATGCTATTCATTGACTTCAGCTCCGCCTTCAAAACTGTCATTCCACAACACCTGGTAAACAAACTCAGTGCTATAGGCATCAGCACCCTGCTTTGCAACTCACCACCAGCAGTCTCCCAGTCCGGTATGGCAGCTGCTCTGTTGCTGACCAGAAGGTCCTACAGAGGGTGGTGAGAACAGCAGAGAGAAGATCACCAGATCAGCCCAACCTTCCATCCAGGACCTATACTCATCCCGCTGCCAGAAAAGAGCCATCAACATCATCAAAGACCACACACACCCTTCACATGAACTATTTACCCTCCTACCATCTGGTAAGCGCTACAGCAGTTTGCGCTGCAGGACTACCAGACTCGGGAATAGCTTTTTCCCACAGGCCATCAGGCTGCTCAACTCACTCATGAAAACGAATAAAATGACCAGAAAACTGTGAAAACAGCAGACTCAACGTGTGCAAAATACTATTTTTATGCACATGCCAAATTCATTTTGTACAAGAACATAAGTTTACTAAACTTATCTATCTCCATGCTGCTATTCTGAACTTTGCACTTTGTATTGTTGTACACCTGTACTATTAACACTGAGTAACATGCCTCAACCTGACTACATTCTGGTACACACCGTGTTAGCCTGGAAACTGTATCCCCACTGCCTGTCTTATGTTGTGTGATCTGTTGATATTATTTACATTTTATGTCTAGTAGTGTTTTATGTTTAGTCTATGCTTCAGTTTTTAGCTTAGTTTGTGTGTCATTTTTGGTTTTAATACTGCACATTTGGGGTTTGGACAAATGGAATTTCAGTCTTCTGTGTAATGTAAACTATTACATGGTTTGATTGACAATAAAGTTCACTTTGACTTTGAAGTCTGTAAAGTCATAGCTATGATGACCAATAACATTTTAACATTAACTAATGCTGAACAGCCAACATCAGTCATGACTAACACATCAGTCTCACCACTATATGAGCCACCTTATTATTTCTTTGCCTCCATGAAAGGACCTTTGACCTCTGTGCGGGGGTCTGGGTCTTTCTAAGGGATTTTCTTCCTCCTGATTAGGGATAGCATGAACTAATCGACTTGTCGAGTAGTTGATTCTAGGAAATCTTGCAGGTTTTTAAATTTCATGTCGACTAGTCACAGTCACGTGACTGCTGGCGACAAAATGGATTCCAAACAGATGGAAGTGCGAGGACGAGGAGCAGGCCGAGTCTTCGCAAACAGCTAGAAAATCAACAGTGTGGAAGTATTTTACTAAGATGACTCTTTTTGGTTCAACTACCGTTACGTGCCAAATCTGCAAAGCTGTGCTGAAGTACAACAAAAGTACAACTGCGATGCACAGTCACTTGAAAGGATTTTGAGCAACTTTTTGGGCCACATTACCAGAGTGACAGGAGATCAGCAGCACACTTCTCCACTGCTGCAGAAGAGGTCCGTGATTTTTTTTTTTTTCCCACTATGGCAAACCCGCTGGAGTGGTGGGCCAGCAATCAGGACAGATTTCCCCATTTGGTAAAAATCAGCAGAAGGTATTTAGCTGTTCCAGTGTTGTGCGAAATTCTGTTTCCCCGTGTAAATCTGTTCCCCCCTGTGTCGGGAGTACAAACTGCAGGCAGAGAGGCAGATCGAACTGTCTTCACAGCGATTCTGATCGATTTCTCGGTAATATGACACTGTAAAAGATTTGCTGGTAAATTAATTTGTTCCCATGTTATGTAGGGGGAACCAAATATTTTGGATGGCTGAAATATTTGGTTCCCCCTGTGTAACTTTGGCAAATAAAGAGCAAATGTTTTCATATTCACAGGAGTTGTTGTTCTTGGTGAGAGGAATAAACACAGTAAAATACTTTTACTGAGAAGTTGATCAGAAGCACCGTGAAGACTGTCGGATCCGCCTCTCTGGCTGCGCTCTCCTGACACAGGGGGAACAGATTCTCACAGGGGAACAGAATTTCACACAACAAATGTTTTATCTGTGAATATGGGTAATAAAGCCTTTAAGTTACTGCAAAGCATCGCGTCTCGAGTTTGTATGACGTCATAGCGACTACTCGCTGTCGACTCGACGTTTATCATGTTGACTTCAACCTTAAAAAGGCGTGCAACCCCTAATCCTGATCAATTTCTCAATTTTCTTTTCCAGGACAAAATTTTTTCTTTCATGTGTTAATATATGTTAATGGTGACACCACAGAACACAAGTTCCTTACAACACACATTCCTGTTTGTAGTGTTTTCATTTACAACTGTCAAGTCCCTCTACACCATGCTCCTCTCACTCACTGCAGTCTACATGCTGGTGCCCAGTGCTGCTGATTCATTTCTATGTTACATTTCATGACTATATTCTCAGAAATTAAAGTAATTCCCCCACAGTGACTTCTGACCTTTAGTGACCTCTGTCCTCCTGTTGCAGGTGTGTGTGTGCTGCTGCTGTCTGCACTGACTGTTTCTGCAGGTGAGTTGATGGAAGTGAAAACAATCAGAGAGACTCCAACAAGGACACAAACACATTTACTCTGTCTGTCTGTCCTCCAGTCTCTCTGTCTGTCAGTCCAAACCTTCAGCAGTTCTTCAGAGGATCTTCAGTGTCTCTGAGCTGTGTTGATGATGGACAGACAGTTGATGGATGGACAGTGAGGAGGACCAGAGGAGGACTCACTGAGGACTGTGGAGCAGCTCCAGGCTTTGGGAGGGTTGATGGTTCCTCCTGTGTTGTGGATCTCTCCGTCTCCTCTGATGGAAGTTACTTCTGTGAAAACTCTTCTGGACAGCAGAGCGATGAAGTCTCCATCAGTGTTTCAGGTACAGACAGATGTTTGCAGCTGTCTCTCTGGTGGAACTCTGTCTCTGAATCACTCTGTTTGTGTCTTTGTTGGTCAGCTGGTTTTCTGATCCTGGAGATCCCTGCACTTCCTGTGAGGACAGGAAGTGACATCACCCTGCTTTGCAGACAAAAGGATGGTAACACAACCAGAGCTTATTACCGTTTTAATGGAAGTGTTGTTGGATCTGTACCTAAATCAGAGCACACCATCACTAACATCCAGCAGTCTGATGAAGGTCTCTACTCATGTGCCACTGATATATTTGGATTATCTCCTCAGAGCTTTCTGAGGGTCAGAGGTCAGCATATTGAGATCACTTCCTGTTTAAACACCAGCACTAATCTGCTGACCTGATAATAAACTGACTGAACCATCTTCATCATCTCTCCTACAGCTCTTCCTCCTCATGTACAGAGCACCACAGCCTGCACCTCTCCTGGTATTTCTGCTCCTCCCTCCTCTCCCACAGCCCTCCCTCCTCCTCTTTTCTCGTCCTCCATCATTCCAGTTGTAGCAGGTCTGGTTTCTGTGGTTCTTCTGGTTCTGGTTGGAGTTCTGATCTTCTACAGGAAACTAAAAGGTATGAAGTCTGTCAGACTCAACAGTTCAGTGTGGATTGTGCGCTCACTCGTACAAACATATAAAGCATACAAGAATCAAACAGCGTCACATGCAGGATCACATTTCTAAAGCCTCCTCTGAAAGGCTCTTGGAAGCAGTTTCAGCAGTGGAGGACAAACAGCTTCAGCAGCTTCAGATGCTGAATCAGTAAAAAGAAACAGCTGTTTCCTTTGTGCCATTTCACTTTGGTGCATTTGGTTCCTGGCAGAGTGACAGCGGTGTAAGACAGGAGGAAATGACACAGCCAAGGGAAGAACTCTGTAGTTTGGCTGCTGAACTGAAATGCAGGCTGAGAGCAACCGCTTCTTAATATTTCAGATTTTACTAACTAGCTAGTTTAGATTTTAGAGTTCTTTATTTATTTTACTCTGTGTGTTTTACAGTGTATTTAAGTATTAACTGGTTAATTCATTCATCTTTAGCTGAGTTCTAGTGTCATGTTCACTCTGGGCTTAATTTCTATTTTACATGAAGACTTTTTTTTTTTTTATCTACAGTGAAGTTTAAACAAACCTGTGAGGTTTCACTTAAACCGTGTCCATTTCTAAATGTAGTTGAAATGTGAAGTGGAAATTTTCTGCACTCTCTGTCAACAGAAAGATGATGCAATGCAACTGCAGATGATGTGCACATGTTGCATCCTGTGGTCACAGTATACTGTAATCATAGATCTTTTATACTGTGCTGGTGGTGATGAGACAGGATATGGTTTTTATGCCGTTATGGTGGTTGCTTGGTTTGATACCTTTGACCCACTGAATGGGCATATATCCTTTCCTACTTTTAGTTAGCTTAACTCCACATGAAATCAAGTGTAAAATTAAACTTAACCCTCATCCAACCATCATTTTTAGCATTGGTGCAGTATCTACATTTTATTCTACATTTTATTACATTGTAAAGAAAAAAAGAAAAAACATATTTCCAACAGGGACACAGGTCAACATATAACCTTTTAGACACACCATACAAGGGTATTATATTATATTATATTATATTATATTATATTATATTATATTATATATATTATATTATATTATATTCTTATATCCCAAGGGATGATTTGTTGCTTTTATTGTAAAATGTAATCATAAGAGCAAACTAATAACTACAACATTTATTAAGACATTTTGATCCAATGCATCTTCTGCCCTTTGACTTGTCAGCAGCCAATAGCAGCTAACGAGACGTGTTAACACGTAGTAGAAGCTTTTTATTTGGTGCATAATGTAGATAGTTTGGGGGGAAAAAAAGCTAGATAAAGAGACAGCTAAAAACATGTATTGAATGGTATTTATGACATTAAATAAATGCACACTAATAGTTTTAAACTGGAAGCTGGTTCCACAGAAGAGGGGCCTGAAAGCTGAAGGCTCTGCCTCCCATTCTACTCTTAAGTATCCGAGGAACCACAAGTAAGCCAGCAGTCTGAGAGCGAAGTGCTCTGTTGGTTGTTTGTGGCTCAGGAAGTAGAAGCGGTCACATTCTTTTTTATTATTATTTTTTTTTTAAACCTGTCATGTCTGGCAGTTTATGCAATCAGAAAGATGATCTGAATGCACTGGTGTACCAAACATGTTTGCTTTTACAAGAACAGCTGTATTAGTGGTCTATAGGCTACTTTTGTTAATGTTTGTATTTTTATTTTTATTTTTATTTTATTTATTCATGCCAGGGCTGACAGGTTGGATAAAATGGGTAAGAAGAGGGATAAAGAGAAGAGAGAAGGAAAGAGAAAAAAAATTAAGGAGAAAAAACAGATAAATAGATAAAGAAACAGACACAGAAACATACACATATTCACATGTCTATACACATACAGCCAATATATAGGTCTCTCTCTCTCTTCCTCACACACACACACACACACACAAACATACATATATGGTAGTCACACATGCACTCCCACTCAACGTTTCTGGGGTGATGTGCTGGGTGTATGTGAGTGTAAGGGGTGGGAAGAATATGTATGGCTGTGTGAAAGCTACAGTGCTATTAACTCAGAGAGTGGCCGACACTAACTATGACTTAATCAATGATCCAGCGAAGGCTGGATGTCTGCCGGTGGCTTAAGAAAAGTTGCCTGATGAAGACAATCCAGCACAGGTGTGGAGCCGCGGTCCCGAACGCCTGCCCAGGAAGGAGGGGTCTCAGGGGACCGCCTCCAGATGACCAAGAGTCAGTCTCAAAACATGCCCAGGGAGAAAGAAAAGGAAAAACATATACACACATCCACACACCAAAACCCCGAGGCATGACAGTCTTGACAGAAACTTGTCGGGATGCTGCCGATGGTACTCCTGCACCATTCTCTTGTCCAGCATGTTTCACTGGGACACCCAGGATCGTTTCTCTGGCCCGTAGCCCTCCCAGTCCACCAGGTACTGGTAACCAGCTAATGGTGTAGGCCAGCTGGCCGTCGATGATATGAATTGGAGGTGGAGAGGCGACAGGCGGGCACAAAGGACTGGTGGACACAGGTTTAACTTGGGACACATGGAAGACGTGGATTCGCATACTGCGCGGTAGGTTGAGCTGGACAGACACAGGGTTGACAACAGAGTGAATCTCAAAGGGACCAATGAATGTGGGGGCGAGTTTCTTGGATTCTGCGCAAACAGGTACGTACTTGGTGGAGAGCCATACTTTCTGGCCAGGCTGATAATCCGGAGCAGGGGACCGATAACAATCCACCACGCGTTTGTTTTGTTCCTTGGTGCGCAGCAAGGCAGCTCGAGCAGACCGCCAGACCCACCAGCAGCGATGGAGATGGTGTTGGACGGACGGTACTGCGAGGTCTTCTTCTATGGCAGGAAGCAGAGGGGGTTGGAAACCCTGAGAAGCTTCAAAAGGAGACATACCCACAGCGCTGGATGAGAGGGAGTTGTGAGCATATTCAATCCACGCCAAGTGGGAACTCCAGGTGGCCTGGTTGGTGGATGCCACGCAGCGCAGAGCTCCCTCCAGTTCCTGATTGGCTCGTTCCGCCTGTCCATTAGTCTGTGGATGTTAACCAGAGGAGAGGCTCACCTGGGCTCCAATGGAGTTGCAAAACTCCTTCCAAACTCGGGAGGTGAATCCGATGCAATGTCTTCGGGGATGCCGTGAAGACGGAAAACGTGGTCTGTTAAGAGCTGGGCAGTTTCCAAGGCCGACGGAGGCTTGGGCAGAGCAATGAAGTGGGCGGCTTTAGAGAAACGGTCCACGATGGTCAGGATCACTGTCTTTCCTTCGGAGGGAGGAAGGCCAGTGACGAAATCCAGTGCAATATGCGACCAGGGTCGTTTGGGAGTAGGTAGGGGCCTGAGGAGACCAGAGGGAGAAGAAGTGGAGGGTTTATTTTGGGCGCAAGTGCTGCACGCCGCCACATACTCACGGGCGTCCTTTATGAGAGTGTGGGGGTGGGGGCACGTAGAGAGTGGTCCGAGGGACTGAATTGTCGGGAAAGGGCATCAGGTTTCACATTCCGAGATCCGGGTCTGTAAGAGATGGTGAAGTTAAAGCGTGTGAAAAAGAGAGCCCACCTGGCTTGCTGGGGATTAAGTCGTTTAGCGGCCCACAGGTAGGCCAGGTTTTTGTGATCCGTCCACACCAGAAACGGATGAGTGCCTCCCTCCAGCCAGTGCCTCCATTCCTCAAGGGCCAGTTTAATGGCCAGCAGTTCCTGGTCTCCCACGTCGTAGTTCTGCTCGGCTGGGGAGAGGCGGCAAGAGAAAAAAGCGCAGGGCTGGAGGTTACCTGCAGATTGTTGGGACAGGACTGCCCCCACCCCTACATTGGATGCATCCACCTTGACGACAAAGGATCTCGACAGGTCGGGTTGAATAAGGATCGGGGCGGAGGCGAAACGCTCCTTGAGAAACCAGAAAGCTGCGGCCGCAGAAGAAGTCCACCTGAAGGGAGATTTTGGAGAGGTGAGAGAGGTCAGCGGATGAGTGATTTTGCTGTAATCCTTGATAAAGACCCTGTAGAAGTTGGCGAAACCCAAAAACTGCTGTAACTGCTTCCGATCTGCTGGCTCCGGCCAGTCCAGCACCGCCTTCACTTTCACTGGGTCGGCCCTCATCCGCCCCTTTTCTGTGACGTATCCCAAAAAAGATGTTGACTCCACGTGGAACTCGCACTTCTCTCCCTTGACAAAGAGACGGTTCTCCAGCAGTCTCTGCAGTACCTGTCGCACATGCTTCCAGTGCTCCTGTATGGAAGGGGAGAAGATGAGAATGTCATCCAGATACACGAATACAAAATGGTTAATGAAATCCTGGAGCATGTCATTCACAAGTGTCTGAAACACTGCCGGAGCGTTGGTCAAACCAAAAGGCATGACGAGGTACTCAAAATGGCCCAGGTGAGTGTTAAAGGCTGTCTTCCACTCGTCCCCTTTGTGGATCCTGACGAGATCATAGGCATTGCGAAGGTCCAATTTTGAAAAGACGGCCGCCCCTTGAAGGAGCTCAAAAGCGGAGGTAAGGAGCGGTAGCAGGTATTTGTTTCTGATGGTTATTTCATTCAGGCCCCGGTAATGGGCGGAGAGTCTTGTCCTTCTTCGCAACGAAGAAGAACCCTGCCCTGAGCGGAGAGGTGGAGGGACGGATGAGGCCAGCAGCTCTGGCTTTGGTGATGTATTTCTCCATTGCGTCCCGTTCAGGCTTGGAGAGGCTGTAGAGGCGGCTGGTCGGGTAGGTAGTCCCAGGCCAAAGATCGATGGCACAATCGTAGGGTCGGTGAGGAGACAAGGAGAGGGTCCGGTCTTTGCTGAACACTTCGGCGAGGTCGTGGTACGCCGTGGGCATGCCGGAAAGGTCAGGCGGCGCCACCCCTTGGGGAGACGGAGAGTGAGCGACAGAGGGGGTGGCAGACCTCAGACACCGCTAGTGGCACTGCTCACTCCAGCTGGAGATGCTCCGGGTAGTCCAGTTGATGTGGGGGTTATGCTGCTGTAGCCAGGGGAAACCAACGGAAGCCAATGCAGCTGTGCTGTCACCCCGAGGCGTGACACATCCAAGAGAAATACAAACAACAGAAACAAACAGGGGTGACAGGTGTCTGAGGTCGTGCAGCCGTTTTACAGGCGCTACCTTTAGCAGAAAAACAGAAAGAGATACACTGGGATAGGTAGGTTCAAAAAAATTATCTCGTACTGTGTTCATTATGAACACCTTACGAGGTTCCAAAAAACACCTCAGCAAAGCAGCAGCACATTTAAAGCCTGAAGAGCACTAGGGTGGGTAGGGGAGGGGCTGCCAGCGGAGACGAGCAGGATACTGTGATGGCCACACAGCTTCCAGACCAGCAGTTCATGATAATGTTCATGATAAGATGGTACAGTCAGCCTTGGTTGCCAGGATACCAGTTCATACAGGTCACAACACGGGGCGGGGGGGCAGGGTGAAGAGCATCTGTTTACAAACATCTCCAGGAGACGATTTAGATAGACAGCATCCAAGGCCGTCTGGGAGCCAAATTCCAAATAGTGCAATTGTTTTGATTCAGGCCGTCATAACTATTTGCTGACAGACATTACAGTTTTTTGGTTACCTCTCAAAGTCCAATAATCCGAATTTGGTTCTACGCCGCCATGCAGAACACTCCTCCAGATGTAATCCACTTTGATTCAGCTCTACTGAGTCTGACTGAGTTCGTACTGTTTCTGCATCCCTCATAGGCAGCCTTACTAGGGCCTGAACAGCTGCCCAGAAACCAGGTATCCCCAGGTCCAATTCGGGAAAAAAGGCAAACAGAAACAGTTATCAATTTTTCAAACCATTCCTTTAGCAAAAGAAGCAATAAAACAGCATGAAAACATCTCAATGAACACATACATGATAATTACACATCTCAATGTGTAAGTATGATATATAAATTATTATTCCATTATTACCATCTTGGTACACTTTGCTCCGTTGCTGCTGCTGAAATTGCGGACAAGAAAACTCCTACTCACACAGAACCTATGCAACAAAGGACGACTTATGTATAATGCCCAACCCGACAAAAGCACATAAAGGGAAAAGTGAGACATCCAACCAAACAAAGCTGCTCAAGTACAACCTCTATGGTGAAGCGCACAAAGCTAGCAAGAACATGGCTACATGTGATGGGAAAGCGAGCTAGAGAGTACCAAAGCTGACCAGATACTGGCCGTGCTGGAGTCAAATGAGTTCTCCTTGAAACTGGACAGTTTGATGGTGACGCTACAAGACATGAAAAAGGAGGTGAGAGACTGCAATGAACGCATGCCTCGGGCTGACTAGCTTACAAGCTAAAAATAAAATGATGGAAGACAAGCTTATGGACTTGGAAACAAGGTCTCGCTTAAACAACTTAAGGCTTGTGAATTTACCAGAGGGTGCTGAGAGGCCGGGTGTGTGTGCATTTTTGGAGAAATGGATGCCTGAGGCACTGATGAATGCGACGCTGAGGTCCTCTGTGGCTTTGGGAAGAGGACACAGAATTGGTCCAAAGAAGGACAACACTTCACGTCCGCAAGCCTTGATAATGAAGTTCCTTGTAACATCTTCAGGAAATAATCATCCATTATTCAGCTTGATCGCACTTTTAATGAACCAGCAGACCAACATGTACACATAACGCTGTACGAGCGGCAGACATCTTCTTTTTTTAGGGCACGCTTGTTCTACCCAAGAAAACAGTTACAACAATGCTTATAATAGTCTCAATCTGCCCCCTACTGGGCTCAATGTTACTGCAGCATTAACACATATTGCTGACAACATCAAATAACAAATACTCGTGCAGAATGCAAATATGTAAGAACAATTAAACATCTACGATACCACATCTCCTCCCCTTCAAGTTGACAGCTTGTACTTGTCTGAATCGTAAAACAGTGGCAGTATAATATACACCAATATAGAACAGTATTATATATATTTTTTCTTTTTTTTTTTTACTACAAAGAAACATCTGTGAACTTAGAGCACATAACTTCTCCAAGAAAAAAGTCTCTATCTAACAAAGTCTTTGAGATGCACAGGTGAACGTCTCTCTCTCTGAGAACGTCGCACCTCAGGCGCAGCTGGTGCATCAGGCTGACCCTGGATGTTCGGAGCAGGTGGCAGCTCCTGAGGATCACATGACAAGGGCTGTGAAGTTGTGTCCATTATGGCGGGTAAGCAGTCGTGGGAGCCCGAGTCTGTGTCAGGTCCCGGCTCCCCCTCTGTGTCCAGTTCACTGTGGACAGTGTCTTTTAATCTGGATCTCACCTGATCCACATGTCGTTTCAGGGTTTGACCATTTCCAATGGTGACAGTGTATGACACAGGACCTGATGAGCTCAAGATAACAGCTGGGATCCACTTTGGACCGTAGGAGTAGTTTCTGATGAACACCTTGTCTCCTGGTGCAAAACTTCTCAGTTTCTTCTTTGTGTCATGACTCTCTTTCGGTTTCAGTTGTTTTTGCTGCACTTTGGTTTTTACATCAGGCATGAGCAGGTCAAAAGCTGATCTGAGTCTCCGAGACATCATCAACTCCGCTGGTGACAAGCCTGTTGTTGCATGCGGCGTAATGCGATAACTGAACAGAAATCTTGACAGTCTTGTTTGCAGTGTGTCACCTTTTACTTTCTTCATCCCCTCCTTGAAGGTCTGGACTGCCCTCTCTGCCAGGCCATTGGAAGATGGATGAAAAGGTGCTGATCTCACATGATCAATTCCATTTCGCTTCATGAATGTCGCAAATTCAACACTTGTGAAACATGTTCCATTGTCTGATACCAACATTTTCGGCAGACCGAACACACTGAAACTCTGTCTCAGTTTCTCGATGGTAGCCTGTGATGTAGGCGATTTCACTGGGTAAATGTCCATCCATTTAGAATGAGCATCCACAATGAGGAAAAACATTTCACCTAAGAATGGCCCTGCATAATCCACATGAATCCTTGACCACGGTGATTCTGGCCATTCCCAGGGGTGTAATGGTGCAGTGGGTGGTGATTTGTGGTGTTTTTGACACTCGTCACATGACTGTACCTCTCTTTCAATACTCTCATCCATTCCCGGCCACCATACATATGACCTTGCCAGGCCCTTCATCTTTGACATGCCTGTGTGAGTCTGGTGCAGAAGTTTCAGTATTTTGTCTCTGCCTTTGGTGGGGATAATTACTCTAGCTCCCCAGAGCACACAGCCATCCCTCACACTCAGTTCCATTTTTCTTTGTTGATATGGTTTGAAGTGAGAATCAGTCTGTTCCGGCCAGCCCTTTAAGGTGTACTCATGAACTTGGGACAAGATGATATCCTTAGCTGTCCAGCGTTTGAGCTGTGTGGTGTCCACAAGTGTGTCATCTAGTACATCCATCATTAAGACTTGTTCTGTCATCTCTTTTTCAGGGGCCGTGTCCGGTACAGGTAACCTGCTAAGCGCATCTGCATTTGCATGGTGTTTTCCAGGCTTGTACACAATGTGGTACTCATAGGCGCTCAATGTCACAGCCCATCTCTGCACTCTTGGTGAGCCCATCTGAGGTATAGGCTTCTTCATGTTGAAAAGAGAAATCAGGGGCTTATGGTCTGTATAAATAGTGAAGACTCGACCATACAAATATTTGTGAAATTTCTGGATGCCAAACATTACAGCCAAACCTTCCTTGTCAAGCTGAGAATATCTCTTTTCAGCTGGAGAGAGTGTGCGTGACATGAACCCCAGGGGTCTTTCACTGCCATCATTCATCTTATGTGACAAAACGGCACCCACACCGTATGGAGGTGCATCACAAGAGAGAATTAACTCTCGGTCTGCTGAGTAATGAACCAACACGTCTGCTGAGTTCAACAGAGCCTTTGATTTCTGAAAAGCTTCTTCTTGCTTCTTTTGCCATGTCCAACGCATGTCCTTCCTTAAGAGTTCATGCAGGGGGGCCAGCAGTGTTGCCAGGTTGGGGAGGAACTTGTTGTAATAGTTTAGCAAACCTAAGTATGCTTTGAGTTCTGTGACACTTGTAGGTGTAGGGGCATCCATGATGGCTTTAACTTTCTTTTCTACAGGGTGGAGTCCCTGTGCGTCCACTCTGTGCCCCAAGTACTCCACTTCATTTTGCATGAAGACACACTTACTTCTTTTCAATCGTAAGCCTGCCTCTTCCAACCTGACCAACACCTCATCCAGGTTCTTTAGATGATCTGCCTCATTCATCCCGCTCACCAAAATGTCATCTAAATACACAGCCACTAGGGGTATCCCTTTCAAAAGGCCTTCCATGGTCCTCTGGAAAATGGCTGGAGCAGAAGCCACTCCAAAAGGCAGTCTGTTATATGTGAACAGCCCCCGGTGTGTGTTCACTGTCACATACTTTTTGGACTTGTCATCCAGGAGTATTTGCTGGTAAGCGTGGCTCATATCCAATTTTGAGAACTGCTTTCCTCCAGAAAGTGCTGCAAACAGGTCCTCCACTCTGGGTATTGGATACTGTTCCAGAGAAGCTACTGTGTTTACAGTAAGCTTGTAGTCTCCACACAACCTTACTGTCCCTATAGGCTTCAGAATTGGCACAACAGGTGCTGCCCATTCAGCATATTTCACAGGTGAGATTATGTTTTCTTTTAGCAGTCGATCTATTTCCTCATCTACTTTTGCTCGCATGGCAAACGGAACTGATCGTGGACGGAAAAATCGTGGGGTAGCATCCCGTTTTACATGAATGGTCACTTTTGTGCCTTTCAGGGTGCCCAACTCCTCTTTGAACACATCCTCATGTTTGCTTAACACTTGCTGTAGTGTGTTATTTTCTGTTGTCTTTACCTGGTGCACCTTCTTAGCTTTGTGTTTGTTTTTGATTTCTCTCCAGTCCAGGTGTATTTCCTCTAGCCAGCCTCGTCCTAGCAAGCTGGGGCCGTCCCCTTCGACCACCACAAGGGGCAGTGTTTTCCTCTGCTGCTTGTACCTGACTCTGACAGCTGTTACACCAATCACCTTCACAGGATCCCCTGTGTATGATTCCAGCTTGATTTTGGCAGGCCTCAGGCTGGGGAGTTTGCAGCATTTCCAAGTCTCTTCATTCATAACTGTTAGGCAGCATCCAGTATCAATTTCAAAGGTTAAAACTTTATCATTAAGTTCCATATCCACAGTGTAGGGGTCTACTTTTCTCAGGTGCACTGCACTCCGGCGCCCTAATCTGTACAGTTTACTCTGATGCTCTTGGATACACTTGATACAGTTAAGTATGAATGAGTCCTCTTCTGAGCTCTCGCTTTTACTTCCATCACCTATCTCATGAACTTTGTGAGAATGATAGTGTGAACTCTGCTTTTTGTCTGTCTTTTCAGTTTTTAGTCCATACTTCTTCTGGTTCTGTTTAGCTTTGTTCCTACATGCTCTTGCTATGTGGCCTACTTTGCCACAAACATGACATTTTTCTTGTTTGTACTTACAGTTGGCTGCTGTGTGATTGGTTCCTTTGCATCGATAACACTCTCTGCTTTCTCCTTTAAATGTACGAGCCTCCTGCGACCCTCGGGTGACGCTGAAACATTTTGCTGTCGCACCTGAGATCTGTAGGTCCTGGGCATTTTTATTTGCGGTCTCCAATGACACAGCGATTGACAGAGCCTTGTCAAACGTGAGGTCTGTTTCTGACAGGAGACGCCTCTGAATTCTGTCGTCATTAATTCCGCAGACGATCCGGTCTCTCAGCCTCTGTTGCAACGTGTTGCCATAGTTACAATCCTGCGCTAAGCGACGCAGCTCGGCCACGTACTCCATGACAGTTTCACTGGGCTTGCGGTTGCGGTTATCAAATTTGTACCTTTGCACAATTTCACTGGGTTTTGGTTCAAAATGATTTTTCATCAGAGTTACAAGCTCTTGGAAAGTTTTGTCCTTTGGCTTGGCTGGGCTGAGAAGGTTACGCATCAGCCTGTAGGTCGATGCTCCAACAACACTTATTAGTATTGCCTTTTGCCTGTCTGCATTAGTAATCTCATTAGCTGCGAAAAACTGCTCCAGTATTTCACTGTACTCATCCCACGTTTGGCTTTTGGGATCGTACGGTGCCAACGTACCGATTGTAGCCATGCTTCCTCTTCGTATCCCCGCTCTCTCTCCCTCTGTCTTTTAGCCAAACCTGTCGCAGGCTCCCGTCACTCTTTTTGTTTTACTTCTCTTCTGCGTAATCCTCGTCGCCAAAAAGATGTAACATCTTCAGGAAATAATCATCCATTATTCAGCTTGATCGCACTTTTAATGAACCAGCAGACCAACATGTACACATAACGCTGTACGAGCGGCAGACATCTTCTTTTTTTAGGGCACGCTTGTTCTACCCAAGAAAACAGTTACAACAATGCTTATAATAGTCTCAGTCTGCCCCCTACTGGGCTCAATGTTACTGCAGCATTAACACATATTGCTGACAACATCAAATAACAAATACTCGTGCAGAATGCAAATATGTAAGAACAATTAAACATCTACGATACCACATTCCTAAACTACAGAGACAAACAGACTTTGATTCGAGCTGCACGGGATAAAAAAAGATGTCTATTACAAGGACCCAGCAAGTTCGCTTCTATCCTAACTTGGCCACATGGGTGCACCAGCTGAGGAAAAAATTCTACCTGATCCCTGAGGAGCTGCACACACTGGGCACTCGGCATGGAGTGACTCACCTTGCTACACTCCTAGTGACTTATGAAAAGAAAACACATACATTCAAAATGGAAACGAAGCCTATCAATATGGTATGTGATCAGGTATTGTTAAGACACAAATGACTGAAATCATTGATGTAAAAAATTTTTTTCATCTTTTTTCATATAGTATATTTGATCTAGTATGCTTATGCTCCTAAATATGTAACGATAATTAGTTTAATGAGAAGTTATCCTTTAAGTTAGTGTTCATTATCAGTGAGCAATAGTCAGATTGTTATAATTAAGCAGTAGAACTGGGATTTCTAATAGGTTAAGTTCAGAAAGTGGTCTGGCTTATCCTCACCAGGTGTGGATCAGTCGTTGGCAATGATTGGACATGTAGTGATGGAGGATGGGATTTCTCTAATATGGGGAAGGGACTTGGGAGAATGGAAGTGTTTTTGTTTTGTGGGTTGGATGCATGTTCTAGCATCCAGTACAGTTGTGCCTATATGTTTTTACAATACAAGCAACCTAATTGTTATGTTTTCAAATGTCTCAGAGCCTAAATTTGAACTTTATTTCATGGAACTGCAGGGGTCTGCAACGCTTCCAAAAAAGTCAAACAGGTCATGACAAGATTAAAGGAAATAGACTCCAAAGTTGTGTTTCTATTAGGGCTGGGACTCGATTAATAAAATTAATCTAATTAATTACAAGCTTTGTAATTAATTAATTGAAATTAATCGCATTTTAATCGCATTTCAGTATTTAACATGAGAAATATTGATTTAAGTTTGGTTGATGAATGAATCAATATACATAAGCAACCAGGGGCTGGCTGGGGTTAAAATTCAGCCTGGGAGCTTGGTTTGGAGAGGCAAACCGACAAACCATAATTTTAAGACAAGAGAACTTTATTTGCAGGTGTGGACTGCACCTGTGGCCATGAGAGCTGCAGCTGCTGTGCTTAATTGGGTAAAAAAAAAAAAATTCTGATCACTGGCCGTTCAGGAAACCTCCCGAACCTCCCGATGGCCACCACGCCCCCGTCTGAATGAGTTATATCTGTGTTTAACTTCCACTCAGTGGCGAAAACCAGCGGGAGGCTGAAAATGATGTGACAGCAGTCGGACGTTCTCTCCGGCTAAAGCGAACCTCGATAGCCCGGTCAGCTGACAGCTAGCGAGGCGAGCTGCTGGTAGAACAGCGGCAACGGACAGCTCCGAAAACGGCGGAGCACTTTTTGCAAATAAGCGACATGAATTTGGACACAGCTCATCACGCTCATCACATTGTGCGTCGATATAATCTGTATGCCTGGACTCCTGCAGTGAGAAACGTTCCACGGTGCAAAGTGCGATTAAAATGCGTTAAATTTTTTAATTCGTTATTTTCCCCGTAATTAATTAATCGTAATTAACGCGTTAAAGTCCCACCCCTAATATATATATATATATATATATATATATATATATATATATATATATATATATATATATATATATATATATCAGGACTCGCTGCAGCAGTCTCCGAGCCCCTGCAGCCCCAGCTTTCCTTTTGGTCCCCTTAGTTTCCCCAGTGTCAGCTTTAGGGTTTAATATTTTTCCCGAAAATGAGATGAATCAAATCCCGGGAAAAGACGAGCCATTTCCCGGGAATCCTGGGAAAAAGTGTTTTTTTAAAAATTTTAATTAGGCCTTCTGTAGCCTGTGTCGGGCTTAACCTATTTTGATATTGTAGAGGTAGCTTTCCAGCTATGTCCTGTTATGCCCAGTAGGGGGCAACGTTGGCTTGATTAATGCAATAAAACCTACATCTTGGCATTCGAGTGCTCGAGCTATGCGGTGTTGTATCGTTCCTCAACGCTCCCTTAACAAATATAATTCGAATATTCCTGCATTGTTCATGGAATTATACCAAGATATTTTACAATTGCTGGTGCAAAACAATACAGTTCATCTCCACACAGCATTGATAAAGGCTCAGCCACTCGCGCTGTCATGCGCACCGTTCCACCAGTGAACACCATAATAGTTATTGATAAGTTAACTACCGTACTACACTATAATATGACATAACACAGGGCCTTGAGTAATGCACTACAACCTGGTCATTGCCATTCTGGCAACAGCAAATTTATAACGCCGTGTCTAAGGGTTAAAGTAGGTTCATTGTAAATCGTCTTTTGAAAAACTGGCCAATCCTTACAGCCTAAAAAATATGCATTTTACTCAACTCCATTTTAAAAGTGAAATATGTTAAAGTATCTATTTCATGATACTTTCTTCACACATTAGGCCCGTATCCTAATTCATGATTGTTAGTAAGCGGCTGCAAACGAGGAAAAGAAACACTTGAAGGGCAGGGATATTTTATAAGCTACATAATGCAATATAACAATATATAATATAAAATTATATAATACAAAATACCTTAGGCTAAACACATTCCCTACGATTTCAACAAATTAAAGAGGAAAAAAGTACAACTGTGTAATACCTCTATTAAAACGCTTGAGATGAAGGCTGAAGCCTTAAACGGAGGCTGAACGTGCCTGAAATGAAGAGTAATGCTTTTCGCATTAAACGAAACCTTCTCTCAGTATTTCCTTAAATTTAACATTCTGAAGCTTTATCTTTCTGAAAGTGTGTTTTAAAAAGCGTGACTTTTTTTCCCGGTTTCCCGTCTTACGTTTCTCGGGAAACGGTAAATGGTTCTGATCGCATTTCCCGGGAATCCCGGGTACCGGGATTAAACCCTAGTCAGCTTCCCTGTCTGGTCAGCCTCAGTCAGAGTCCCAGTCAGAGCCTCCAGTGTCAGCTGTAATAGCAGTCTCAATCAGGGCCACAACTTCAGTTAGAGCCCTTGTCACTATCATCCTCACCACCACCAAATACATCCAAATTATCACCTAGGCAGCCCCAGCCTGCACATCCGGGGGCCTTGACGTTCCTCGCCAAGTCGCCGCTGCCACTGGGAGCCCCCTGAACTGTCTGTATTGTGCTGTGGGTTTCCTGGCAGACCCCCCTGAACTGTTTTGCTTCGTTCCCTGTGTTGTATTTGAACTGCTTTTTTTCCAGCCTGTTGCGGCCTCCTTGTTTCTTTCTTGTTTTTGTTTGGACTGTGTGGCCCTCTTTGTTTTCTTTGCCTCCACAGATGAATGAGCTGGGATTGCCCAGGAGGCGTGTGTGAGCCATGTTGAAAACTACAACAAATGACTGCAGGCAGTTAGCCAGTAAAAGGATATGTGATTAGCTATTAGCATAACTTCACTTGTTCTCCACAGTGAAACACTGCAGACTGCAGTCAGAAGGTTGTGGACAGTCTCACCTCTCTATAACAGGTTATTCATGTTAATGTGCTTCTGTGTTTCCTCCTTCATTCTTCAGGAAGGAGTGACTCCTCCCCTCCTGTAGATGTGACTTATGCTGAAGTCACCACCACACAGAGAGGTAGGCTGTAAGAGGGTCTAACCAAAATACCCCCCCCCCCCCACACACACACACACGATCTTACATGGATTCCCTGAAACTTTGTGTTGATTGAACATTTATAGAATTGAGTGTGTGTGTGTGTGTGTGTGTGCTGATGCACATTGTCTACTGTTGGATCTATTTTTAGGGGTCTCCATGGTCCTTTTTGGCTGAAAATTAAAACCATAGTTACCAACAAATCACAGGGTTAAACAGGTTCTGGTGCAGGCTGTTTATTAGACATCTTAGTTACACACACAGCAAAGTCAAAAATCAAGACACACAGTAACATAATTAAGACTGAGACACACACACACAGAGAGAAGAAGAAAGAACCTGTTGATGATGCTCCGGCTTCCTCATCACTCCCTCTGACCGAGGAGAGCCCGTGCTGAGATTAAGTATGAGTCCAAATAAAATCAAACTGTCCAAATGATCCATGGTGATGAGCAAGCTCTGTTGCAAAAAGTTACTGGTTCTTAGAAATATACAAACACAAAAGCAAAAAACAAAAAACAGAAAGCAAGAAAGCAAAAAGCCCTCCTGGGAGGTTAAACCTGAGCAGTTACTGAAAAAACAGACAACATGGACAGAGACTGTTTCTACATCTTCTCTTCTCCTTCTACTCCTCTTCTAACTGTGGTATTTATACTCTTTGTCTTCCTTTGACTAAGATTTGTGCTGAGTCTGCACTTTGTAAGCATAAATTAGGGGGTCTCATTAATCTTCTCATACTATCTAGAAAAGCACAAACATCCCGGAGCATTTTTAATACATCATCAGATAAGAAAAATTCATCACAATAATTGTCAGAAGCAACCTCCTTGTGTCCATCCTGTAGTACTCCTGGAGAAGGATTTACAACTGCTTACACTGACACAGACCGGATATGAGGGAGAAAGTGGGGCCCAGTTTGACCCTAGACTTGTTGCTTAGACAGATTTACACTTTCTTGATTTGCATTTTCAGAATCTTTGGCTGTGCTACATAAGCAAGGTAACCTATGGTTAGGTCCACTGGACAGATTTATCTTTACCACCAGTATGAACTGAAAAATGAGCAAACAGGATAACTGTAATCCCACATGTGAACCCGAGAAGGGCAGTTTTATGAGCTGAGACCCGTAAGCATGAATTTGAATGAGCCACAGGTTCAACACTGGGCTAGAGCAGAAGATGAGTATGCTTTGAGAGTGAGAGGGCCTGCTTGGCCACAGCAGACTGTTAGGGAGGGGTAGCAGAGCTTCTGGTGCCTGAACACAAATAAGAGCAATTCAAACAGGCCTCAAATCCTCCTACTACTTTTAGACACACAATATGCATTTATTACCATGTAGAAAGCAGTTTAGTTTCAAATAAACAGAAGCAGAAATAATAACTGTAAATATCAGCATTGGAGTGATTAAAAAATCCCAACACTACTCTGATGTGAAGATTCACACTGAAGAAACTAATCAACTGAAAACTGGTGATCATGATGATGCTGAAGATGATGATGATCATCATCATCATGGTCATGATGGTGATGACAATGATGAAAATGATAATGGTGATGATGATGGTGGTGATGAAGGTGGTTCAGTGTGTAGGTCTGGTATGGACAGTGAGCATCAAACAGTCAGTCTGGTCTCAGGTACGATCACAGAGTCCAGCTGCAGCAGAGGAGCAGCTCTCTGACAGTTTACCTCCATGTCTGGATGACTCCTGCTGCTTTATGCTTCATGATCTCACAAAGATTCATGAGAACTCCTCAGAGCTTCATCATGACCTGATACCATCCCCTCTGAATCTAACCAGGAAACACAGAAAGCACCAACTTTGATGAGTTATTTCCCCCACCACCACCACGTTCAGTCTGATTAACTTCACCAGAGGTTTGATTAGAACAAAACTACAGCTGGAGAAGGTTCATCTCTAGTTTGCTCATCCTCTTCATTCTTGCTGAACACAACTGAAATCTTTTTTTTAAAAAACTTTCCCAGCACAGAAAAACATTTACATCAACATCCATAAAAAAAACATTTAGATCAATAATAATTAAAACTCAATAATTAAAAAAAAAAAGTTTTTTGCTTGTCTCTAAAACATGGGGTTAAAGTTCAGGTTGAGGGTTGGGGTCATCACTAACAGTGACTCAGGGGGAGGTGGGGGCCCTTTGTGTATGTGGAAATGAATCTCTTCATGTTCAGGTAAATGATCAAAGGATCAAATTCACATTTTGTGTATCTTTCACAAACTGCTGCTGAGGCTCAGATGGAGAAACAGGTGATGATGAAACTCTGAGAGTCCTAATCTGACCAATCAGAGAGTCAGAGCTGAAGCTGCAGTTACTTCATTCATATTTCTGTCTTCAGGTCCTGCTGAGGTCACCTATGGTCAGGTGGTCTTCAACAATAAGAAGAAAGCTGGCAGGAGGACAGGTAACCATGACAACCACTCCTGGAACTTATTCATCACCAAATTCAAAATAATTTCAACAACTTCCTGTTATAGTTCCTTCATGAGCCTGTAGGGGGAGCTAGAGGCATGACTGAACTCACCAAGATTAAAGCAGTGGTGTTGCATACAGACACACACAGTCTAATGTTTTATACTCTGTGTGTTACAGAGCAGTCAGCTGATGGGGCTGTGGTGTATTCTTCAGTGAGAACAGGTAACATTTAGATACGCGTGCGTGTGTGTGTTTGTGTGTGTGTGTGTGTGTTTTCTTTTTTTTAGACAAAAATCCAGCTGAACCACATGTTGTTTACTCTGATGTGACAAATCACACAGCAGGTACAAATGAACAGAAAACTCGTGATCACGATTAAGGTGATTATGATGATGTTGTCAATGATGATGATTATGGCAGTGGTAATGATGATGATGGGGACAATTTTGATGAGGAGGAGGATGAGGATGATGGTGGTGATGAAGATGGTTCAGTGTGTAGGTCATGTATGTATTACAGACCTCCGTTGGGGTCTGTTTCACACAGAAAGAAATAGAGACGGGAGACATCAGTTGCGTTCGGTCTGCAGGCTCTTCCTCGTCTGTTTATTTACAAAACATTAAATCATCCTTCTCATTCACAATATCATCTACCATATCTCTTAACACAACTATACTATTGAATCAAACTCACATCTTTTGTTCCCTTGTATATAATATACAAAATAACTGCCCCTTAATTTAGGGTCTCTTTCATGCGCGCTGCCACTACAGCGAAATGCCACAGCTATCCTGCTGTAAAAACCTATTGTGTAATCATATCTACACTATTTATCTGCTTATTATTACCTTTTTCGCTGACACTTTTTTCTAACTACACATATGAAAACCCATATTTTACAACTAAAACACATCTATATCAAAATCTCAAAAGAAACAGAATACGTCATCATATAAAAACACAGTCAACAACAATCCTTTATATTTAAGAGGTATATCTCGGAGCAACATCCATAACAAAATGAAATACACATTGTAAAGGCTCACTATTTCGTAACATTACGCACAGGTAAAATGGCTGCTCTCCCGTCGGTCGACGGAAAACAGTTTACATCTCTTCTCTGTTCGCACACACAACTTACGAAATTACAACAAACATCACGAGCATCTAAACACAATCGACTCTTTGCAAACATACTGTGATGAAATAACTCACGTTACTAACCTGTTTCACACAGAAAGAAATAGAGACGGGAGACATCAGTTGCGTTCAGTCTGCAGGCTCTTCCTCGTCTGAAGCCCAGAAGCCCCACAGCGCCGAATACCACCCACACTACTTCCCCCTTGTGGTGAAACTACACAATTACATCTCCTCAAGTTCAGCATAATACTGACATTACCATTGGCCTTTTCACAAAAAAAACTTTTGAAATTAACTACAATTGGGACCATACACTTGTAGGCGTCACATATGGACAGTGAGCATCAAACAGTCAGTCTGGTCTCAGGTACGATCACAGAGTCCAGCTGCAGCAGAGGAGCAGCTCTCTGACAGTTTATCTCCATGTCTGGATGACTCCTGCTGCTTTATGCTTCATGATCTCACAAAGATTCCTCTAAACTCCTCAGAGCTTCATCATGACCTGATACATCCGCTCTGAATCTAACCAGGAAACACAGAAAGCACCAACTTTGATGAGTTATTTCCCCCCACACCACATTAAGACGGATTAACTTCATCAGAGGCTTAGTTAGAACAAAATTACAGCTGGAGAAGGTTAGTCTCTAGTTTCTTCATCCACTTCATTCATGGTGAACACAGCTGTCCTAATCTGACCAATCAGACAGTCAGAGCTGAAGCTGCAGGTACTTAATTCATATTTCTGTCTTCAGGTCCTGCTGAGGTCACCTATGGTCAGGTGGTCTTCAACAAAAAGAAGAAAGCTGGCAGGAGGACAGGTAACCATGACAACCACTCCTGGAACTTATTCATCACCCAATTCAAAATAATTTCATGTTATAGTTCCTCCATGAGCCTGTAGGGGGAGCTAGAGGCATGACTGAACTCACAAACATTAATCCTTTAATACCAGGCAAACACCGCTAAAACACCAGTTACTTGCCCTTTCTAGTGGTGAACAGCTGGTTAAGAAATACCAGCGCGGAGTCAGCTGATCAAAGGAACTTTGATCAGCAGGATTTTTACCGTGATCATTTGTCCTATTGGAAAAAATCAAACTGTTCCTGAAATTGCACATCAAAGACAGGGGTATTATAGTATTTGTTGCCACAAGTCCATGAACTGCTGCACATTTGAAGTAGGCTGTGTCACATCTGACACGGTTGGAGGTATAATTCAATTCAATTGAACTGATTTCAATTCAATTTTATTTATATAGCGCCAAATCACAACAAACAGTCACCTCATGGCATTTTGTATTGTGGGTAAAGACCCTACAATAATACAGAGAAAACCCAACAGTCAAAACGACCCCCTATGAGCAGCACTTGGTGACAGTGGGAAGGAAAAACTCCCTTTAACAGGAAGAAACCTCCAGCAGAACCAGGCTCAGGGAGGAGCAGTCATCTGCTGAGGGGGGGGCTGAGAGACAGAGATTAATAACAATTATTGATTAAATGCAGAGCGGAGTATAAACAAAGTAAATAAGGTGAATGAAAAGAAACAGTACATTATGGGAACCCCCAGCAGCCTAGGCCTATAGCAGCATAACTAAGGGAGGGTTCAGGGTCACCTGATCCAGCCCTAACTATAAGCTTGATCAAAAAGGAAAGTTTTAAGCCTAATCTTAAAAATAGAGAGGGTGTCTGTCTCCTGAATCCAAGCTGGAAGCTGGTTCCACAGAAGAGGGGCCTGAAAGCTGAAGGCTCTGCCTCCCATTCTACTCTTAAGTATCCGAGGAACCACAAGTAAGCCAGCAGTCTGAGAGCGAAGTGCTCTGTTGGGGTGATATGGGACTATGAGGTCTTTGAGATAAGATGGGGCCTGATTATTCAAGACCTTGTAGGTGAGAAGAAGGATTTTAAATTCTATTCTAGATTTAACAGGGAGCCAATGAAGAGAAATCAATATGGGAGAAATCTGCTCTCTCTTTCTAGTCCCTGTCAGTACTCTAGCTGCAGCATTTTGGATCAGCTGAAGGCTTTTCAGGGAGCTTTTAGGACAGCCTGATAATAATGAATTACAAACTTACTACAGTGGTGTGAAAAAGTGTTTGCCCCCTGCCTCATTTCCTGTTTTTTTGCATGTTTGTCACATTTAAGTGTTTTGGAACATCAAACCAATTTAAACAATAGTCAAGGACAACACAAGTAAACACAAAATGCAAGTTGTAAATGAAGGTGTTTATTAGTAAAGGTGAAAAAAAATCCAAACCATCATGGCCCTGTGTGAAAAAGTGATTGCCCCCCTTGTTAAAACATACTATAACTGTGGTTTTTCACACCTGAGTTCAATTTCCCTAGCCACACCTAGGCCTGATTATTGCCACACCTGTTCCCAATCAAGACATCACTTAAATAGGAGCTGCCTGACACAGTAAGGTCCACCAGAAGATCCTTGAAAGCTACACATCATGCCGAGATCCAAAGAAATTCAGGAGCAATTGAGAAAGAAAGTAATTGAGATCTATCAGTCTGGAAAGGGTTATAAAGCCATTTCCAAAGCTTTGGGAATCCAGCGAACCACAGTGAGGGCCATTATCCACAAATGGCGAAGACATGGAACAGTGGTGAACCTTCCCAGGAGTGGCCGGCCGCCCAAAATTACCCCAAGGGCGCAGCGACGACTCATCCAAGAGGTCACAAAAGACCCCACAACAACGTCCAAAGAACTGCAGGCCTCACTTGCCTCAGTTAAGGTCAGCGTTCATGCCTCCACCATCAGAAAAAGACTGAGCAAAAATGGCCTGCATGGCAGAGTTCCAAGAAGAAAACCACTGCTGAGCAAAAAGAACGTTAAAGCTCGTCTCAATTTTTCCAAAACGCATCTTGATGATCCCCAAGACTTTTGGGACAACATTCTGTGGACCGATGAGACAAAAGTGGAACTCTTTGGAAGGTGTGTGTCCCATTACATCTGGCGTAAAAGGAACACTGCATTTCAGAAAAAGAACATTATACCAACAGTAAAATATGGTGGTGGTAGTGTGATGGTCTGGGGCTGTTTTGCTGCGTCAGGACCTGGAAGACTTGCTGTGATAAATGGAACTATGAATTCTGCTGTCTACCAAGAGATCCTGAGGGAGAATGTCAGACCATCTGTTTGTGTACTCAAGCTTAAACGTACTTGGGTTCTGCAGCAGGACAATGATCCTAAACACACCAGCAAGTCCACCACTGAATGGCTGAAGAAAAACAAAATGAAGACTTTGGAGTGGCCTAGCCAAAGTCCTAACCTGAATCCTATTGAGATGTTGTGGTATGACCTTAAAAAGGCCGTTCATGCTCGAAAACCCTCTAATGTAACTGAATTAGGACAATTCTGCAAAGATGAGTGGGCCAAAATTCCTCCAGAACGCTGTAAAAGCCTCATTGCAAGTTATCGCAAACGCTTGGTTGCAGTTGTTGCTGCTAAGGCCCAACCAGTTATTAGGTTTAGGGGGCAATCACTTTTTCACACAGGGCCATGATGGTTTGGATTTTTTTTCACCTTTACTAATAAACACCTTCATTTACAACTTGCATTTTGTGTTTACTTGTGTTGTCCTTGACTATTGTTTAAATTGGTTTGATGTTCCGAAACACTTAAGTGTGACAAACATGCAAAAAAACAGGAAATGAGGCAGGGGGCAAACACTTTTTCACACCACTGTATATTAGACCATACTCAGCACACATGTTCCTGTGTACTATGCCAGCTACTGGGTTATGGTGTTTTATGTATGCCCTGCCTGCTAGGATCTTGCACCCTGGTGTTGTTTGCTGAATTGTCTCAGGGGCATCTCTGTACAGTCTCCACCCGGGGTCTTGCCCTGTGTGGTAGACCCCAGCCTCTATCAATCTACTCCCCATAAATTTTTCCTGTGCTGCCGTGATTAGTGCCTCTGTGTCTATAGCCGAGCTTTGTCCAGCCATTTGTAGGACTTTTCTATATCAGCCACCTCTTATGTCTCCTGGTGGTCCATGCCTTGCAGAGGGCTTTCCTCGCCCACCTTCCTTCCACTTAGCATACAGTCTCGGGGTGCTGGATTTGCAGCGCAACCCTTAATACATGTTAAGGAGCTTTCTTGGCTTGATGTCAGTGGCTTCTATCGCCTCCATTGGCCGACTCATTTTTCCAGCAGGGTATCTGACAGCTAGGTAGATGCTGATTGACGGAGACAAGAGGGTCAGGACATTATGGAGCCAGATCCCAGCTCCCAGCCAAAAGAGTTCGCTGATAGTGATGGATGTACGTCAGCGGCCGTGGTACGCCGGATCCAGCTCACACAAATCACAGAGAGGGCTGTGGGGAAGAGCATCAGTCACACATTGTCCCAGAGAGATATGATTACCAGCCTCAAGGCCGACTAGGAAGCCGAATTCCTGGTAATGCGGATGTTGTTTTGGAACAGGCTGCTTGTTATTTTCCAACAGCCTTCAGTTCACTGGGGGACCCACTCAGTAAATTCAATAATCTAAATTGCTCAGTTACCGTTATCGCTGTGCAGAACCCTACGTTATCTCCAGATTTAATACCTTTCATCTGCAAACACGTTCTCAGCTGGACTACGCATCCAGCTTGTGGCTCAAGTCCAACAGGCTCTGAGTCTGAACGGTTCTGCACAGCCCGTCCATCTGGCTCTGCAGTCTTGGCAGATGTCGAACTGCTGCCAAGATTTTCTTAATTTCCCGGTAAATCAGGTATCCTCCAAGCCCAGATAGAAGAGTTCCCATTACCAAAAAGCTGAATATGTATACGTCTTCCATATCTTCAACCGCCACACTGAGACACACAGGTCTCCACCTGCTCCACGAAGCAAAGACGTATCTGCCCAGGTCAGTTCCACTAGGACAAGCGGACTCCCCTTTCCCCGATCTCATAGTGGAGAAAATGCAATCAGTGGTGTTGAGAGCCCAGTTTGCCAGATCCATGTTGCTTCTTAATCTTATTCTTGTTTAGTCAATGTGTAGGAGAGGCACTTAACAGCAAGCAGAGGAGATGGGGGAGGGCAGGAAGGCAGGAGAGAGATAGGATGCGACCGTCTCCATCAGAGAGCTGACGTGCTTTCTCCCCTTTGAAATACCATTTGTGCTGTACCTTGTCAGTCTCTAGTTGTGATAGCAGTTGCGTCACACAGATGTTGGAACACTGGAGAACTAGTTGTTTCAGTGTCAGTCTAGATTTTGGGTGCTGAAGACTCCATAGGTCCCACACCCCCCTTTTACCAGGGTCACATGTGTAGTAGCATTCCAACAGTTCCCAATTCTCATCTTGTATCATTTATGCCATATCCTTTCAGCTCCAGTTGCCCACTTACTGTCGGCATGCACCGGTTCCTCAACACCTGACACAGAACCTGTTAACCTATTAACTGGCTGTGGCCCGCCCACAGGCCGTTTGTAGTGCTTTCCGAGTTTGAAGCCTCGTAGCATCACAGTAATGCTGCAGTCCGCCCTTACGATGCTTTTATATGACAGACTAGACCTTCATAGTTGGATTGACACCTCATTTGGTCAATTATGTTATGAAATGTATTTTCCAGAGCCAATAATAAGCAGACAGCGCCATGTGACTTCTCTGGATATGCCCCCAAAATGTTCTCCAAGCGTTCTGATTGGTGGACTCTGGCCCAAAATCCAAAACCACGGATGTATAGCCAATAAAATTCCTGACACGTGGGTATGTGGCGCTATGGGGTGTGTTTTCACATGAATCCACAAACTCCCTGCGTAGTCGCCGTGCGTGAAACTGAGCAGGAAGTAAGAGTGTGTGCGCCGTTGTGCGTAAACAGTGTTTACAATACTTTTTCTCACCAACGGGTTGTCAGAATGCATCAAAAACAGACTATATTTATTCAGAGAAGTGACTAAATGACTCATGAGAGTGGATTATTATTCATTAGAGGAATTCATTGCTGATTCGACGGTTGTATCGCTGCAAAATCCCGCGAATGAACAGCTGTTACTCTGACGGCGATTCATGGTACGTGTTACGTTTTATTCTCAGCTCGTCCTCGTATTATATGCCATTTAGATGTAAATATATATGTAATGGTGAGCTTGACATGCACCATTACACAGAAAATATCACCGTACACTGGTGTTATGCCTCTTATCTTGTGTGTGTGTGCTTTACATATGGAAATTTACAAGAGCAGTGTTGGGGGCAGGAAGGTTGTTACAGGTCTCAATAAGGCTTTCACGGGGGTCTTTATTACGTTTATTATGGCAGGATGAGGAGGACAATGGCTCAGAGCTTTTTTTTGACCAATAAGTGTCTAAAGTTTTACAAAAAGCTTTATGCTTTGTGTACGTTTTGTTTGTGGGGGTGGGGGTATTTGTTTGGGAGGGGGTTGTAAGTTGTGTATCAGAGAAGGACTATTGGGAGGATTGTGGTTTCTTATTTTATGTGTATATGTAGTGTTTACATTTACTGTAACTTTTGATCAATATACAGTTTATTTATTTTGTGTGTGAAGGAATCATTGAAAATAGACTGGGGGGGGGGGGGGGTGTGAATGAAGGCCTAACGTTTTCCTTCTTTTACAAATTACGGCAACCTCTGATTTATAATGTCTATAATTATAATTAATTTGTACTATCAGTAACTTTGTGTATATCAGAGGATTCCTCAGGGTAGTATCTTTGATTAGAGCCTCATTGATGACTGTATGTTGAAGCATTGAGGAGTTACAGCCATTTGAAGTTTGTATAACAAAGGCTGCTCTCATGTAAGACCACGCCTGGACATCAACACACAAAAACCTTTACAAAACAGTAGGTTTTTGTGCTATCTTGCTTTTTCAGGCATTTTTGGTGATTTTGGAGTGGCCACTTAAGGGGTTATACTGGATGTCACCCGGTATAACCCCTTATCACTTTTGTTACATCGAGGTAGGCTTGGGTCAAATGGCGGACTATGCTGTGACTGGGATTCGAATCTCTTGTTCCAAAGACGGTGATGTCACCACTACATAATGCAGCTGTGTCACCTGGATTAACAAGCTGCTAGTGGATCAGACCACATCACAGTGGCAGACACCCAGGAAAGAGTCTCACATATGAAAATCTGGACAGCACCAGGCCGTGACATGACTCACACATACTGGCTAAAGAAGCTAACTGCACTCCATGAGCGCCTGGCTGCACAAATGCTCCATATATATATATCTATCCCCTTGGACCAGTATCAGTTTGCCTATAGGGCAAACAGGTCAACCAAGGACTCTGTGTCCTGGCCCTCCACTCTGCCCTGATCCACCTAGACCATCAAGATGTGCAGATGCTATTCAGTGATTATAGCTCCCCCTTCAACACTATCTACCCCCATAAACTCATCACCAATCTGGACATCCTGGGCTTCAACCCACATATCCTCTGTGGCTTCTTGTGCCGAATTGTATGTCACCGTACCTTCCTTGTAGTGTACCCTCATTCTGGCTGGTAAAGGTGTTTGAAATCTGATATTGTTATCCTTTAACAATATTTCGCAGCAGCATATTCTTTTTTTTCCCGTAATATCTCCAGAGCATAATCATTTTCCAAATGTATATTTTTCCCTTGAAAATCCAGGCCTCTTGACTCCCATGCTCATTTGAGGATCTCTTCTTTAGTACTGTGATTTGTAAACTTGATCACAATTGAACGTGGAGGGGCTCCAGCGGGAGGTTTCATTGCAAATGAGCGGTGTGCTCTCTCAATGCCTAATGAGGAGGAGGCTGAAATACCCAGACCTTTTTCTAACAGAGTCTCTATAAAATTGATCATAGATGGATAATTATTCTCGGCCCCTTCACTCACTCCATACAGTCTCACATCTTCTCGTCGTGAACGCTCTTCCAAGTCTATTATTTTAGCTTCGTATTGCATCTATAGCAGCAGTAATTCCATCAGCAACTCTTCCGTAGATTGAATTCAAGTCTCTGCCAGTTCCTCTAATTCTTCAATCAACTTGCCAATACCAATCACATCTTCCTTCAAAGCAGCAAGTTGATTGCTACGTTCCGTTCTGAAGTCACATTGTTCTTTCAGGATTATACTTAAGCCTGGTTCTAATACACCGCTAACCTCCGGTTGTAGCTCGGCCTCCATGTTGCTACTCATTTGTGAAACGTTGTCTTCCTCCTCCTTATTACATTGAGTACTTGGAATGAAGTTTTTCTTTATTTTCTTTGGCATTTTTAAACACACTTTCACAAATGTATCTCAAACTAAGAAGTTGCCTGCTTTCGAGTTTATATAGTTTGCTTTATCTAAATATTTCATCTGTGTCATAGTCGGGAGCTACGTCTCTAAGCTGCCATCTCATCAGCCCCCAGACTGGAAGTCTGACCCCACTCAATTTGCATAACTCTCTACTCCCTGAAAATTGACCCCCAACCAATCACCTTTTGAGGCTCTGCTAACTTTCGTCCCACGTGTACTAAAGAAACACATGTCACCAGAGTACCCAGTAGTTTGCAACAGTTTTGAACAGATGTCATGATGGATCTTCTTCCAATTAAAACCTCTGCTATGAAAAGACCTCTTGGAAAATCCCCACGTTCACTAATTCATGTTACACAAACCCAGGTAGGTATGCAGGGCTCAACTTTTGGGGGCCGTCTTGTCATAGAGTTGCCTAAAATACAACATGAGGTGACAATGTCATGTGAACCAAAGATTTACCTGAATCCCACCAAGACCTTAATCATAAATTAGTCATAAATATACAGGACTAAGCTTTATTCCAACTAATTTAACACACACAGTGTTCATCAATCCAGTGTGTGACTAATATATTTTAATAAATGATGTAAAAATAGTAACAGTGAATACTAATATCAAAATGATAAAAAATTTCCAACAACTTCCTCAGCAGCAGATTACACACTGTGTGCATGGGGGAGTGGGTCTTCTCCAGCATCTCCCTGAACACAGGCGCACCACAGGGCTGTGTTTTGAACCCCTTACTCTTCTCCCTCTACATACAAGAATGCAAACCCACCCACAAGACCAACACCATCATAAAGTTTGCAGATCACACCATTGTGGTAGGCAAGATTGCATCCAGTGATGAGCCTACAGATCAGAGGAACCTGGAGAGCTGAAGCTGAGAAAACAACTTGCTCTTCAACGTAGCGAAGATGAAAGAGCTGATCCTGGACTTCAGGAGATTGAGGCCCCTCGTCCATCGCCTGATCACAATCAGTGGACTGACAGACAGCACAGAGGCACTAATCATGGCAGCACAGGAACAAGCACTGAGCACAAGATCAATAGAGGCTGGGGTCTACCCAATAAGGCAAGACCCCAGGTGTAGACTGTGCAGAGATGCCCCTGAGACAATCCAGCACATAACAGCAAGATGTAGTATGCTAGCAGGCAGAGCATACATAAAACACCATAACCAAGTGGCTGGCATAGTTTACAGGAACATCTGTGCCGAGTATAACCTGGAAGTCCCGAGGTCAAAATGGGACACGCCCCCAAGGGTGGTTGAGAACAACAGAGCTAAGATCCTGTGGGACTTCCAGGAACAGATGGACAAACTTGTGATGGCTAACCGACCAGACATCGTAGTGGTGGACAAACAAAGGAAAGAAGCTGTAGTGATGCAACAATACCAAGTGATGGCAACCTTAAGAAGAAAGAACACAAGAAACATGTAAAAGATAAATACCAAGGGCTCAGAGAAGAGCTAGAGAGGATGTGGAAGATGAAGGTAACAGTGATCTCTGTGGCAATGGAAACACTCAGTGCAGTGACCCCCAAACTGGGAACAACATCTGAGATCTCTGTTCAGAAGAGCGCAATACTGGGAACAGCTAAGATCCTGTACAGGACCCTCTGGTAGAGGACCTGAGCTTGGAGGACAAAGACTGCCTGCAGGGCGAGTGGGTTTTTTTTTTTGTTTGTTTGTTTGCTTCTTTTTTATATATATCATCACTAACAGTGACTCAGGGGGAGCTGGGGGCCCTTAGTGTATGTGGAAATGAATCTCTTCATGTTCAGGTAAATGATCAAAGAATCAAATTCACATTTTGTGGATCTTTCACAAACTGCTGCTGAGGCTCAGATGGAGAAACAGGTGATGATGAAACTCTGAGAGTCCTAATCTGACCAATCAGAGAGTCAGAGCTGAAGCTGCAGGTACTTCATTCATATTTCTGTCTGCAGGTCCTGCTGAGGTCACCTATGGTCAGGTGGTCTTCAACAATAAGAAGAAAGCTGGCAGGAGGACAGGTAACCATGGCAACCACTCCTGGAACTTATTCATCACCAAATTCAAAATAATTTCAACAACTTCACGTTATAGTTCCTCCATGAGCCTGTAGGGGGAGCTAGAGGCATGACTGAACTCACATAGATCAAAGCAGTGGTGTTGCATACAGACACACACAGTCTAATGTTTTATACTCTAACTGTGTGTTACAGAGCAGTCGACTGATGGCGAAGTTGTGTATTCTTCAGTGAGAGCAGGTGACATTTATGTGTGTGTGTGTGTGTGTGTGTGTGTGTGTGTGTGTGTGTGTGTGTGTGTGAAGGTCAGAGGTGAACAGCAGGAATCAGTGATGTTTGTCTCTGACAGGAAACTGAGGACACACTCAGCCTGATGGAGGAGCTTCACACCACCACGCTGATCCACGCTCCTCCTAAACTCTGATGATGTCTTATTGCAGCTCCTGCTGTAGGCTTGTGTCATTGTTACAATCAGCTTTTATGTGCTCAGTGTACAGACATGAAACAGAAACATTTTTATTAATAAGGTTTTTCATATCAAGACATAATAAAAACCATCTGGTCCTCACCAGGTTCTCAAATGATTTAATGCAGCCTCAGCACATGACAACAACAAAGAGGGGAAGGAGCAGCTGTCAATCAAAGTGTGAGCACCTCTATGAAAGCAGAGATGATGTTTCTGTGACAGGCTGCTGGTAACAAAGAGCCTAAAGAGCCCATTTAACATCTTTGCTCAGCTGTCTGTCATAGAAAGACACAACACTGGTTCATCACTTGGGTTAGACGCTTCTTTATGTTTCAGTGATTCATAAATCAGTGAGAAGCAGCTCAAACCAAAAAAAAAAACAACCAATTCCTCTGAAAATGATAGAAGGACTGAAATGAAAAAGAGAGAACATGCAGCCAATGTCCAAAGAAGGACTTTGAAGGACCTTCAGAAAGTCTAGAAAACTGTTGCTGAAGACCACTTTAACAATTACAAGAAGGTCCTGGAAGCAAAATATAAAGAAATGAGGGGGGGGGCTCATGACTTTTGCACAGTACTTTCTGACTCCATCAACAAAAACTATGGTTTGTACATAGTGCTTTTCTGCTCTACTTGCTGCAAGTATTTACTCGTTCACTTCACAGTTCTCTCATTAAAAGTATCACTGTTAGGTTCAGACCACCGTTAAATAAAAGAAGACACAGAAAACCTGTAGTGATCGTTTTACCTGCAGGGAGAGTCTCCGTCAGCCACCACTCGTGTGCGTGTCTGAGTGAGAGTCTGACTTCCTTCTTCCTGCTCGGCTCTTTTATTTTAGCATCACGTGAGTGTGTGCGGGTGTTTGTATGTGTGTGTGACGTCAGGAAACAGGCGTTACCTGCTTTCCTCACCTGCAGGGTTTGGGTATGTACAAGTATGTTTTGTCCTTACAATCCGATTGTCATGTGCATGTTTATGATGAACACTTCCAACACATTATGATACATAGAAAAACAGTTAAACGTTTATCTATTCTTACATTTCCTCCCTGTTTATCATGAACATTCGTCAACGGCCCCGCCGCTCACGGCAGCCACTGCTAGTCAGTCTCAGTCGGGGAAACACCTACATACATGTGCAAATTTTAAACAGTCTGAAAACCAGTTTACATCCACCCGCATCACTTGGTCTCCCATTTTCAATCAGGGTTTCATATGTGGTCTCCTATTTCACCCTCCTGCCCACCCTGCACAAGGGTATACTGATAAAAAGCTGAAATGAAAACATTCGTCATCATCTTCCTTAAATATGGAACAATACAACTGAAAAATAAAACAATAGCAGAATGACCCCTGGTGGCACTAAGAATTTCACCAGAACTTGCCACCAGGCTCCAGGAGAGCCAGTCCTGACTCCCTCCAGGTGTCTGTCGTTCCACATACTGCTGCAGTGTGTCTAAGTCAGACAAAGCAGTGTGAATGCTCCCCCCGTCACCGTTTTAATCGGGGATGAAGGTGCAACAAGTCTGTCCAATTATCTTACATACTCCTCCTTGCGGGGCAGCCAGCAAGTCCAAAACCACTCTATTCTGCATCACCATTGCACGCAAGGCGCTCAGGTCCTGTGAAGTTCCTTTGCCTAAAGTTTTTGAGGCGTCTATCAGACGGAGTAGGGCGTAGGCATGTGGGTGCTTGAGGTGGTTCAATGGTGTTGAAGTCGCTATGGTCATCAGTGCGCCCAGGATGCAGATCCAGTTCCACGTGGTCATCGCACGTGAATGAGCCATCCCTATTTAGTGGGGGGGTTCAGTTGTTTTCTTCATGGGTTTGAGACGAAGGTGGCCTAGGGTTCACCCCCCCCCTTTGTACCCCGACTTCTGCCCCCTACTCCGCGTTGATTGGCTCAATCCTTTTGCAGTGGCTGAGGTGTATCCACGTGGATCTCTCTGCTATTTTGACTGCGGTTGGTGTGGTCAGTGGTACTTTGTAGGGTCCGTCCCACCGGGGTTGGTTCCAGCACTTCTTCTTGATCATTCTGACCAGGACCCAGTCTCCCGCCACCACCAGATGTTCCTGTTGAGAAGTAGAAGAGCCTTCCGGCAGTTTATTTGTATCAAGAACCTTTTTGCTTTGGAACAATTTTCTCATCTAATCACTCAAGTCAGTCTCTTCCTCTGCTTGTTGTTCTTCTGTGTACACCGGGAGTCTAAAAGGTCGGCCAAACAATGCCTCATAGGGGGTTATCCCTGTGTTGTTGGGGGTCACATGCATGTATGTTTTTACCAAGTCTATGCATTCTACCCAGGGCCTTTCTGTTTCTGCCATACATTTCCTTAGTCTATTTTTTACTGTGCCATTCATTCTTTCAACGAGTCCTGCGTTTTGCGGATGATAAGAATAGTGATTTTTTAGCTGTACCCCTAGGTTTTGAGATACTTTGGTGGATACCTGTCTCCACTGTTCAATTACAAGAAACCTGCCTATGCAATTTCAGACTGTGTTGAAGAATAAATTACTACCGAATACTGACCTTTAAACTCATTAGAACTATACAGATTGTTTTTGCCTCGTACTGTATTTCCAGGTATGCCTAATACTTCAGGACACTATTATATGTCTCCTCAGCAGTAATTATCCTCCACATAAAGATCAGGGCAGTTTGAAACAAGTCACTGGTTGCTCTCTGTGTAAGACTGAGGCAGATGTTTCAACCATGGAGCACATGGTTAGAACATCTGCTCCATGGGGTGATCTAAAAAGCCAGCGGTACTGGAAGAAGTCCAGACAGGGGCTTTAAAGATCAGGCAGCTTTACGAATAGGAATACGAATACCTCTATTAGTCCCACAATGGGGAAATTACAGTTAACAGAACATCCATCCAAGAAATACAAACATAGAGACAAACACAGACAGGGGGGCAGGTGTCTGAGGTCGTGCAGCCGTTTTACCGTTAGCAGAAAAACAGAAAGAGATACACTGTGATAGGTAGGTTCAAAAAAATCATTTTCATTTCTTTATTTGTTTAAGAAGGACAACACATATTAACAAACATCTGTAACAATGTAAAATATGCCAGATTATAGCCTTAAGGCTAATTTCCATCCGTAGTCCTCCTAATCACCTCATTTAAAATATGAGATGAAATATCCATACATGCTAAAAAAAAAAAAGAAAATTAATGAATTAAAAAAAATGTCATCATCATTACATCATCATTAAAAAGGATATATTTCAACATCATTACATACCAAAAAACAAAACAAAATTTCATCCACATTTCATCATAGATAAATAAATATTTCATTGCCCTAATTTTAGTCAGTAAAATGATTACAGATTACAGAAATCTAACCATGTTACGTATATTGACTGGTATTACATTCCAGGTTTTGGTTGCTCGATACGAAAATGATAATTGCCCAAACACCGTTTACCTAAAAGGAACCACACAATCACCTCTAGAACCTGCTCTTGTATTCCTTATGTTCTTCTTTATGTAATCCTTTAAGGGAGGTGGTGCCATACCATTTAAAATTTTATAAACAGGATTACATCTACATATTTAACTTGATTTTCCCAATTTAAAAGATGATATTTTTCCAATATTTTACAATGATGGTACAAGTTGGGTTTGTTGTCCAATACTTTCAATGCTTTTTTATACAGAACTTCTATTTTTTTCATTATCGATCATCTGGTACTGTGTTTTTTTTTGTTTTTTTTTTCTTCAGCTCTCAGCGGAGACGGTCGCACTTTTCTTCTCTCCCAGTCCTTCCTTTTTCCCCTGCTTTGCTGCTTGCTGCTTTAGAGCCTCTCTTCACACAACTTCTGAACTGGAATTTATAATTATGGATCTGGTCAGCTGGTCTCTCAACGCCATTGTTTTGATCAAATTTCACCGTGAGGAGATTGGGGGAAGGAGAACCCTATTCCCTCTAATCAACTGACATTCCAGCTGGCTACGTTATGGATTCCTGTGTGGTGTGGAAGATGCCATATTGTCAATGGAATACACACACATTTGGCTTATTGACACTGGGGTTTCTCCGAATTGGACCTGGACATACCTGGCTTGTCGTTGCAATTCAGGAAGTCTAGGCAGCTGTCTGGCCTTGGTAAGGCTGCTTATGATGGGAACGTGGGAAGGGTACAGACTCAAACTCAGACTCTGTATATCTGGAGCTGATTCGGAGGGTAAGATCTTGGAGATGTATGTATCTGTTTCTGCACGGCGAAGGAACGAACCAAGGAGATTCGGATGAATTGGATTTTTTTCGCCACAGAGAGGTGCCAGTAAGACTGAAGGCTGTCAACAAATTAATCAGTACAGTCTGTACCAAAACAAGTTGTAGAATCAGGAATTTGGCTCCCTGGCAGCCTTGGACTGCTGCTTATCAAATTGTCTCCGGGATGTTTGTAAACAGATGCTCTACGCCCCCGCCGTCCTGTCTTCTTCTGACCTGTGTTGGACTGATCTCCCTGACCTAGCTGCTGATGAACTCTACATCTTATCAGAACTGTTAGCTGAGGAGGGAGTTTGAGTCAGCCCCACAGTAGCCCGACCCCCCCCCCCCCTCGCCTCCGCTGGCTCCCCTGTCCATACCTCCCCACCCTAGTGCTCCCATGCTATATGTTTCTGCTCTATCGCAGAGGTTTTTGTAACCTTATACTGTGTATGTGCATGTATACAAAGTATGAGATGATTTTTTTTCCTCACTCATCCCTATATGTTTTCACTATTGTTTCTGTCTTTTTAATGGCAGCGCCTCCAGAAGGGGGGCAGCATGGCCACAGTTCACCTATCTCCCTATGTTTGTTCTGTTTGTCTTCTTGGATGGGTGTTCTGTTAGCTGTATTTTCCACATTGTGGGATCAATAAAGTACCATCATTATGAACACCTTACGAGGTTCCAAAAAACACCTCAGCAAAGCAGCAGCACATTTAAAGCCTGGAGAGCACTAGGGTGGGTAGGGGAGGGGCTGCCATCATCATACTGTGATGGCCAATCAGCTTCCAGACAGGTCATGATAATGTTCATGATAAGATGGTACAGTCAGCCTTGGTTGCCAGGATACCAGTTCATACAGGTCACAACACGGGGCGGGGGGGCGGCGGTGAAGAGCATCTGTTTACAATCATCTCCAAGAGGCGATTTAGACAGACAGCATCCAAGGTCATCAGGGAGCCAAACTCCAAATACTGCAATTGTTTAGGTTCAGGCCGTCATAACTATTTGCTGACAGACTTACAGTTTTCTGGTTACCTCTCAGAAGTCCAATCATCTGAATTTGGTTCTACTCCGTGAAGGAACCTGAAAAACCAGCCTATCCCCCCAGGTTCCAGCGTGTTCGTTCATTAAACAGGAGACAATACAACGGAATAAGGAGTCCAATTATTAAATTTAATAAAACCATTTCAAACAGTTTACAGATTAATCTGGGTCAGACTGCATGCCATGAGATGGCATGAAGTACTGGCACATTCTAATTCAGCTTACAGTTTCATATAGTCACAGCTTATCAGTCTTGGTTACATCATTATACAAAACAAGAAATGTGCAAGACAGAGAGAAATGATCCACAGCTGCTTCTCCCTCCAAGGTTCCTTTATCATGTTTAGTCTCGCTGACCGCTCCACTCAGGAGTCCTTGCTTCTGTTATTGATACAATGGCGACACAGCAGGAACAGTTTGACCTAAAACATTATGTACTTGTGTATTTTAATCAGTTATGTTATTTTCCAGACCAATTTCTCAGGGAAATAAATGTACATTTAGTAAAGACAAACATTTACCATGAACCTCATGAAATCTCATAAAAACTAATTTCCTTCATAACCAACATGGCTGCCAGGTTCTTGCTAAATTTCAAATGTGTCCCGCGACTGTGAGCATCATGTGACCATGACGTCATATTAAGGGCGCATGCGTAATACATAAAATACAAATCCTAACACGATTTCTTTAGTTAACTGAAGGGATTATTTTGAGTTTTTAAGTATTTTTTTGTCTGCATGTTTCTCTGTCAGAGGCTCATTTCTGTCTGCATTGGTTCCTTTCAGCTTCTTTCTTTGTCTTGGAAGCTCCTTTTTTGCTTCCTGACATCTTTGAGCTGCTTCACTTTGTCACACAGCTTGTGTTTAAGGGCCTTCGTGATTGAGCAGCTCTGCAGTAATCAGGCCTGAGTGTGGCAGTGAGACTGAACTCAGCTCTCCAACAATCTGCTTCATCACAGTTCATTGATCACTGAAGATCAGGGCAAATGAGTTTTTCCCACAGGGCAGGTAGGTTTGGATCACTTTGTTCCCTTAATGCATGAAATCATTGAAAAACTGCAGTTTGGATTTACTCAGGTTATTGATGATTAATATGAATCGATGATGATTTCCCTCCTCTTTGTTTCTGTGTTGCTCTTTTTCGTGTCTTTATAAGTTGCTGCTGTTGCAGAGCATTTCCAGCAACCGTGATATCTGAGCGCAGCGGAGTCACGTGATCGCGCAGCAACAAACCACAGCAGAGCAGGAAGGAGGGGGCGGAGCAAAGTGCGGCTTCGTTGCGGAGCAGAGAGAGCAGCTTTTTCCTGGAGGAAAAGAAGTGAACTTAGAGGAGAAACTAAAGCATCGATCCAACATCTCTACCAACGTTTGTGTCAATACTATTGATACTTGGATCGATCCGCGCACCCTGATCTCCTGGATCTGACCTGAGAACAGCGTCAATCTCTGTCTGTGGGCTCAGCTAAAGGTAAGCATCGAGCTAACTTTGGTAGTTGAGCTGTTGTGTCTGTCGGGTTGTTAATAAATCCACCGGTATATCATGACGGGAGTTACGTCTCTTTATTTAGCCTCGCTACATAACAACTCACCGGCGACTCCAAAACATAGTCAAACCCCCCAACCTGCGGTGATACATCCGGTTTCAGTAACCGGGAGTTTCAAAATAAGAGTCCATTGGATATAGTGGTTACAAAACATTACAGAGCTTTTAGATTTGAACATTTTAGATTAAATGTTGGATTTTATTTTGTCTACAGAAGCCAGACGTTTGTCCACTGGTGATCAATCAGATTGATTGATTTTTCTTGTGTATTGTTGGGTTCACTTGAATCATTTGAAGGTTTAAAGCTGCATTTCCCCAAAAGAATAAACTATAATCATGAAGAATGAAGAAGAATTTAAAAATGTCTTGCAGTGTCAAACACAGCTGCAGCAGTCAAAGCCAGGAAGGACAGCTGGTAAAAAGTGTTGACTGTGTGAGTTAAAAGGCCCCATCATTAAAGCTCAGGTAGATCTGACTATGATTACAATTGTTCCTTCTATCAAATGAATGTTTAGCACAGAGTGAATTCAGATGTTCTCCTGTTTTATTTCTATATTTGCTTTCTACTGGGATCCACTGTGTGGTAGATGATGGAGACACTGAGTCTGGTCCAGCTGCTTTGTGGGGGTTCTGTCTCTGAAAGAGTATTTACATCTCTCTCAACTATGGAGAGAGGCGTCGTGGGGGGTGGAGAGACTTGTGAGGTGGTGAGCAGGTCCCTGTTGTAGTATGAATGGTGGAGGTGGTGGGACTGGGGTGGGGGAGTAACAGGTCTGTCCCATTGTTGAAGCTACAGGAGAAGCTGTTCAGGCTGTTGGTGAGGTGTGAACTGCTGGTGCAGTTGGGGGGCTTTAGGCTTGTGGTTGGGTCACTGCCTGAGAACTTTCCAGACAGAAGCGAGTCGTTCACTGAAAACTGGTTTTGGACTTTCTTTCAGTTCACCTGTTTAGCCTCTCACTGCTTTGCTAAACTGAACTTTGAAACTGCCTCTGTCTCCACTCTGAAACACTTCCTCCTTTTCCAGCCTCACTGTTGAAGTGTCTAAATCCAAATCCAGCCTTAAAGGGCTCGTTCCCCCAAACAGTGCAGTGTGGTAGCTTCTAATAAAGATCTGTTCTCCTGCAGCTGATTATCAGGAGGAGGAGAGTCTGACGGAGCAGCAGAGGAACATTTTCAGCCTCTACAGAGGAAACAATGAGTTCAACACAACAGGTGAGAAAAATATCAGTGTTACACTATTATTGAAACTGTGTGACTTCATCAGCTGCTGCTGGTTTGTTTTATTATGGTCCCAGTTAGCACTGAAGTTACAACAAGACCAAATAAAAAGGTCACATTTTAACAGGACACTGAAACAAAGACATTAATAATCAAGATTCAGATCAAACCCACAATTTATCATACAATACATCATTTTCATTGAGCAGTATTTCATCTATAATGTCATTTTCATCACTGTTATAATTACACATTTCATATTTTCATAGCACTTTTCCACTCTCTCCTCATTAGATCTCATTGTTTTCCAACCAGTTTGATTCCAGTTCTTGCTGGTTTGGAAATGCTGTACCAGTAGCTGTTGATGTTGCTGTTGTGGTGATCCCCAGAGTCTCTCATCCCGTGGTTCAACACACTCCAACTCCACTGTGTTGGACTGCAGCTGGTGGCAGTAGTCCTTGTTCTGCTCTGAAGATCTGCTTCAAGCTTTAGGGTCACTCTAAGCAGAAGCTGCAGAAGGTGGAGAGCTGCTTCATGTGCTGCTACACCAAACTCACAGAGGCTGCAGAGCAGAACAACAACTACATCACAAACTGCAGTTCAACACTGTGGAGTTTGTCTGTCAGTGTGATCAGAAACTCAGTGAGAGAGAGCCCATATTTGCTTTGTTATTTATTAGAAAATATATTCGTACAGTACTTGAAAAAGTGTGTGTTTGCTGTCCTTTTATGGCCTTCATGTGGCCTGCAGTAGTCCTGTGAGGAATCTTGGATTCATCTTTGACCAGGATGTGTCTGTTAGCTCACAGATAAAACAAGTTTCCAGGATGGCTTTCATCCATTTGCAGTGTTGTCCCATCCTTTGGCATTTTGAAGCTGGACTGTTATGATTCTTTATAACCAGGATGTCCAATTAATGCTTTGAATTCATTTTACATAAAAATTATGTTTCCTCTTCTTTTCCCTTGTACATGGCTGCATGTAATGTGCTGCTTTCACCAGTAGGTGGAGGTAATAGACCTAGTAGATCTTTGGAGGCGACCAAAAAAACTCTAATATTAATGGAGTTTGAAGTTTGTTCCACGACTGCATTTCACTCACTACCTCTGTTTGTATCTCTGTCACTGCAGGACCAACATGGAGCGAGAAGTCAGCGACTTCAGGAGGCTGACAAACCTCACAGAAGGAAGGGAGACAAAAAATACACCTGTGATCAGTGTGGGAAGGATTTTACCTGGAAGATTGACCTAAATAGACATCAAATGATCCACAGTGGAGAGAAACCGTTCAGCTGTGACTTGTGTGGAAAGTCTTTTACCCGGGCTGGAAGCTTAAAAACACATCAACTCATCCACAGTGGAGAGAAGCTGTACAGCTGTGATCAGTGTGGCAGAGCTTTTACTGAAAGTACCCACTTAAAGAGGCATCAAGTTACCCACTCTGGAATTAAGGCATACAGCTGTGACTATTGTGGAAAAACTTTTAGCCGCATAGGGAACAGAAATATACACCTACGTATTCACACTGGACATGATGTGTACAGCTGTGATCAGTGTGGCAAACTGTGTGCAACAGACCAACAATTACAACGCCACATGTTTACCCACACTGAGGAGAGACCTCATAAATGTGACCTGTGTGATAAGACTTTTAAATCTCCACATTACCTGAGACAACACCAACAGATCCACAGCAGAAAGAGACTCTACAAGTGCAGTTACTGTGAGGTATGTGTTTTTATTTAGATCTTGTAACTTTAGCCTGACTGTTGGGAACAACTGTTCAGTTATGATTTTTGCTTCTATGATCATGAGAAACTAAATTATTACTTTTTGTAGTGACAAACATTTATATCACTGTATTATTTATGATACACCAGTTTCCTGGTATATCATGGTATTATTATTTCTGCATATATGGGTCTTTATGTTGGTTTACAGTGGCTCCTCCTTCAGTCACCTGTAAGCTTTGTTAGCACAGAGTAAACAGAGCCAAACTACAAACAGTTTAAATATTTGTCACAGGGAGTCGGTCCTTAACAGGCTGCCTGCTCTACTGTTTGCTTGTGATGCCACTTTTTGTCGTATATTTGGCTCGTTTACGTTAATGTTTCCACAGCAGAGCTGGAAGTGGGCCTTTAAACCATTTACATTGTTTGTCTTTGACTCACCTGGTTTCCTGTTGCTGTGTGTGGGCGGAGCTTCCTGGGTGGTGTAACCTCTTCCTACCATATATAGGTCCATGTTACATTTGCCATTATGGCTGCTGGAGTTTGTCAAGTGTCCCTAAAGAACACAATCAGCTTAAACTCAAACTGATGACTCCTTCTAGAAGTGAGTCCTGTTACTTTGCAGCCATATTGAAACACACTGGAGCACTTACACTTATTTTGAAGCATTATCTAAATGAACTTTCATTTCAAAGATCAACGGGACATAAAAACTTCATGCACAGAATATTCAGTCAGATCTGATAAAATCAGCTAAAAGTTTTCTGACTTTGTACACAAATAAGATTTTAACAGCTTCTCCCCTGGTAGTTATACTTCCACCATCTTTCTATCTAATATTTAGTCATAAATTTCAGTTCAGAGTTGAGCTCCATGTCTCTCTCTCATAATGTCTCTGCTGCTACCAGGACCTAACCTAGCAGTGACCAAGGATCCCACAGTCTGCCCTGCAGCAGTCCAACAGAGTTCATCACTGTAAACTGAACCACAACACTGCAAACTGCCCAGTTTAGCCTGCACTTACTGTCCACTATAATCTCTGAATAACATGAATTATCATTTCATTTGCTTTCAAAAAACTTTCTAGAAGATGAAACATCATGTACAGATCCAATATGTGACTAAAACTCTAAAATGAATGATAACGTTACCTGTAAGCTTTAAATTAGTAGTTTATCAAAGGACCCTTGCTGAGCAGTCTTTACCTTAGAAAGAGTCTCATCTTCCTCTCATGTCCTCTCTTTGTTCCACCGTTCTCCAGCTCACAGAGTCAAAGTGTGACTTGTTTGAAGGCTGCAGGAGAAAGTCTGTATGAAATGAGCCGTATGAAAAATGAACAGACACAGCTGTGTCCAAAATCACTCACTGCTCACTTATAGTGAGTCCCACAGTTTGTTGTGCTCTATCAATGTACTCTGTATAGCATGGTGGTGGTATATAGTATTTCATTAGCAGTATTGTAGTATTACTGTGGTATTCTGGTCATATATGTAAACATTATAGTATTACACTGATGTTATTGTACCTTAACAGTGGTGGTAATGCAGTACTAAAGTGTTATTGTAGTATTACATTAGGTTTATTATAGTGTGACATTATTATTGTAGCACTATGTTGGTAGCAGTTCAGTAGGACAGTGATATTGCAGTATTATGGTGATAGTATTGTAGTTATTGTATCACAGTAAGCTGAGTGCTGTAATGTAAACAGTAAAATGTAATTGGACGTTGGCAGAGATGCTTTTTATTCCAGGCGACGTCCAGGATAAAAATGTTGAAGGATTCCCTGACTTACACTGTCTTTGTGTCTTTGTTTAGAAGCAGAGCCACACAGATGGATCCAGTTCTCAGCCCTGTCATCACTGTGGTGGTGGGAAAGCTTTTCACTGTGACCTTTGTGGGAAAACTTTCAGTCACCATCAGAGCCTAAAAACACATCAACGTAGACACACTGGACACAAACTGAAGGACTGCAAAGAATGTGGGAGAAGCTTCACCACAACAGGTGAATTAAAGCAACATGAACTCATCCACAGTGGGGTTAGAGAGCACCTCTGTGACCAGTGTGGGTCATCCTTCACCACTGCAGGTGAGCTTAAAGTGCATAAACGAGTCCACACAGGAGAGAAACCATACAAGTGCAGACACTGTGACAAAAGCTTCTCACAATCAGGTTATCGTAACGTTCATGAAAGTTCACACATTGAAGGGAACTACAGCTGTGACCAGTGTGACAAGAGCTTCAGGAATCTCAGTTCATATTCCCATCACAAACGATCCCACGCTGCAAAGAAACGGTTTCACTGTTACCAGTGTGCAAAAACATTCTCTTCATTATCTGCTCTGTGCAAACATCAGCGTGATCATGCAGGCCTGAAATCATTCCCATCATTGGATCACAATGAATCTGCAGACACACAAAGATCCTCTTCTGGTCAAACTTAAAAACCTTGAGATCCGGCTCCACAGAATTCCGATGGAATCTCCTGTAAAGATCTGATGAGGGAGCTGTGAAAGAAAATGTTACCATAGTTACATTTTTTCTAGAAATTAGTAGCTTGCAGTTATTTGTATTTAGTTTTAGTATTTGTGTTATAAAGTTGCAGAAATGTGTGTTGTGTTCAGGTGAGATTGCGGCAGTATTATAAGTTTGCCATCCAGTGGGCTGGATTGGACTGATTGAATATTTTGGTGGGCCTCAGGCCTTATGTTTGACAACCCTGAATGTAACACATCTGAGACAAAAGATCCATAAGATTGAAATGTTTGAGGAAACCTTCCTGGATTTAAAGTGTTTTAGCTGTTAGAGTTCGTGTTAGTGATTAGCTTTTCTCCAGCAGTCAGATTAAAAATCACTTCTTATCTTACATGTTAGTTTGTACTGAATCTGTTTTATCCTCATGTTGTTGCTGTTTTATTGTTTGTGTTGCAAATCCTGCAAAGGTTAAATAAAAGTATTTAAAAATGTTAAAGAAACAGTTTAATAATGAATCATTTGAGCCATGATGTCACTTCCAATCCAAATTTATTTATAAAGCACCTTTAAAACAACAAGGTTGATCAAAATGATGGACATGAAAACAGGATAACACAATAAAATAAATATAACACACACACAGCAGTAAGTAAGAAAAATATGTAAAAAGAAAGCTCGACCCCCCTCGTTCTTAAATCTAGCTTTAGGAACACTGAGGAGGAGCAGGTCAGCAGATCTCAGTGACCCTGAGGGGTCATAAGGTGTTAGTTCAGCCAGATGTGATGGAGCCAACCCATTAAGAGATTTAAAAACATACAATAAAATCTTCAAATGAATCCTAAAACACAGGAAGCCAGTGAAGGGAACCCAGAGCAGAGGAGAGATGTTCTGTTGTACAAGTTGTGGTAAGAAGGCTGAATTTCAGAGTAAAGACTGAAGTGCCAAATGGAAACATGTTTGCAGTCAGATGAACTGTTTTCAGTGGCACAGATGGAGGTTTATCAGAGGAGGAGACTTGGTTGTGAAGGAAGTAATTTGATGAAAATCACAAATATAATCATTTCATGCATTTCTGCCTTTGCTGATTCAAATGTATTAAACTGTCTTAGAAGAGAGAAATGAAGAAAGTGTTGCTAATCAACAGAGAAGAAGTACATTTTGTTTTGTTTGGTAGCACGGACAGGCTGGGCCTTTTGTGTCTCTGCGTTTGTCATAACAGATCCCAGAAAGTGCTGCCAAGGCGGCAAAGGCCGACTGAGGCGCCTGAGGAGACAAACAGAACGATAAGGGGAACATCCAAAGTCCTGAAGACAGAACGTGTCAGAAGCACCGAAACACAGACAGTGAACTTCATAAGAGGCTTAAATTAAAGGTTTACATCACTGACAGTTTCAGAGGAAATAGCTTCTGAATTTTGTGGTGTGACTTCACACAGGTGCGATGCGGTACCTGAGGCGATCTGTCAGTTCATGGAAAGAAATGGATGAAGAGAGAAACTAAATAGCTGATTGTTTCTTATTTCTGGATATTTTTCTGATATCACATCACAAGTTTTCATCAGCTTGAAATATTCTCATTGTTCCTGATGTTATTTTTGAAGAAAAATTTTTACTTATGTATTATATTTCTATTTTATTTTATGTGTTGAGGAAAAAAATTGCTGTTTCTGGCCATTCAAATTCATATTGCTTATTTAAAAAAAAATCAGTTTTAGATGTTCAACAAAGGTTAATCTTGTTTGACCTACAATTTCAATTTTGTCCCATTTTTTGATTGAGTACCCACACTGTAAAAAAAAGTCTGTAAAAATACAGGACAAAGCACTGTATAAATATGATGGAATTTTTCGTTTTAGCCATTTACAGGAGTTTTTCCATATTTTGTGATAAATACAATCCACTGTGGGAGCAAGAACCCCAAAAGAAGGGAAAGGTTAGTCAGAAAGCAGCCATTACACTATAGGCTTCTTTTGGATTTCAGAATCTGGAGGTTACGAAACCACCTTCACGTTTCCTTGTTAATATTAAAACTTATTTTTTTATATTAAAATAATGTACCTAAAATATTAATTAATTAATTAATATCATTTTAATTAGAAAGAACTGTTCATTTGTGTTAGCTGGTATTTGCTGTAACCATCTAGGAGTATTTGCTCACTCATTTTGGAAATAATTGTGATTTACGTTGAATTTGACTGAAGATTTACATTTTAGTGAATATTAAAATTATTTCTGGCTATGATACCACCAATTTGTGGCAGCTAGCTAATGAGCTAAGGTCAGCTATAATGGAAAACTGAATGTTTCTACTGAGGTACAGACAGGAAGACATAATTGGGGACTCTAATATAAGTTTTATAATAAAATTTGTGTTTTACGGTTAACTTTACTTTAGACCTTAAGGGGTTCCAGGCAGAGTTACGCTAACCTCAAACTTTCCTAATTGATGCTAACATGTTAATGTTGGTCTCTGTTAGCTAAGGTAAAGACTGCTAGTTAGTATAACATATAGTTGAAAATGTGCATTTGGTACGCGTTCTATATGTCCCTAATTGGTATTGTTGAGCTTTGTCGCGTAGCCTTCTTCTTGCGTGTGGATGGACAAGCGAGACGTGACTCATTTCCTTTTAGCCTTTAGGCATATTTATTGAACATATCAGGCTCCATTTGTACAGCCTCTCAACAACTGTGTACAGCACAGATTTTTCTCCGTCCGATCCTCTTCGTTGACGGTTACCATGGTGAGAACAAACACATGAACGTAATGACGTCACACTCCGACATTTCCCATCTAATGAGCAAGGGCGCTACCAAAATAAAATAGTTAACTTAACACCCCCCATCGAACTTAGCTCATTTGGTTTGCCTGAAAACACATTAATAAACATTAACTTTTACCTTTAGTATTTTGAATACCTTCATCACACTTTAAGTGCCAAACATGTCTTGTGCAAACCTCTTCAGCTTTTCTTTAGTTGCTGGCTTAGTCATTAAATCAGCGAGCATTTTTCCAGTAGGACAGTACTCCAGTAGTACCTTACCATTATTTACAATGTCTCTGATAAAATGGTACTTAATGTCAGTGTGTTTGCACCTTTGCCTATTTACTGGATTTCTGGCCAGTGCTATGGTGCCTTGGTTGTCTTCGTACACCTTTGTCTGTACATACTGGTATCTGTCCAGACCTGCGAGTAGTTGCTCTAAATAGATACATTCCTGTATGGCTGATGCTAAGAATATGTATTCTGCTTCACAAGTCGACAGCGCTACTGCTGGCTGTTTTCTTGTTTTCCACGAGATCAGTGAACATCTGTCACTTAGACTGGCACAGTAACCTGTCATGCTGCGTCTGTCTGTAGCTTCTGATGCCCAATCAGCATCACTGTAAACTCTCAGACCCAGTCTTCCTGTTTCATTTTTGTTGAAGTGTAATTGTTTTTCTGCTGTACCTTTGAGGTACCTGAACACATGTTTGACTGTGTTCCAGTGTTCCTCTGTTGGATCAGCAAAGTGCTGAGATAGTTTACTGACCACAAAACTTAAATCTGGTCGAGTGCATGTGGACAAGTAGATTAAGCTTCCCACTGCTTCTCTGTATTTTCTTGGCTCTTTCATTTTTTCAGCATTTTCTGTATACTGAAGTTTTGCCTCGCATGGAGTCTCTCTAGGCCTGCAATCCTGCATTCCAAATTTTTCCAGTATCTTGTCCACATATCTTTTCTGTGACATTTTAACTTGTCCTTTAGTCTGTTCAAAGTCTATTCCCAGAAAATGTTTTAACTTCCCTAGGTCTTTCATTTTGAACCTCTGAGTGAGCATGCTTTTCACATCATTGATTGCACATTCATTGTTAGCTGCGATGATCAAATCATCCACCCAAATCACCAAAATTACCTTTTCACCATGTTTCTCCTTAGTGTACAAACAATGATCAGCAGGGTTTTGTGTAAAACCATTTTCAGACAAGTATGTGTGCAGCAATGAATTCCAGTTTCTGCCTGACTGTTTCAAACCGTAGAGAGATTTTTGCAGTTTACACACCAGTTTTTCACCTTGTTTTGACCTTTTCTCATAACCGTCTGGTTGCTCTACATATAGTTCACAGTCTATTGGTGCATGCAAGTAGGCTGTCTTTAACATCCATTTGGTGTAAAACTAAGTCCTCTTGTGCTGCTTTCTGCATCATCACTCTCACACTTGTCATATCAGCTGTGGGTGAGAAAGTCTCTTCAAAATCAACTCCTGATTTCTGGTTGTAGCCCTTTGCGACAAATCTTGCTTTGTATCTATTCGACCCATTAATGTCACTTTTCAGGGTATAGACCCATTTACCCCCCACTGTCTTTCTGCCTGGAGGCAGTTGGGTGGGAACGAAGGTCTCATTTTCCTCCAGTGATTGCATTTCCTCATTCATGGCATCTTTCCACTGCCTTGAATGAGATGACATCATAGCGTCCTGGTAAGTTTGAGGAATGTCACATACTGCTCTATAACAAGAATCCACACATATTTGTAGTTTGTCTTGTGTGTCCTCAGTTTCAAACTCTTGTAGGTAAAGTGGTCTTTTTATCCGAGATGGATTCCTTCTCTGCGTTGTTTCAGCACCCTTACTCGGTTGTGTGCTCTCAGTCTGTTCAGGTAAAGTCTCTGTGACATTACATTCCTCACCTTCATCTGGTACATTTTTTACATCCTCATTAGCATTTTCTTTGTCATCAACTTCCTGGGGATGTACTTCCCTATCACCAAATTCTATGTATGGTTCAAGAGTTTGTGTTTCTTTATCCCTCGCTGTCTTTGTTGTAAATTTCACTAACCTGTGTTTTTGGACCTTATCTGCATCTGGATAATATACCAGGTAGGCTGGGCTGTTTTTATCATACCCAATGAAGATGCCTTGTTCACACTTGGATTCAAGCTTCCCTTTCTCTTGTTTATAAACGAAACATGTTGTTCCAAATTTCTGCAGTTTGGATATGTTTGGTTCTTTTCCTGTGAACAGCTCGTACGGTGTTCTTTTTGTGCGTCTACTGTAGCACCTGTTTCTCACATAAGCAGCTGTCTGCATGGCGTATAGTTCCATAGTTTGTCTGGTAACCCGCTCTCTAGTAGTAAGCATCTACTCATATCATACAGGGTTCGCCAACCTCTCTCTGCTGTGCCGTTTTGATGGGGTGAATAGGGTGCAGATTTCTCATGCTTAATCCTATTCTTGGTTAACAATGTTTGAAAATCTCTGTTTGTAAATTCAGTGCCATTATCTGAACGGATACACTTTATTTGTCCATTAGGTGCTGTATCGGCCAAAAACCTTTCAGTGGCTTGTACTGCATCACTTTTTGCTTTTAGAAAGTACACAAACATGGTACCAGAGTAATCATCTGTGAAAGACTGTGTATATCTGTACCCTTCTATAGTTGGAGTTTGCATGGGGCCAGCTAAGTCCGTGTGCACTAGCTGCAGTGGCCCTTTGGCTCTCCTGTCTGGCTCCCTACTTCTTGTCTGGGTGAACTTTCCTTGTATACACACTTCACATGACTGAGTTGGTTTGTCTGCACTTCCTTTTATCTCCATACCCTTAACAACACTTGGTAACTTTTGAACATCGTCATAGTTGCAATGACCCAAAATTTTGTGCCAGGTTTGAATGTCATGACACCCCTTACATTTGTCAACATCCTCTTCAACAACAGGTAAGTAATACAAATTTCCACTTTCATGAATATCAAACCTGCTACCATCTTTGGTAACCATGCAGCTGTCCTCTTTCTTGAAGGTGATCGTTGCGCCTCCGTTTGCTGCTCTGGCCACTGAGAAGATGTCATGTGGGTATGAGGGCACATAGAGTGCCTCCCGTAGGTGTGCTCTGTGTTGTCGTCCAGCGTCGTCCAGCAGACCTATCAGCGCCGTTCCTCTCCGCTGTGCTATTCCGCTGCACTTGATCCCGTCTGCTAACTCCACTGAGTGGGACTCCGGCTGGAATGAATCATCAAAGTCTTTAAATTTCTTAATGTCATTTACGATATGGGATGTTGCTTCTGCGTCGACCATGATGCCTTTCATTTTCACCTTGTTTGGTGGCACCTTGTACTTAGTGTGTTTTGCCTTAAAGAAGTGGTCTTGGTCAGGGTTTTGTTCTTCTGTCACTTTTCTAACTTCATCTTGCTTCCCCTTTTTCTTGCACAGGGATTCCTGATGTGTGCTATTTTTGCAGTAATTGTACCACACTTTTCGATAACATTTTCTTGCTTTGTGTCCTTTTATCCCACACTTATAACATATCACATCAATGTCCTCATCTTCTCTGTTAGTGGCACGTGTTTTGGTGGGGCCACGACTTTGTACCACAAATGTTTTCATCACGTTGTCTGCAGATTCTTTCTTATTCATTTCCTCTGCCTGTTCATATATTCGCAGTCTTCTTTTAAAGTCGGCAAATGTAACATTATCTTTGTTCTGTGTTACATGGACAGCAAGTGGCTTGAACGAGTCTGGTAGCCCACCTAGGATCATGGCTATAATCAGTCCATCACTCATGGTCTCACCTGCGTCTCTCAACGCTGCAATGGTGTTCTCTGCCCTTATCAAATAATCTGTGACACTTTCATTGTCCTTCTTCCTTAGTTTGGTCAGTGTTGTGTACAGATTTATTATTCGAGGCTTGCTCTTTCCTGTGTAATGTTCTTTCAGGATTTTTAGGGCCTTCCTGCCATCATCAGCAGCTTGATGTCTTATCAGCGATAGGCTTTTATCATCTATCAGTCTTATCAGTTCAGCATAGCAGTCGGCATTATTACTTCTGTCTTTGGCTAATTCTCCCTGCTTTAGAATAGTCTCTTTTAGCTTCAGAGTATGTAAGTAGCCTAGGAATCTGGTTTCCCATAGGTCATATTTATCTTCGGACCCGTTGAACAGAAGTTGTGGTGCTTGGATCCCTGTCGCTTTGCTTGCCATTCTGCCGGTGTGCCTTTCTTGCCGTGGTCTATGTGCTGTTTATCACGGAGTCGTCCCTTTATCTTTATCAGTTCCCGCGTTATACGTCGCGTCAAAAACTTCTTCAGACAATGTGCGTGTTCAGTTATCTCCTGAGCGATTCACTTTGCACAGAGGAAAATTCCCGTGTAATACTTCGCGCTATACTTCTTGGAAAGCTAACCTGACTTGTGTCTAACCGTTGCTGGGCCCATAACTTGCTGAGCTTTGTCGCGTAGCCTTCTTCTTGCGTGTGGATGGACAAGCGAGACGTGACTCCATTTCCTTTTAGCCTTTAGGCATATTTATTGAACATATTAGGCTCCGTTTGTACAGCCTCTCAACAACTGTGTACAGCACAGATTTTTCTCCGTCCGTTCCTCTTTGTTGACGGTTACCATGGTGAGAACAAACACATGAACGTAATGACGTCACACTCCGACGTTTCCCATCTAATGAGCAAGGGCGCTACCAAAATAAAATAGTTACACTTAACAGGTATCAATGACTAGTTCTCAAGGCAATTAGAAAAAAAGGCATCCTGGAGAGGTAATAAAGAGAGCGCCAGTTGAGAGCAAGCTCCTGCCTCGTTCCTGTCTAACTTGTACACAATATAAGTACATTAAAGTTAGCAGACCAGCATAAACCAATTTACTGGTAAGTTCATTGAAATGTCTGTTTAATTATTGTTTTACTCAGCACATTATTACACACACATATATATATATATATATATATATATATATATATATATATATATATATATATATATATATATATATGTATATATATATATATATATATATATATATATATATGTATGTCTTTTATTCATGTATTGAATATTCAGTCATACAATCATGAGACAATACATTACTTAGATGATGCTGTAATATTTTCATATAGATTTTGAGTTCAGGAAAATAAAGGAATTTTTAACATTAAATGCACCAGTTATAATCTCTCCAATCTCATTGTACATTCTGTATAATGACAATAAAGGCATTCTATTCTATTCTATTCTATTCTATTCTATTCTATTCTATTCTAATATTCCCAGCCAGTGATGCTGAGTGTGAACAGGGAAGTGAAGATGCTGTAGCTGAAGCCGTCGCTCCGTTGGTCAGACTTCATTTAGCCGTCATCGAGACAACATGAAGGCTGCATCTGTTTCTCTGCTCCTTGGTGAGTCAATCCTCGTCTTCCTTCCCTACTGCCAAAAGCCACAACAAACTAAACATGAAACATGAATTAAAAGCTGTGGTGACTGACTGAGGCAGAGTCTGGATGTTTAATGCTTCGGAAAAAGAAAGCTAGAAATACTTTTTTTTTTTTTAAGCCTGTCATGTCTGGCATTCTTTGCAAGCAGAACTGTGATCTGAATGCACTGTTTTGCCAAACATATTTATTCTTGCAAGAAAAGCTCTATAGAGTCTCTATAAGCTTTTCTTGTTAGTGTTTGTGTTTTTGTTTTGTTTGTTTGTTTGTTTGTGTGTTTTATTTTATTTATTTATTTGTGTACATATACATTTAATTATAGTTGACAGGCTGAGGAGAGAAAAAAAAAAAGGGAGAGAGAAAGGGGAGAAAACAGAAAAAGAGGACTAAACTAACCAAAACAATTCAAATGCTGCAACTACCAAAAAAAAAAAAAAAAAAAAAAAAAAACGACAACATACCAAAACAGAACAAGCAACACCCGGAAAAACAACCATGTGGAAAGGGCACAACAAAATGAAGCATGATTGTATAAGAACAACAATTTTGTTATGCTGTGATTGCGTTAGTGTCTGTGTCATGGAATGCACTTACCAACGAGGGCAGAAAGCCACCGCTCCACCCACAAGGAGCCAGAGGCAGGCAGAGATGGACCCAGGAAATCCGAGCCATCCGCAGCCCATCAGGAGCCACGAAAACCCGTGGCCACACATTCCAGCGACAACCGCATACCCACCCCAGCAGAAGGGAGAGGGCCCGATATACCGCGGACCCCCCCCCCCCCCCATGCCGGAGAAGCCCAAGCCGCCCCGGCCCGCAGCCCCCAGGAGAGCAGGTCGACACCCACGCCAGAACATCCAGCCCGGCCCAGGAACCCCAAGGCACCCACACCCCGGGGAAGCAGGGGACGCAGGAGCGACCACCGAGAAGCAGCCGGGAGGCAAGGCACAAGAAGGCCCAGATTCAGGTCCAGCCATGTAAACACGTATGCACACACACCCACACACATATATTCATGCGCATACACACACACACACACATCCCTACCCACACACATTCACCCACCCACAAAGATGCACAAAGATACACATTCATCCACATCTATCCACCCTCTGAGGCCAGGGCAAGTAGACACCCCACCCGGGCCAACAGCGACCCCACGATGCTGCCAGCCCGGCACCCGAACCACCACCCGACTCCCACCCCGGACGAGGTGCAGGAAACCTGGGTGTGGGATGGCCCACCCCGCCCCCCACCCCACCCAAATTATAAATGTTGAAGTGTATGGCTTCATGTTTGTGAATGCATGAAGTGTATAAGATGCAGTTAAAATTGAGGGGACAGCTGTGCCTCAAGCATCTGTCGGTGCTTAACTGCACCATCCCCTCAAAGCCCTTAATGTCTAAAGTGCCATTAAAATTGGGGGGCTGTAGACTGGACCAGAGTGGGGCCATCCCAGTAGCCCCCTCTCATCATCCCCATGCCTGTCCCCCAAGATCCTATGTGTGTCAGAGTGTATTGTCACTTGTAATGTCTGTAATGCAATTAAAATGGAGAGGCAAGTGGCCTCTCCACACGACATCAAGTGTGTTTGTGTGTGTGTGTGTGTGTGTGTGTGTGTGTGTGTGTGTGTGTGTGTGTGTGTGGTGGGGTGTGGTGGTGGGGGTTGGGGGGTGGGGGGGGGCTGATGACCAGGAAACCTGGAGTAAGAGAGCCAGCTGTCCGCTGGCTCAGTAGGCACCCCGATTCCCCACACCCCAGCACAGGGCAGGCGCAGGTGGACCCAGGGCCCCGGTGACAGCACCATGAATCACCGCAGCGCCCGAGATCGGCACCACAGCCCCCGCCACAGAGGGCAGTATGCTCCACTCCAGATACTCATTCACTCAACGAGAGACACAAACAAGAGACAAGACAAACTGGCCTGAATTGGGAAAACGGTGCCCCCACCACCCCAGCCACTCCATGACGGCCGCCCCCACCACCCCCACCACCCCACGATGCAGGCACCCTAGAGCCCCAGAAGCACAGACTGAACATCCCGACGTGGGCCGGGCCAACCCACCCCACCCGGTGGCGCGCCGGGACAGCAGAGACCCCCCCAAGCGCCAGGAGGGACCCACCGGCAGCCGGCGCGATCCCGGAGCCCCAGGCCCCAGACCCCACGCCCCGAGCCCAACAGAGAAGGCCGGCCATTCCGGCAAAGGGCCAGCAGCCATCACCCCAAGCACCCCGGCCACACTCCAAGACCCTAGGGCAGCACCCACCCAATCCCCCGACCACCATCAACCAGGACAAGCACACGGACGTCACAAGAAGGCAGCCCCAGGATTCCAGTCCCAGGGGCTATCGGACACACACGGGCCCCGGGAGTCCGCCCCAGACCACCCACAAAGCACACCAGGAGCAGAGCCATCAACCAAACACCCCCGCTAAGTAATGGAGCTGATCAGTGGGAACCAGAGAGAGTCAAATTCATCCAATTGGATTTTAGAAGGAGCAGACATTCTCTCTAATGTAACATGATCTAATAATAGGTTTCTGTATTGATTAATACACAGTTTATTTTTTGATTTCCAATTCATGAGGATAGTTTTCTTAGCGATGCACAGAGCCGTAAGAACTATGTGTGATATATATGACTCCATCACTAATTCACCGACGTCACCTAAAATGCACAGTCTCGGGGAAGCTGGAACCCGACAGCTAAACCATGTGGATAGATCTTCACAGACCACAGAGCGTGTATATAGTTCTCCTCTGAATTGCTTGTGCAGTGGGTGCATATGTTTGAGTGTGTAAGACCCATTTCGAACATCCTTTGTCCAGTATAGTGCGTTCTATAGAGAATTTTATATTGTATAAGTTGTAATTGGGGACTTTTAGTCATTTTGAAGATATTTAAGCATATCTCTGTCCAGAAGTTTTGATCCGGGCTGATAGAAAGATCACGCTCCCATTTTGTAATCGGGAGAGAGACTGAATCATCTGTTTTTAATAATAATTTATATAATTTTGATAACAATTTTGGGGTACAGAGGTTTAGAAGTTCAGATACCCATGTAGGTATTTCTAAATTCAGTTGATTGAGATTAAATCTTCCCTGCAGGATAGATTTCAGTTGTTGATATTCAAGAAATCTACTGTTGCCAATTCCATATTTTAATATAAGTTCATGGAGTGTCATAAGGTTTCCCTCTTGGATAATATGTTCTAACTTATTTATCCCCTTATCACGCCATAATGGAAAATTCAGCATTTTCTTTTTCTGAAAAATATCTGGATTGTTCCAAATGGGCGTTAATTTACAGGGGATAAGTGAAGACTTAGTTTTTTAAAAAAATTCCCACCAGGCTGACAGAGAGGTGTTAATACTGTAGGAATATTCATGATATATGCCACATATATGTCTTACATACATTTACTTCCCTGAGAAATTTGTCTAGAAAATAACATAACTGATTAAAAATACAGAATCTTATAATGTTCTGTGTCATCATGAACTTTGTGTTCTGACTGTACACTGATGAAGACTACACAATGATAGAAATGGAGACTTCGAGGTCACCCTGTTGTTGAATTTCTCTGTTTTCCACATTCTGTTTTGTAAATGATGTAACAAGACTGATATGCTCTGACTATATGAAACTGTAAGTTGAATTAGAAGGTGCCAGCACTTCATGCCATCTCATCATGGCATGGCATGCAGTCTGACCCAGATATCTGAACTGTTTGACATGGCTTTATTAAATGTAATAATTGGACTCCTTATTCCTGTTTGTTTTGTGTCAATTCCTGTTCGATGAAACGAACACGCAGAAACCTAAAGGCTTAAACAGCAGAGACACACACACTTATTATTGAAATTCCTTCAATTGGTGACGCCCGACGTGATCGAACAGGAATGTTTTTGATTTTCAGATGTTTTTATTTATGTTTTTTGAGTTTCTTGGGAATAAGGAGTGAATCTGGCCACCGATAATCGTCGCTTCGAGGTTCCTCGTGACAGTGCTGACTTCCAGACTATCAGTGACCAGGACGTCCACCTAAAGGTTGGCAGAGACCTTTTCTAAATATCTGCATATTGAATTGTATCAAATTATAATGGTCACTGGTGGCAAGACAGGAGGAAGGTGTAATTCGAGCCATTTCACACAGGTGTAAGAGTTTAAGAAAAAAAAAAGAGTTGAAAAGAATATAAGAATTTAAAAGAGTAAAGAAAAATAGGCAAAACGAATAGCAGGTGATGAGTCTGGGTGGGATACTGGCCAACCCACTGAAAATACCTATTCAGGGGGTTTTTAGGTTTAGAGGGCCTTTGGTTTTTCTGAAATCTAAAGCAGAACATTTGTCTTCTACTTATATCCTTTGGAAAGTTGAGCGGCGTAACAGTAACGCGTCTGTCTACGGCTCCCGGTAGAAAAGTTGATAGAGTAAACACTGGTGGTCTTCACGGTTCTTTTCACGAACCTTGATCTCAGAAATCCATAAAAGCAACTAAAACCCTTTAAAAGCCTCAAAAGATAAAAGATGGTGAAAAAAAAAGAGAATAAAGAGAATAAAAGAAAAAGTAAAAGAATACAGAGAAATGAAGACATAAAGAGATAAAGAGAAAAAAGAGTTTTTGTAATAAAAAATAAAAATCCTAAAAAAAAAAGAAAAAAAAAAAGAGAAAATATAAATGGTACCTTGCTAACATTGTTTTTGTTGTTGCAGTTTGGACTGACGCACAAAATGACTGATGACATTGGGTGCAGAAAAGGGGCTCCGATTAAAAAGAGGATGAAACTTCAATAATAACTGGTGATGTAAAATTATTTTAGTGTAAACTCCCAACCACAGATATTAAGCTGAAAGCTAAGTTTAAAGGAGAAATGTCTCCATCTTAATCTGGTAAAAGTTGATCTTTGGGTCAGAAACTAATTAAGCAATCCCAAAAGTAGGTCATTTGGGAAAGAAAAATCTATAACAATAATGAATATTGAAAAAAAACTGATGGATGCTTGAATGTGTGTCTGTGTGTGTGTGTAAGGAGGCCTCCACGTGTCTGTGTGTGTATGACTGAGTACTGCTGTGTATTTGTATTGGCATGTGTGTTTCAGAGAGAGAGAAAAGAAAAATGGGTGCTTCCTTTACTATGTGTGTGCAATGGTTTGTGTATCTGTGTGCGTAAGTGTAACAGTAGGACAGAAAGGGAGACAGAAATAGGAAATAAGGACAAAATATTTTGAGGTGAATTTCTTTGCAAAGTTTGGTGTCATTTGTTGTTTAAAAAGGAATCAAGTTTGGAGGAACAGGACAATTTTCCAGTGGTCATATTAGCTGTTTTGTAATGTCATAGCTGTGTGTGTGTGTGTGTGTGTGTGTGTGTGTGTGTGTGTGTGTGTGTGTGTGTGTGTGTGTAGGAAAGAAAAAGGAAAAGAGAATGGTGCCAAGGTTTTAGCATTGCTGTGTGTGTGTGTGTGTGTGTGTGCATTTCTATCTCAAGGAAGTCGTGCGTGTGGGTGAGAGTTATAGCCCTGTAAGTTTTTTCTCTTCTTTTTCTTTCTTTAATTTGCACTGAGATGGTTGTATAAGGATGTGCTGGTCAGAAATTCTCGTAAGGAAGGTTTCGCTTCTGATACATATGAGAGATAATCCAACCACAGATGGATAAAAAGACAAAAAATCTGAAAAATCACAAAAAAGGAATCAGGAATTTATTGCTTTAAAAATAAATAATGAATAAACAAAGCCAGTAAAATAGATGCCTTGAAAATCCCAGGTTGAAGTATTTTTTTGCAAATTATTATAGGTCATTTTTCCAGAAGATTGTTGTTAAATTTCAAGAAAAAAGTCTACATGAGAAGCTCAGTTTTAGTAAATTTAGTAAATTTTGAATGTCTGAACAATTTGATATTGAATCCAGCATTAAAGGAAAAATTCCAGAAGCTAACAATACAAACATCAGTATGTCCTTTAGATAAATAAGCTAAAGTAAGGTAAATTATTGAGACAAACAGAGTTAAGTCTCAAAGGAGGGAGACAGACCAGCAGAAAGTTCAAGATTTAACTAATGAAAATCTCTCAGTTTTATTCTAACAGGAGCCTGAACATCACTGAAGCTGCAGAGACTGAACTGATCAGCTATCAATAAAGAAACTCTGGTGCAGATCGAGGTGTTCAAGCTCATCCTAAGATCTCCTGAACAGACTGACAGCTCCATAAACTCATATAAAAAGGCTCCTGGTGCTCAAGAAGGAGGAGGAGGCCAACCATCTCACAGACAGGTGACCTGAGAGTTCCTGACCGATGATCTTTGTGCACAAGTCTGAGCCCAGAAAGAGGGTCATCAACAGGAGACCTCTTTGACGTGGGGGTTGATAACAACAGGTGCAACCAGTCACAGGGTCAGTGAAGAACCAGAGCACATTAGAGGGTCAAAGGTCAAAGAATTCCCAGGCAGAAAGCAATTGATTTCAATGTTTTAATTTCAGTTATGCTATATTCAGTAGTTTTACTCAACTACTATTGTAAGGCCACCCCTACAGGGGCCAGAATTTTGTGGTTTCAAGAGTATCATTTGTTTAATGCTTCCTCCAACACTAACTATTGTTCTCTTATAAATTCCCATGAGGCCTCAGGGGGACACGCCCTGATTTCAGTTTAGATGAGCAAAGATGACAAACCTGCAGTGAGCTGCATGTAAGGTCAACAAACAATGGTGTTGTGAGTATGACCTCTGACCCTAAAAGTATCTACATTTTGACTAAAGACTTTGTCCATAACACTTTTAATATTATTTTTGTTTGTTTTGTGGTGAAAATCCCACTGCAGGGGTTTAGATTTAAAAGCACAGAATTACACAAAGATAAAAGAAAAAAAAATAGTTAAAGCCTTTATTTCACTGCTGAACTGGTAACAAATGCTGATGTTGTTTTAGGTCACGGTTATGCATTTTTCCCTTCATAATTTAGTAACTTCAGGTTTATGAAGCCATATTTTGTCTGCCATAATTATGCTTTTTTGGGGTACAGACCCTTACAGAATAAATGTGATTTTGAGTCCAGTGTAATACTTTGAAATGATTTTGATTGTCGATCTCTCTAAGATATTTTATTTCCCCAGATTTTCATGCCAAAGGAGTCAGAATTGAACAGTAATTTTACAGGTACAAACTGATCCAAGAGCTGTTTAAGATCAGAGAATTTAAAATGATTATTTTTAGATATTTTGAGATTTATCCCATGTTTTGTTTTTTGTTTTCTTGTGTTCTTTTTGTTCAACTTTAGCTCACATAGAAGGTGTGTCAAATTTTAATTTAAGGACATTAATTTGTGTTTCAAATTTTCTGATGAGTTTGAGACCAAAATGCAAAAGTTAACTTTACAATTGGATGAAAATGAGACACTGACACTGACCTTGTAAAACAAAACACAAACACTTGCAATGAAGGAGCAGCTTACCCACACACACTCACACACACTCACTCATACACTCACTCACTCACACACACACACACACACTCACAGACAGACAGAAGCTCAAATTCGGTTTTTGCTTAATCTGACATTTAACTCTAGGTGCATTAAATCAGGTTCACTTTTGGTGGATTGAATCCACTTAGTTAGTAAATTAGTAAATTAGTGGTAAATGAAAATTGTAAGCTCATTTTTCTCAGGCTGATTAACAAAATAAAAGATTTATAACTAAAAGCCATTGAATAAATTCTTAGAATATTTGTGGACATTTTGATGTCCTGTCTTAGTTTGTGCAGATTTAATTATTGACCCACAGACCTGCAGTTCATTGTATTTTGTTTAATTGACAGGGAAAAATTGGAACTTCTTTCACTGGACTTTTTCTACAGGTACCTGAGATCATACCTGAGACATTATGAGCCTTTAACAGGAAACGATGATGGCCAGATGTGAACAGCTGTGTCTAAAGAGGTGCAGGAATGCATCTCCAGAGACGAGTGCTGACTGCTGTGGTTTGAACATCCTGGCTTTGGGGAATATGAGCAGCTGTGCTGAAGGCTGAAAGAAGGCTGCATACATATATAACTATCACCTGTGCACTGATCAGTGATCATTTCTTTATGTTTGTAGTAAGATTTTCATCAACTGGAACTGGATTTGATCCTGAAGGGATGCAATCCACATTTTTTAATGAATTTGAGGAAAATTATTAGATAGTGACTGTTTCATGTTACTGTTCGTCATGTGGGCCAATTTATATGCAGAATTTACTTTGGACTGATTAAATTTAAAAGCTAATCCACTTCACTGAACAACATTGACATATGAAAGACTAATGCTTGTTTTCTTTTTGTTTTCAGGCCATAAGAAAGTATAGAAAGTAGGTACATCCATTATAAATATGACATTATTAAACTCTGTCTTAATTCTTTGCTAAATTCACAATCACAATAGTATGAGATTAGTTTTCACAAGAATCCTCTTCTGGTTCTTAACATCAATACAGTCCTGGCTGACCGACCCAGGTCAGGCTGCTGAAGTTGACCTCAGAAGGTCTGAGGTCAAAAGGGGGAATTGTAGGAATATTCATGATATATGCCACATATATATCTTACATACATTTACTTCCCTGAGAAATTGGTCTGGAAAATAACAACTGATTAAAAATACAGAAGCTTATAATGTTTCGTGTCCATCATGAAATGGAGACTTCGAGGTCACCCTGTTGTTAAATTTCTCTATTTTCCACATTCTGTTTTGTAAATGATGTAATTAAGACTGATATGCTGTGACTATATGAAACTGTAAGTTGAATTAGAAGGTGCCAGTACTTCATGCCATCTCACATGAGCATGACATGCAGTCTGACCCAGATATCTGAACTGTTTGACATGGCTTTATTAAATTTAATAATTGGACTCCTTATTCCTGTTTGTTTGGTGTCATTCCTGTTCGATGAAACGAACACGCAGAAACCTAAAGGCTTAAACAGCAGAGACACACACACTTATTATTGAAATTCCTTCAATACTAAGGCTTTTAAAGCAGTTATGATGCTTAATACTGGGGCTAATGAAAGGTAGATCTGAGATTTTTACTTTTCCGCAAAGTGCCTGTTCTAGATCCAACCATGGGTTGTCTAATGAATTTGATTTGATCCACTTTGAAATGTACTGCAATCTACTGCCTAAGAAATAGAAATAGAACTTACTTGATAATAACCTACAGTCCACTTCTTAACCAACATGGCTGCCAGGTTCTTCACTAAATTTCAAATGTGTCCCGCGACTGTGAGCATCATGTGACCATGACGTCATATTAAGGGCGCATGCGTAATACATAAAATACAAATCCTAACACGATTTCTTTAGTTAACTGAAGGGATTATTTTGAGTTTTTAAGTATTTTTTTGTCTGCATGTTTCTCTGTCAGAGGCTCATTTGTGTCTGCATTGGTTCCTTTCAGCTTCTTTCTTTGTCTTGGAAGCTCCTTTTTTGCTTCCTGACATCTTTGAGCTGCTTCACTTTGTCACACAGCTTGTGTTTAAGGGCCTTCCTGATTGAGCAGCTCTGCAGTGATCAGGTCTGAGTGTGGCAGTGAGACTGAACTCAGCTCTCCAACAATCAGCTTCATCACAGTTCATTGATCATTGAACACCAGGGCAAATGAGTTTTTCCCACAAGGCAGGTAGGTTTGGATCACTTTGTTCCCTTAATGCATGAAATCATTGAAAAACTGCAGTTTGGATTTACTCAGGTTATTGATGATTAATATGAATTGATGATGATTTCCCTCCTCTTTGTTTCTGTGTTGCTCTTTTTCGTATCTTTCTAAGTTGCTGCTGTTGCAGAGCATTTCCAGCAACCGTGACATCTGAGCGCAGCGGAGTCACGTGATCGCGCAGCAACAAACCACAGCAGAGCAGGAAGGAGGGGGCGGAGCAAACTGCGGCTACGTGGTTGGAGCAGAGAGAGCAGCTTTTTCATGGAGGAAAAGAAGTGAACTTAGAGGAGAAACTAAAGCATCGATCCAACATCTCTACCAACGTTTGTATCAATACTATTGATACTTGGATCGATCCGCGCACCCCGATCTCCTGGATCTGACCTGAGAACAGCGTTAATCTCTGTCTGTGGGCTCAGCTAAAGGTAAGCATCGAGCTAACTTTGGTAGTTGAGCTTTTAGATTTGAACATTTTAGATTAAATGTTGGATTTTATTTTGTCTACAGAAGCCTGAAGTTTGTCCACTTGTGATCAATCAGATTGATTTTTCTTGTGTATTGTTGGGTTGACTTGAATCATTTGAAGGTTTAAAGCTGCATTTCCCCAAAAGAATAAGCTATAATCATGAAGAATGAAGAAGAATTTAAAAATGTCTTCCAGTGTCAAACACAGCTGCAGCAGTCAAAGCCAGGAAGGAAAGCTGGTAAAAAGTGTTGACTGTGTGAGTTAAAAGGCCCCATCATTAAAGCTCAGGTAGATCTGACAATGATTACAATTGTTCCTTCTATCAAATGAATATTTAGCACAGATATGTTTGTGTAGATTCTCAGTCATCCAGGTCATAGTAGTCTCCGGAGCTTGAAAAAAGATGACTGGACTTCTTTTTGTTTTTTTAAGACGTTTCGCCTCTCATCCGAAAGGCTTCTTCAGTTCTCAACCAAATGGTGGAGAGACCCAGGTATTTAAAACCCCTGTGAAGAGGCTGTTTGGTTTCTCCAATGTAGAGGTCCGAGCACTCTTCACTGCACTGGACAGCATACACTACATTGCTGATCTTGTGTTTGGGGGGTTTGTCCTTGGGTTTAGCACAGAGTGAATTCAGATGTTCTCCTGTTTCTATATTTGCTTTCTACTGGGATCCACTGTGTGGTAGATGATGGAGACACTGAGTCTGGTCCACCTGCTTTGTGGGGGTTCTGTCTCTGAAAGAGTATTTACATCTCTCTCAACTATGGAGAGAGGCGTGATGGGGGGTGGAGAGACTTGTGAGGTGGTGAGCAGGTCCCTGTTGTAGTATGAATGGTGGAGGTGGTGGGACTGGGGTGGGGGAGTAACAGGTCTGTCCCATTGTTGAAGCTACAGGAGAAGCTGTTCAGGCTGTTGGTGAGGTGTGAACTGCTGGTGCAGTGGGGGGGCTTTAGGCTTGTGGTTGGGTCACTGAGAACTTTCCAGACAGAAGCAGAGTCGTTGACTGAAAACTGGTTTTGGAGTTTCTTTCAGTTCACCTGTTTAGCCTCTCACTGCTTTGCTAAAGCTGAACTTTGAAACTGCCTCTGTCTCCACTCTGAAACACTTCCTCCTTTTCCAGCCTCACTGTTGAAGTGTCTAAATCCAAATCAGCCTTAAAGGGCTCATCCCCCCAAACAGTGCAGTGTGGTAGCTTCTAATACAGATCTGGTCTCCTGCAGCTGATCATCAGGAGGAGGAGAGTCTGACGGAGCAGCAGAGGAACATTTTCAGCCTCTACAGAGGAAACAATGAGTTCAACACAGCAGGTGAGAAAAATATCAGTGTTACACTATTATTGAAACTGTGTCACTTCATCAGCTGCTGCTGGTTTGTTTTATTATGGTCCCAATTAGCACTGAAGTTACAACAAGACAAAATAAAAAGGTCACATTTTAACAGGACACTGAAACAAAGACATTAATAATCAAGATTCAGATCAAACTCACAATTTATCACACAATACATCATTTTCATTGAGCAGCATTTGATCTATAATATCATTTTCATTACTGTTATAATTACACATTTCATATTTTCATAGCACTTTTCCACTCTCTCCTCATTAGATCTCATTGTTTTCCAACCAGTTTGATTCCAGTTCTTACTGGTTTGGAAATGCTGTCCCAGTAGCTGTTGATGTTGCTGTTGTGGTGATCCCCAGAGTCTCTCATCCTGTGGTTCAACACACTCCAACTCCACTGTGTTGGACTGCAGCTGGTGGCAGTAGTCCTTGTTGTGCTCTGAAGATCTGCTTCAAGCTTTAGGGTCACTGTAAGCAGAAGCTGCAGAAGGTGGAGAGCTGCTTCATGTGCTGCTACACCAAACTCACAGAGGCTGCAGAGCAGA
>CM024194.1:49662389-49816300 GCA_013435755.1 Amphilophus citrinellus | reverse complement strand
TGGTCATATTTCAATATTTGATTATTTTGAACATTCTAGTAGGAATGGGGTCTAATAACTATTGAAGTTAACTCTGAAAGATCAATTGGAGCGAGAGAGTCTAAACAAATACCAGCAGTGCTGAAAGCAGCCGAACATGAAGATAAATCTTTGAGATGGTTATGAATAATTTCTATGTTACTCATAAAAATTATTAGTTAGTCCCTCACCAGCCTAAATGATTACCACCCTGTGGCCCTCACATCGGTAATCATGAAGTGCTTTGAGAGTCCTGGTCCTCCAGCACATCAAGGACCCCCCCCCACACACACACACACACGCGCGCACACACAGTTTGCATATCATGCAAACAGATCCACAGAGGATGCCATCGCTGTAGCTCTCCACTTGGGCCACTTGGAGCAGCAGCAGAGCTACGCTCGCATGCTCTTTGTGGATTACAGCTCAGCGTTCAACACATCCTGGACATTCTCACCACCATCTCAAGGGGAGATGAGGCAGCCTACAGAGAGGAGGTCCTGAAGTTGACAGCCTGGTGTTCAGAGAACAACCTGGCACTGAACACCATGAAAACCAAAGAGATCATCATCGACTTCAGGAAGCACAGGACTGACCCAGCTCCCCTCTACATCAATGGTGAGTGTGTGGAGAGGGTCCACACCTTCAGGTTTCTTGGTGTCCTCATCTCTGCTGATCTCTCTTGGTCAGATAACATCACAGCTGTTATCAAGAAGGCTCAGCAGCGACTTCACTTCCTGAGGGTCCTCAGGAAGAACAACTTGGACTCAAACCTGCTCCTGACCTTCCTTCTACCGCTCATCCACTGAGAGCCTGCTGACGTACTGTATCACAGTATGGTACAGCAGCTGCACTGAGGCAGACAGGGTCAGGCTTCAGGGGGTAGTCAAGACAGCACAAAGAATCATTGGCTGCCCTCTCCCCTCCCTGATGGACATCTACACCTCCGTCTGCATCAACAGAGCCAGGAACATCATCAAGGACAGCTCACACCCTGAACTGTTTGACCTGCTGCCCTCTGGCAGGAGCTACAAGTGCATCAAAGCCAGAACAAACAGACTCAAGAACAGTTTCTTCACCAGAGCAATCACCACCCTGAACTCTCACACTCACCCACTGTGACTGTGCAACACCCACATCTCTGTTAAATATTATAGTATTCATACTGAACAATATCTGTCACTCCTATATTGTGTAACATCCAATATATATTCACTAGTGCAATAGTCACCATCTTCATTATTATATGTACTTACCTATTTTTTAAATTTTTTATAATGTATATATTTTTTATACACTCTATTTTATTTTCTGTATATTCTTAGAAGTTTTATTTTATATTTTAGAAAGTGTGACTTTCTATTGCATGGCACTGAACAGAAGTGGCCCTCCAATCTCATTGTACATCCTGTATAATGATAAATAAAGGCATTCTATTTTATTCTATTCTATTCTATTCTATTCTTCTAAATGATTATTCGGCTCAACAGAGCTCTGACTCTTTGTCAGCCTGGTTCTGGTATTAATCACCTGTCCAATGGTGTTAGGAGGTCACTGTATAAAGGGTAGGGGCCACCTGACCATTGCCATCTTGCTCTCCTGTGAAGTACACTTCCAGGTAACAGCTATGGAAATTGGATGCTTTCCATAGCTGTTACAGGTAAGGGCCGTGTTTATGTTGCTGCTGTTTCAGATCTAATTGTGCTGTTGCTGATCGATACACCTCATGTTGTTACAGAAAGTAGTCGTGTGTCCTTCTGTGTTGAGGCTTTGAAGCATGTGTCGAGTAATTGAGGGAGATTTTTGTGAAGCGCACATTGAGGATTGTGTTGATGACGTATGAAGTGACATCTGAAGCCTCGAGAGCCAGTCGTACCATCACAGATTCAGGAAACAGTTTGTATGTTTGGCATCAGGATGTGTGGCCTCTAGTCTTCTGAGGTCCTAGTGGGCCGTGGATAGGCCGCGTCCCCTGGGTCCTTCCCTGTTCGCCTCTGGATCACGGGGGGCGTGGTTGCAGTTTCTTGCCCCCATTGGTGAGTACGTTCCATGACAGAGGCACATAGACACATTATTTTCAAGCAACAGCAGGATTGTGTGCGTGTGTGTCTATGTATGTGCATGTGTAGATATGTGGATGTGTGTGTATATGTGTGGATATCATTCTTTGATTATTCCTTTCTCACCTTTGTTTTGTTTTTGTTTTTTGTTTTGTTTTGTTTTCTCTTTTCTTTTTTCTTTTCTTTTTCTCACTCCTTTTCCTACCCTTTCTTTTCTGCCTGTCAGGCCTGGTGAAAATTAAATTAAAATACAAACTAACTAAATACATACTAACAAGAGTAGCCTATTGTAAAACTCACAGAGCTATTCTTGGGAAAGCAAATATGTTTGGTACACCAGAGCATTCGGATCAAATTCCGATTGTGAAAACTGACAGACATGACAGGCTAAAAAAACAAAACAAAACAAAGAAATATAAAGGACACACACACACACACAGAGTACCCCAGTTTCATCTGTGCCATGTGAAAAGTTATTTTCTAAAGCAGATGAAATCATCTCACAAAAAGAAAGAAAATGCCTGAAGCCCAGCACTGTGGAAACGCTGTTATTTTAAGTTAAAATAAATAAATAAAATGTCCCTCGTGACACAGTAAAGTAATATAATCACATTCATATCACAACCCTTTCCCAGTTTGTTTCTGCTTTCACTTTTGACCCCACCATTGTATCATAAAGACAGACACCATATTAATAAGTTCATAATTGAAGGCAATTGAAGGCATACCAGTTAAAGAAGAGGTCATCTATTTAGGCATAACCATTACAAAGGATCAGAAAAGAAGAAGCTCTCTAAACTTGGACCCTCTATTTCTAAAGGCTAGAAAAAGATTTAATCAGTGGTTAGTAAGAGATCTTTCATTGCGTGGTCGTATTCTGCTCACTAAGGCTGAAGGCCTTTCCAGGCTTATTTATGCTGCACAGGTGCTAAAACGTCATAATTAAAGTGCGAAAGAAATTGACAAATTATTATTTAAATTTGTTTGGAAAAATAAGACTCACTATATTAAAAAAGTTACTTTAATGAATTCATATGAAAATGGAGGACTTGACTGCTTATCATTCTCTATTCTAAATAACACCTTTAAGATAAACTGGATTCATCAATTTTTAAATCTCCAGCCTTTATTTGGAACATCATACCCTTCCATATTTTCTCTAAATTTGGTGGTTTCAGTTTCTTTCTGGTTTGTAATTCTGATATACAAAAACTCCCAAAGTCTCTAATTTTCACCGTCAGACCTTCTTATCATGTACAAGCACAACTTCTCTCCTCACTGGTATTTCATATGGAATAATAAGGACATTTTATATAAGAAGAACACTTTATTCCTGGATACCTGGTTTAGTCACAGCATTATTCTGGTAGATCAGTTGTTCAACAGTGTTGGCACGTTGCTAAGTTATGAGGAATTTCTCTCTAAATTTAATATTCCCATCTCTTCCGGAGAATATGCAAAAGTTTTTGGTGCTATTTCAACGAAGATTTGCATGTTATTCAAACAAGGACAAGACTAACTTATCACCAGTCTCCGACTCTTACACCCATACATTCTCCTGTTGGAAAAATATGTCTTATCCCTCCTGTTCATGACAATAACAGGGCAATTAGATCCCTGTTTCAGAAGGAGGTGGAATGGCTTTCAGGTTAATATATCTTGGAAATTTACCTGGTTGCTCCCAAATCACTTTCTTCTCACTAACAAGGTAAAAGAAGTGTCCTTTAAACTCCTACACAGGATCTACCCTGTAGAGACCACCTAAAGAAATTCAACTCTGATATTATTGTAAACTGTACATTCTGTGACCTTTTCCCAGAGTCTATCACTCATTTGTTCTGGAAGTGTCCGCACTCTAAAGAATTTTGGCAACATTTTTGTAACTATGTGGACTCAAAAATATCAGCAAGCTTTCAGCTGTATTGGGAACATGTCCTGTTTGTGAAGACCATCCACCACCTTCAGCCTGTTAGCCGAGGATGTAGACTGATAGTGGACTCAGTACTACTGTCCACCATCGTCTGCAGCCAAAAATAAGGCACCACCTAAATTTTAAAACCTCCTTTGGACCATCGTCTGCAGCCCTGCGCAGGATTCTTTGTGTGACATCTACACTATAATCACAATCACTGTGGGCTCCATCGACCCAATGTGTACATTTCCAGAGTGGGGCCTTCAGGTTACACCGTCGGTTACAATCTGTCACTGCTGTTCAACAGTCTGTGATCTCTTCCTGTCCCGGCCTCTGCCAGGCTCGTTCTGCGGCTCTCTTTGACTGTCTTGATAATTCTTCTCACTCTTTTGACAACGATTCTTTTTCTCAAGTCTAAACTGAATTGTATTGTTTTTGGCACAGTGCTTTCTCAGGTGAAGCTCTAACCTTTGCTGTAATCTTTGTACAGTTTTTATATGTAAGCTGGAAGTTGGTCCTCAGCTGTAGCTTGGTTTTAGAGCTCTGAGCACATCATTGCACAGCAGTGCTAATAGCTCTCACCCCAATTTAATTATTTTATTGTGTGCAAACAGAAATAATTTGTGTTTTCTAAAGAAAACTAGTATGTTTACAAATGTTGGTCCCTTGATCTGCTAAAAAAAAGCATTTAATTTCATAGAGGGGTAATAATTCTGCCCTCATCTGTATGATGATGCGCTGTTACGCACTTCAGGATTTAAAGATATATTAAAACCTTTATTTCCTAAATCTCGCTCAATTATACGATGTTAATTACAAATGGATAAATAAGAAAATATATGAGGACCTGGATAGGTGGAGCCTGCTTCCCCTCGACCTCGGCAGCAGAATTCGAACAATAAAGATAAATGTTCTCCCAAGACTGCTATATGTTTGCAGCACTCCCGGTAGAGGTCCCGGCAAAACAATTTAGGGAGTGGGATAAGCATTTTTCAAGGTTTATATGGAGTAATAAAAGGCCAAGAGTAAGATATTCAACCCTGCAGCTGCCTGGGGAGAGGGGAGGAATGGCTCTTCCTTGCTTATTGGATTACTATTTGTCTGCCCAACTCAGACCGCTAGTGTGCTGGTGTCACCCAGTCTATGAGGCAAAACTGAAGGACATTGAGCTTTCCTTGCTGGACTTCCCTATACAGTCTGTTTTGGGCTGCTTGGACAGACTACCCCAAGTATACCAGTTACAAAACCTGTGTGTAAGTTCCTCCTTGAAAAAGTGGGCAGAGGTGGTTAAAAAATTTCATCTCAGCAAGCAGATAAGGGTGTTAAGTTGGCCTGCATACCACCCTTGCTTCCTTCCAGCATTGATAGATCACAAGTTTAGAACTTGGGTAAAACAGGGAATCACCTCATTCTGTAAAATAATAGAAAACGGGGAGCTACTAAATTTGGAGGATCTGTGCCGGACTTACGAAGTGGGCAGAGAAGACTTCTATCGCTACTTACAGATCCGGAGTTTATTTGAGAGGGAAATCAAGTCCCATGATTTGGTTGTAAATCCAGGAATAATACAATTATTCATGGATGCATATGCTGCCAAGAGTACAAAAGGCATCATTGGTAAACTTTACAGAAATTTCTCATCTATGAATAGGAACTCAACAGATTATATTAGGCAACGGTGGGAAAAAGAAGCAAACATAACAATTTTACAGGAAGTCTGGGGACAAATCTGGAAGAATGCACTATCCACCACAAACTCTTTAACATGGCGTGATTTTTGCTGGAAGAATTTAATCAGATTTTTTATTACACCAAAACAGAAATCAAGAATAGGTGGCTCACAAGCTACGTGCTGGAGGGAGTGTGGGGAGGTCTGTGCGGACTGCTTTCATGTCTTTTGGGCCTGTCCGAAGTTGAAGATGTTCTGGAACGCCATAAAGCAAGTAATCTATGAAACTCTGGGTATAACCTTAGCTTTTTCTTTTACTACTATGTACCTTGGAGAATCTCCTGAAGGTCTTAGTGTAAGCGATATATACTTGCTGAGGATATTTATGATTGCAAGCAAGAAGGCAATTACTAAATGTTGGCTCCAGCTAAGCCCTCCTACCCTGAACCTCTTCATGAATATTGTAAACCTGATTCATAACATGGAGATGCTGACTTTTTCAATACGTCTTCAAAGGGAGAAAGGAGAGAGACTCTGGGAAAAATGGCACTGTTACACGTGCAAAGGCTTGGAATAGTTAACTGGTGTGAATTGGGAGTATCTTGCCCCTCTGGTTGATTTGTAACCTGTTCCTAGTGTATATATAGAATAGTAATGTGCCTGTTAAAAATGATGAATAATGTGATCGCCTGGTACCTGCCCTAGCCCTCTTGTTTGTTTGGTTGTATGTTATTTTTCTATATCAAAATAAATACTAAAGTTTTAAAAAAAAAACAAAAACAAAAAAAAAAACCTTTATTTCCTTAGAGTAGTATTCTGAGTTTTGTTTTGAAATTCATTTTGTATATTATATATTTATTGAGTTTAAAGCAGTAACATGCCTGTTTCACACGGCTGCTAAATAACTGCTCTGTGCTTCATGTGAAACTGCATTTAGAAATAATTCAACATTCATAAAGTTTATCAGTGCTGTCATTAAACATGATAGATATGAGTGTATTAATCAAGAATAAATCATGTATATCCATAGTTATAAATGACACACTGAGGAGGAGTGATGCTTTATAGATGAACTAATATCTGACTGAAGGATCAGAGTGTGTAGTTATCATAAAGTGTTACTTTGTGTTTTGGTAGCTGTCTCACAGTCATGTTCAGCCGCTGGCTGATGATTGAACAGTGATCATTTCCATTATAAGATCACATGACCTACACCCTGCTGTGTTTGCTTGTGTTTCATTTTTCTTGAGGAAAGGGAGAACATCCATGTCATATTTTTATATGCAACATAAGAGGACAGATGAACTGGGAAACATCAATGACCAATATAATCAATAATAAAAATGTAAAAAGGCAAAGATAAGCCAGTACATAATACAGCCTCCGAGTGTATTTACAGTGTAAGATGAAGACATTTGATGGTTTTTCTGCTAAAATACACAAATTAAATCTACTTACAGCATAATTATTATTTATTTTTTTCCCATAAAAACTTGAATTATTACTCCCTTATTCTAATACGTGTAAGTATTTGCAGGTAAATTGCAGCTCCTCCGTGGCTGCAGAAACAGCAGCTGCTACACAAACATGTGTTTGTGTGTACATGTGAAACATTCTAGATGTGGCACATGGGTCTAAGAATTTCACAGTGATGTGCCGTTGTTACCTGTGCATGACAATAATAATAAACTAAACAGGAGCTTCATCAGAGCTCAGATCAGCTCAGAGAGTCGCTCTCAGCAGCTTCTGAAGCTCTTTGGAAACCACACACACATCATAACACATTGACACACACTCACATACGTTTAATGATCTTCATCCTTTTACGTGCCAAACACACACAGAGACCAACGACAGCAGCCAGGAGAAGCAGAGCAGCCAGGAGAATCAGGAAAGCTATGAGAAGTTTGACCCAGACTGGACGAGTAAGAGGAGGAGGAGGACGTTCTGTAACAACACAAACACAAAGAGCCTGAACATCATCCAACATGTCTGTATGAACTCACATCAAAGTTCACCTCTACTCTGACCCCTATCCAGAGCACTGACCTTTGACCTTCAGTTGTACCTCAGTCTGGCTCAGCTCTCGTCCAAACCTGCGGGTGGTGCAGGTGTAGGTTCCACTGTCAGAGCCTGTAGGGTTCCTCAGAGTCAGGCTGAGGTCTCCAGTCTGCAGAGCGTCGGCTCGCATTGATGTTCGGTTGGTGTAACGATCGTTCTGGAGATCAGGAACATCGCCGCTCTGCAGACGCGCGTGGACTGTTTGGATCTTGAGCTCCTTATGGCCCCACACCGCTGCTGTGGGGTTGCTGAAAACATCAGCTGGTACCTGACAGGGCAGCAGGACAGACTCCGCCCCCTCATTTACCTCCACCTCCACTCCTGAGGCATGCTCCTAAAACGCATCAGGAGGACAGAGGAGAGAAGAGGCTGAGGAGGAGCTGTGATGGAGGATGCTCAGATGTGTTTTTCTCTTCAGGTATAAAGGGGCGTGGCCACAGCTGGAACGTGGAGGGGGGAGGAGTCTTTGAACATCTGCTCATTTTATTCAGAAGCTCTTTGAATCTCTAAGATGATCAGAGTCTGTTTCTGTGTGTGACTAAAAAGATCTGATCTCTGTCACCCTGATGCATGCTGGGAGTTTGATACTCTCAGTAATCGAGTACGTGAAGTAACTGTATCAGAGAGCTGAGCTCAGGACGTCCTGATTCTCACCACCTGCACTCCGGAGAGAAATGACGTGCACGTACACACAGCTGTGCACGCTTCAATATGTAGATACAAGGAGGGAATTCGTGGTGTGTTCAGGGGTGCCTCGTAAACCCAGTAATCACTACTCCAGGGGTGTCAACTCCCAGCCCGTGGACCGCTTCCGGTCACGCCCCCTACTTCCGGTCCGCGAATTGATGTCAAAAATAACATACAATTTGGCCCTTTAAGTTACTTTTTTGACATTCTGATTAACCCTCTTAGTTGGAGGGGAAGACAAAATGTCAAAAAAGTAACTTAAAACACGCACGCGGACCGGAATTCAGCGTGTCCTCAAATGCCTCTGTGATCACTTTGTATTATTCCAACTTAAACTCACTGTGTTACTGCAGTTTCTGTTATTAATTCAGAGCTAACATCCTGACATCTGTGTGTGTGTGTGTGTGTGTGTTCAGAGTATCAGTGTGTTTCTTACCAAGAACAAGGAGCAGGATCATCACCATCATCTCTCGTACAGCTGGTCCATCCAACATCTCTCAAAGATCTGCTGCTCTGCAGCTGCTGACACACAAACAAAAACTTTGCTTTCGATTCCACAGGAAGTCTCTTTCTTGAACTAAGACAGGAAACTCTGAAAAGGAGTGTTTCTCTGCACCAAGCAGGTTTCTGGTTGTTTTTAAATTCTCCTTATTTGCAGTTACCATAAATGATGATAAGATAATACAGAACAGAGCCAGGGGTACGTCTTATACGGAAACATTGAACAGACAGCACAAATAACAGATCCTGTCAGTTTTCTTGTTCTTTTTTATTTTTAATCAAAAATGTAGGTTGTGTGTGTGTGTGTGTGGGGGGGGGGGGGGGGGGGGGGGGCTGTGGTATCCTCGGGTAAGATTGTGAGGCCATGTTGCTCTCTGATACAGTCATTGGACTGTGAATGTGTGTGAATAGATAGAAAGCACTTAAATAGAAAAAACTGTTTGTATGAATGTGCGTGAATGAGGCTTGTTGTGCACTGCTCCAAAAAATCAAAGGAGAACTGAAAACACATTAAAAAAAAAAAAAATATATATATATATATATATATATATATATATATATATATATATATAAAATAAATTATGCTGTGTATGTATACTGGCATGGACTGGGTAATGTGTCAGCTGCTTGGTTTGTTGTTCGCTGGCAGACAGGAGGTGTATCAGCTGCATGTGCTGCAGGTCATTCTGCTGATGCTGGTTTAATATGGGTTCATGCTCAGTGTTTAATGAATGTGTTTGGGGCAGTCACGGCCCCTATTTTGGTTTATGTATTTTGTTTATTTTCTCATCATGGTTACTTGTTTCTGAGCAGTGTTTGTGGTCACTGATTGTTTTTATTTCATTTCAGTTACTGGGGGCTGTGGTGGAGGCTGTGGTGGGGGCTGTGGTGGAGGCTGTGGTGGTGGACTGGGGGGTGGTGTCTCCTGAGATTGAGTCACTCAAAGATGTGGTCGTCATGTGTCTGGGTGATTCTGTTTGCTTTAGTTTTCTTTGTTTTGTTTTTGTTTGTTTGTTTGATTCTCCCTTGAAGCTTTTGTGTGTTTTTGATTTTAATCTTTTTTCTTAAAATAAAAATCATATTGTTTTAACACATTGAACCTCGTCTCCTGCCTCATTAGTGGGAGAACCTGTGAGTGCCTTTTCCTGGGTGAAATTCCCAGGGTGGGGTTTTCTGGGAATCTGTTATTGAGACTCCCTTTGTTTTCTTTCATTCACTCACCTCATACTCCATCACCAAATACACCATCCAACCCTAGTCGCACCTCATCTGGCTTGGAGCTGAGTACCAGGGTCAGGTCTGTAGTTACTGCACTAAGATGCTGGTCAGCACTCTCATAATGGAGAAACATCCTCATCAGGAAATACAGCAGCTTGTTGAGGAGAAAGAAACTGAAGGAAGAGCTCCACTTTAATGCTGACGTGTTTGTGTGATTGGCTGCAGCATGAACCTCATCAAGCTGAAATCTTTTCACTGGTTTCAAAAGAACTGATGAGGTGAGCTTTTAACCCTCTGAATTAAATCACTGCTGTGTCCCAAACATTATTGAAACATGCATAAACAACAACATGGAACCAAAACCAACATGTAAACAGATGTTCTTTAATAAAATGTGGAATGCTCCTTTTAATCACATCATGTGACCTGATTACAGATTTAAAGTGTGGAGCAAAGGAGAAGAAACATCATGGAGGAAGCTCAGGAAGTACGGAGGGCAGCAAGGCTGCAGGACTGAGTCAAGAACAATGTGTGTGTGTGTGTGTGTGTGTGTGTGTGTGTGTGTGTGTGTGTGTGTGTGTGGGTCTGGCTTCAGGGTTTCCATCATGGTTCCTTCCTGCGATGATTGGACGCTCTGAGTGTCTGAATCTCCTCGAGCCTCATTTATGCAGAAATCAAACTGACTCCAGTTTTCGTTCAAACTCTTGATTAAAAAGTAGTTCATAAATCCCAAAGCTCTTCTTCTCTGGAGGCCCTGATGGTTGCAGTCAGTCAGCAGCTTCGATCTTCCTGCTGCACCTGAACCACCTGTCTGACACCGTGGTTCATTACCTCGTTCATTAAGACACTATCATTGAGACGTCTGAGAGAAGATGAGGCTCAAATGACTTTAAGATCCTAAAACTGAACTAAGTACCAGTAGATACAGTACCAGGCAAAACTCTGGACACAGTGTGACTGGTACTGTATCGATATTCTCACCTAAAATCATTATAAAAGTTTATTTTGTGTCACAGAAACAGTCATATTTCAAACTTTTTGGCTAATCTCTCCCACCATTACGGGTTTTATTGAAAAATTTTCCACAACAGCTTCAGCTCGCAATGAATCGTGGGATAGTGTTGGGATAGGTTACACCCATCCTGTCCTTCAAATCCAGGGAAAAGAAGTGGGCCACATTTGAACTGGGACAGCCTTCATCACCTGGCTGTGACAAAATCAGCCTTAGAATGCAGCCCCTAAACTGGAAAACACACACACACACACACACACACACACACACACACACACACACACACACACACACACACACACACACACCTTTGACTGTGAGCACCACTCTCTTAAATCTGATGATCTTCCCATAGACTCCACATCTGTATTCTCCACTGTCTCTCTCTGTGGGCTGATCCAGGGTCAGACTGAGGTCTCCAGTTCTCAGCAGGTCTTCATTCATCTTCATTTGCTCTCTGCAAACATGGTTCTGTTCTTCAAGCTGGTCAAAGCCGCTCTCATACACATGGACCTTGCAATCATCAATGTCCACACCACTTAAGCAGCTCCAGGCAGGTTTTCTGTGGTTTTGAAGGGCAGCTGGATAGACTCCGCCCCCTCCTCCTCCACCTCCACCTGACAGACTGACACAAACGCAACATGAGCTGTACAGACAGCAGCAGGTTTGTAGCTATAGAGGAAGCTGGAGGACAGAAGCAGAGCAGAGCAGAAGGTCACAGAGGACAGAGATGTAGGAGGTCAAAGCAGCTTTTGAAGCTGTTGGAGGTGATCAGAGTCTGATGGAGCTGAGAGGTTTTGTCCATGTGCTGCTTCACAGTAACTTCTGTCAGTGTGGAGCTGCTGCTGCTTTTCTTTGTGGGTCTAAAACTGAAATTTTACCACAAAGTATTTTGAACATGAAGGTCAGATGATAATAGTAGATCCATGATGGGCTCCATGAAGTCATCTGGTAAAGGAAATTTCAAATGATGACTGAAGTGTAGGTAATACAAAAGAGCTGTGACAGCTGATGAATTAAATTCAATTATTATTTATATTATATTACTTGTATTGTGGGTAAAGACCCTACAATAATACAATGAAAACCCCAGCAATCAGACAGACCCCTACCCTACGCTATGCAGAGTTTTTTTACCCTCGTACATCGCCCTGGTACGGGGTAATACATCTGCTCAGTTGTGTTTGCTCTGTTTCCATCTTCTTTTAACAGCAGCTCCTTTGATGGCTGCAAGGCCGCAGACACTTATCTCCCCTGTTTGTTTGATTTGTGCGTCTTCTTTTGGACGGGTGGTCTGGAACGTAATCTCATTGTGTACATTGTGTACAATGACTAATAAAGGAAACTTGAACTTGATAGTAGTATATAAAAAAAACCTGCATATGATTAAACTGCATGAATTTACATTTCCTCAAAGTGTGAGTCCCACCTCTGAGTGTGACGACATGCAGATGATGATTTAAGTTCAGCTGAATCTCCCAAAATAAAACGACTTGAACAATTTTAATGGAAATTCAAACTGTCTTATGGAGGTTCCTCTGAAGCTGATGTTTCTGAAACATCTCCAAGTTTGGAAAAAGTTCTGATTCTGACTTTTCCTGGTTTTTAATCAATGGACACATATAGATTTTAAATATCTTCATGTAATCACATGATAGTGGTCAAACTGTGTTGTGAGTGCAGACCAATGGTCTATAATGAATCAGCATTCACAGTGAGTTTCCTACCATTCGTGAGGAGGAGGAACAGCAGCAACATCTTTGACCTCCTGTAAAAACTTCACTCAGCACAAAGTCCTGTTAAACCTGCTCACAGACACTCAGACGTTTGTCTAAACTGCAAACGCACAACAACAGGAAGTCTTTCAGGTAACAGGAAACTAACAAACGTGCAAAAAGCCCACAACTTCCTCCTCAGTGTTGATGCTCTCATCGTGGCTCATCAGCAGACTCACATACTAACTGTCATTTGAGCAAAGATCATTAGTGATTTTGTTATCAAGCAGCATCAAATGTTTCAATCTTGAAGTGATGTGTTGATAGCAGTTAGCTGTCTCAGGCAGTGGGTTCTTCCATTCTTGTCAAATTGGGGGTTTAATGAAGGGCGCAGCCAGTTTGGGCTGAATAATTTATGGCCGTCACAACTTCAAACCTCAGACTGTAAAACTCACTTTAATGTTTATTTGAGAGAATCCAGTTATGAAACCATCACCATTCAAAGATTGCATTATAAAAAAAAAGGCTGAGTTTAATAACCTAAAGCTTCAGGTTTTGTCAACACAACTGCTACATATTAAATATGAATTAAATTGCATTATTATTTAAAACTACAACAATAAAAGCTTTTTTCATGGGCCAGGAAAAATGGGGCAGGAAAACTTTGAGCCACTGACCTGGTGCTGTTGGGTTGGACACTGAATTATTCAGTATGATTAATGAATTATTAATTGATTATTCATTCATTATTGGCATGTACAGCATCAGAAGATCTGTTTTTTGCAGCAAGAAATGTTGCATCAAAGCACAGGACAAATCTCAGTTCTGAGAGCTGTGATCTGTTTGCTTTTCTTCATGATCCTTTAAAGGATTCACAGCACACATTTATTCATTAGCACACTTTAAAAATGTCCTCAGCAGCAGAGGTGACCTCATCATCGAGCAAGTGTTTTTTTTCATGTTGGGGAAGAGAAATAGTCAGGTGGTACCAAATCAGGAGAATATGGAGGGTGATCAACCACAGCAGCAGATCGAATAGCAGCCACTGCAACCATGGACTCGTGTTCAGGAGTTTTGTCCTGGTGAAACAGGACCGCCTTCATCAGTTTTCCAGGCTGTTTTGACTTGACTGGAAAACTTGACTTTGACTTGTTTTGACCTTTCACAGCTGCCTCGGCATCTAGGTATAGTATTCTTCACTGATAGTTTGGCCTTTTTGAAGGTAATGAACATGATGCCCTTTGCAAGACGAAGACCATCACTTTCCCTGCTGATGACACCACCTTGGCCTTCTTAGGTGGGGGAGGGGTGTTTCCACTACGGGTGCACTGATCCGATATTCAGTATCGCATTGGTCTGATCCTGACCTAAATTACTGGATTGGAGATCAGGAACGAATAAAAAAGGCAATCTGATCCATTAAATATCACAAAAATGCCTGATGAAATTTGGCCACGAGCCGATGGATCACCTTCTCACACAGGAGCAGCAGGCTTCAGGTGACAGTGTGAGAGACATGTCAGCAGTGTGGAGCTACTTCACACTCAAAGAAGAAAAACGCAAGACTGCTGAGTGTAACTGGTGTAATGCAAGTGTGTCACGAGGTGGTAGCAGTGTTAGGAACTTTAACACAACAGACATGATTAAACACTCACAGAAACGCCACCGAATTTATCGAGGCCTCAAATTGTTAGAGGAAAAATGTTTCGCATCAACAAAGTGATGGAAAACATTTAGAAATGCGAGAAACTCCCCCCAGAAAGCAGCAAAGCAATGCAGATAACAGAAAAAAATTGTTGAATTAGTTGTGCTTGATGACCTGCCTCTTTCTGTAGTGGAAAATGTTGCTTTTCAATGCTTAATGAAGCATTTAGAGCTACGCTACGCGCTGCCAAACCAGCATTTCATCTCGGAGCAAGCTGTCCCAGATAAGCACAAGGAAGTATCCAAGTTTATCTCTGAATGCTTGCAGAGCATTCCCAATAAAAGCTGAACAACTGATATCTGGAGCTCAGACGTGTGTCTACTGTCATTGCTAAGTCTGACAGCACAGTGGATAGACTCGAGTTTTATTTTAACTAAAAACAGTGTTGCTGGCTAAACAATTTCATGGTTCGCACTCGGGAGAGTCCATCACTACAGTTTTGGAGGAAATGTTGAATGTATGGAAAATTCCAAAGAAAGTCCATGTTATTTTAGGAGACAGTGCTAGCAGTGTAACAAAGGCAATGGACCAGCTCAGACTCGCAAAGCACAACGTAGTGTGAGTGATGCAGTGGCAATCAGCAGAAAAACAGTGGAGCACTTCAAGCACTCACCACAGGCGTATTCACGTTTGCAGGTCGTTCACATGGAGATGCAAACAAGATGGAATAGCGCACATTATATGATCAAGATGCTTATTGAACTCAAACGAGTCTTGTGTGCATATTCTGCAGAATATGATCTGCCAGCCACACTCACTGCACAGCAGTTTACTGGAAAAGGTCATGGCAGCTCTCGCTCCCTTTGAGGTGGTTACAAGGTAAGCGCCTCATCAATCCAAGATATAAAGACAGGTATGTGAGTTTTCACTGATGTTGTTTCATCATATCAAAGTGTGTGTCTGTGTGTGTGTGTGAGAGAAAATGTGAGGACATTTTACTTTAGATCATAGTTTAGTAATCCTACAGGATGATATTGATCACCTAATATTACAGTTTGGATAGTTTTATCAATCCAGATACTTCAAGTGTAGAAACCTCAAAACAAGCTGAAGCTTCTCTGATGGTAGAGGTGAGGAAGATGGAGGAGGTGCTGAGGAGAACCACGGCAGGTCCCTCAGAGCCAGCAGAGGGAACGTCATGTTCAGCAGCCTTGGAACCAGCAAAGAAGACACTGTGGGTGGACTCTGCTGAATCCCGCAGACTTGAAAGCATTTTTGATGAAATCCTGAAGGAGAACACCGTTCCTCACTTAGCCACCACAACTGCACACATTGAAGTGCAACCCTACCTCAGCGAGCCGACTACTCAGCACTCAGATAATCCACTGCTATACTGGACAGTCAGCCAACCTGGATTACCCACTCTGGTTTCTACAGCAGCTACATTTCTGCAGCAAGTGATGAGAGTGAGAGACTCCTCAGTACAGCCTCCATCATTACTGGTGAAAGCAGAAGCAGGCTGACAGCTGAGAGAAGCTGCCGCTCATGTTAAAGTGAACAAACTGTTTTTAATGTTGGGCAGCTACCGCCCTGTCTCATCATTTAGGAGACCTACATCCAAATGCTTTAGTCCATAATGTGTGTGTTTATTTTTAATACTGGAAATGGTTTTATGAAAGTGTTAAGTTTTGTACAGACAGTTCACAGAGTTGAGATAGAAACAAATCGCACTGACAGCCATCTTAATACTGGCTGAGTGTCAGGAGAAGCCATGTTTGCACTACTTTGGTTACGACATTGTTTTTACAGTGTTGAGCTTCAAGTATAAAAGGGTCCATCCTACAAATTGAGTTTTTAAATTTGTTGAATATGAACAGTATTTTATGCTGAAATTGCACTTTGTTTTCAGAACCAAAGAGCTTTTGAAATCTAGCTTAAACTTGGACTTTGAATTTCATTTTGAAGATTACTTTAGATCCTCAGATTTAAAGCTTTGCTTGAAGCTTTACAATTTCAGGATGAACGTCAGGATGATGCTGACCAGCTAAACGCTGTGAAAAGTTATAACGTTTAAATTTAAAAAATCAGGATCGGCAAACCGAACTGTGTTTTCGGTGCAATGTATTTCTTGCAAATGAGTATAATATAATAACTTTGCAATTTATCTTTATTTGACTGCTGACTTCTGTAAAATGCATCTTTTTTAAAAGCAACTGTTTTAAAAAAACTGCAGGTCTTTGGACTGTGGGAGGAAACCCACACAGACACGGGGAGAACATGCAAACTCCACACAGAGAGGCCTGGGACGAGGTGGAATCGAACCCAGACCTTCTAGCAGTGAGGTAACTGTGCTAACCACCACACCACCATCCTACTGAGGTCACCTGAACAAAGGTGTGACTGGGGTCGGGGCACCTTGGAGGGGAGGTCAACTCTGGGTATGCTGAAGGCGCTTCAAGTGGACACTGGAGGAGGAACAATAAAGTTTTATTTGTCTGTATGAACATGTAAAAAAATAAATACAGTTAGAGTGAAGCAGGTGGAGGTCAGTCAGGGTGGAGGTGCAGACAGGTGAGCTGAAGGGGAGGAGTCAGTCTGGTCAGGAAGTCTCTGTCTCCTCGCGTGAACTTCCTCACCTCTGAAACACACACAGAGAGAAACAATAAAAAACTAATATACAAAGAAACAAACAGACTCTGTGTGTGTGTGTGTGTGTGTGTGTGTGTGTGTGTGTGTGTGTGTGTGTGTGTGTGTGTGTGTGTTACCCTGGGGTCTCCGGTTGGTGTGTTTCCTGCAGGTGAGGCTGAGCGGCTGATTCATGACATCACTGCTGCACACACACAACAGGAAGTGGAGGAGGAAGTCATCAGAGTCACCATCACACACCTGAGAGATTAAAGGAGCATCAGTCAGTAAACCTCAGATACTGATGAGGTCAGGTGAGTATCGGGGGGGGGGGGGGGGGGTGTTCATCAAATTACCAACAGGTGCAGTAGAGGGGCAACAATGAGACACCCCCCCAAACAGGAATGGTTTATAGGTGGAGGACACTCACATTGTTCCCTCCTCATCTTTTTTGACTGTTTTTCTCTAGTTCTGCATTTTTCTATGGTCAGAGTCACTACTGGTAGCATGAGGTCATACCTGGACCTCACAGAGGCTGCACAGGTAGTCCAACTCCTCCAGGATGGCACATCAATATGTGCCATTGCCTGAAGGTTTGCTGTGTCTCCCAGCACAGTCTCAGAGCATGGAGGAGATTCCAGGCAGGCAGGATCTCTAGGAGAGCTGGACAGCACCATAGAAGGTCCTTAACCCATCAGCAGGACCAGGATCTGCTCCTTTGTGCAGGAGGAACAGGATGAGCCCTGCAGAGCTACAAAATGACCTCCAGCAGCCACTGCTGTGAATGTCTCTGAGCAAACAATCAGATACAGACTTCATGAGGGCGGCCTGAGGACCTGACGCCCTCTAGTGGGCGCTGTGCTCACTGTGGAGCCTGATGGGCATTTACCATAGAATACCAGAACTGGCACCACTGGTGCCCAGTGGTTTACACAGATGAGAGCAGGTTCACCCTGAGCACATGTGACAGATGTAAAAGGGTCTGGAGAAGCCGTGGAAAACGTTAGTGATGGTCTTGGAAAGTATATCCATGGAGGGACACACAGACCTGTACAGGCTAGGAAACACCACCCTGACTGCCCTCAGGTATCAGGGTGAAATCCTTGGACCTGTCAGACCCTACACTGCTGCAGTGGGTCCTGGGTTCCTCCTCGTGCACGACATGGGCCTCATGTGATGAGTGTATGCAGCAGTTAATGACGGATGAAGGAATTCATTCCACTGACTGGCCCCAACACTCACCTGAGCTAAATCCACTAGAACACCTCTGGGACATGATGTTTAGCTCCATCCAACACCAGCAGGTTGGACCTCAGACTGTCCAGGAGCTCAGTGATGCCCTGGTCCAGATCTGGGAGGAGATCCCCCAGGACACAAAATTGTCAGGCATGCATGCAAGCATGTTGGGGCCAAACCAACTACTGAGTACCGTTCTGAGCTGCTGCAGTGAAGTTTCAGATAAATGCTCCAGCTGCTGCATCATTTTTCACTTTGATTTTCAGGGTGTCTCTGAATTCAGCCTCTGTGGGCTGATCATTTTCATTCCCATCAAACCATGTGGCATCCTTCCATTCCTAACACATCACCCAGCCCACATCAGTGTAGATATCAGCAGGATTTTATTTTCCCATTGAGGTGTTAATGTTTTTGAGCAGTGTATGTTACTCAGCTAATAGAAGAGTCAAATACTGGGGTGGGGGCTCTTTTGACAGATGCACCTCTTTCACACCTGTGTGTTACCTGGACACCTCACAGGCTTGTTAATGTAGAACACACACTGATTGCAGGGCTCACCTGATCTCCTGGCTCTGTGCCTTGCTGAGGTACTGTCGCTCTGGGCTGAGAATTTCTGCTGTTAGCTACCAGAACGGATTGCTATCGTCCCAGTTAGCTAGTGGCGCAGCCATTAGCACTAGCAAGAGATCATTCTGTATCAATAGGGACCCCCTGCGGTCATCTGATAGCACTGGCCTGTGAAAATTTTCTGGCTAGTTGGACTCAGCAGAGTTCAGTTCATCTATTAGAGACCTTAAACATATGAAAACATTGGTGTGCTCTGTTTCCCATAGTCACTCTGAACAGAGGCAATGACCCCTCGGGGAGTAGACTTAGACTCAGCCTCTCACATGCCGAGCCCAGAGGGTGAAGGTGAAATCTCTCCCTCTGGTCTGAGAGATTAGGTCTGGATGCAGAGAGAGAGGCCGTGATGGGGTCTTAATCTCCACTAACCAAGACAGCTCGCCCTCCTTGGAGCGATCTGTATCGTTAGGTCATTCTGGACAGACTGGGAGAAATCAGGCCCAGCAGAGGGAACACTGAGCAGAACATGAAGCCTCGTTCCTCAGGCAGGAATACAGCAGACACTGAGCATCCTCCCTCAACAGGTCCACCAGTGGTTGGTCGAATTGGGCCCAGATTTGGGTAACCACCTGTGGGTGCAGGGTCCAGTATTGTTTGTTCCCCATGGACAGCAGGTCCCAGGTTAGGAGCTCCTGGGATGTGAGCAGCCCTCAGTGAAAACAGGTGAATGCTGCTACACATGATCAGTCTGAGAGCCAATACCTGCAAAGGATGGGAGCGGACCCCGCCCTGTCTGTTGGTGTAGGCCAACTAATCATGATCTAAACATGGCGGCACAGAGGGAGGAGGAGCTTCAGAGCCACAAAAGCTGCAACGCTCACACTGACAGCTCCTTCATAATCATGTCAACATGACGTAACATTATAGAGACAGGTAAATGTATACACCTGAGAGACACAGGAAGTGGTACCGACCTGGCTCTGCCCGCGAGGGTAGACTCTGACGTGACCTCTGACCCGGAGCGCTCTCTGAAGCCCCTCCCACTGAGCATCAGTCAATCCCATCAGAAGATGAACCAGCGCACCTGAGAACCACACATGAGCCTCACCTGTCCCATCATCAATCACCAGCCTGATCAGTGAGCAGATGAATACGATCAGTTTGACCATCAGAGAGGACAGCTGTTAGTTTTTCCATGTTACTGAGACCTGATTAATTAAAGTGATTAATGTGTATCAGAAATCAATCAGCAGGTGAGCTTAAGAGGAACATGTTCTTACTTTGCTTTGGACTGAAAGACTGACGAGGTCGAACGACACTGAGAGCTGCTGCAGGCCTGACAGAGAGAGAGAGGCCAACAGGTAAATGCACTCACCTGAGAGAGCGCGTCAGAGATAACCTACACCTACACACACACTAACAACAGGTAACTATACTCACCTACATCTACACACACACACGCACACACACTCTCACACACACACACACACACACACACACACGCTAACCAACAGGTAACTATACTCACCTACACACACACACACACACACACACACACACAGTCAAACAGGATTTACCCCCTTCCTGATCCCTTTTTTCCATGTTTGTTACACATCTCATCATGTTCATGTCTGAGTAAATACAGAATCCAGTTTTTAAATGATTTTATTTATTAAGAAAAAAAACAGCTATCTAACCTACCTGAGCCTGTGTGAAAAAGTAACTGCCCCCCTGTTAAATCATGAGTGAACTGTGATTAACCAGAGTTCAGTCTCACTGCCACAGCCAGACCTGATCACTGCAGACCTGCTGAAGCAGATGCTGTCTGACAAAGTGAAGCAGGTTAAAGGATACCAAGAAGCAGGACATCATCCACAGCTGAGAAACAAAGTCTCTGATATCCATCAGTCTGACAGGGTTACAGAGCCATTATTAAGGCTTTGGGCCTCCAGAGAACCACAGTGAGAGCCGTTATCCACACATGGAGAACACTTGGAACAGTGGGCAAAAAAGGCCTCCATGGGAGAGCTCCAAGGAGAAAACTACTGCTGACCAACAAGAACACAAAGGCTCGTCTCACATCTGCCAACAAACATCTGGATGATCCCCGAGACTTCTGGGAAAATATTCTGTGGACTGACGAGACAGAAACTGAACTTCTGGAAGCTCTGAGTCCCGTTACGTCTGCAGAGGGTTTCATAAAAACATGGTGGTGGTAGTGTGAGGGTCTGGGCCTGCTTTGCTGTCATTGATGGAACCATGAATTCTGCTCTCCAGCAGAAAATCCTGAAGGAGAACGTCCAGCCATCAGCAGCAAGCCCACCTCTGATTGGCTCAAATAAACAAAATGAACGTTTTGAGGCGGGCGAGTTAAAGTGTGGACTTAAATCAGACTGAGATGCTTTGACCTTAAACAGGCCGTTCATGCTGGTTAGGAGGCAGTTACCTGTTCACACAGCACAGGTAGGTTTGGAAGGGGGCAAATACTTTTTCACAGCACTTTACACTAAAACTAAAAGGTAAATACACCTGAGAGAGAGGAAGAGCATAAAGAACTACAGCTACATACATTCAAGAATTAAAACAGCTTTATTTAAACTCTGCTCACGCACAGGAAAACAGAAAATATCCAGAACTCATAGAAACAAGGGTAAAGAACATGTGTACAGTGTGTATTTTAGAGAGTATCTGTGTGTACAGTGTATTTTATGCAGTACCTGTCTGTACACACTGCCACACAGCGAGCAGCTCCACTGAAGCTGCAGGAACAGGCAACACACCGCATGACCTTTGACCTGTCCCACAGTGCACCTCTGCTCGCTGCTGAGAGCCCACTGTCCCAGGTGCATGATGGGAGCAGGAGGAGGGCAGGCTGAGCTGGTACAAACAAAAAAAAACAAACAAATAAATAAACAAACAACACAAACACATGAATCAGACTTGAGCTGACCTGTGAACTCACCTCGTATCTCCCAGGGAGACGACAGTTATGGAGCTGACAGGTAAGTACGTGAAGTACACACTTCCTGTCCTGAAACACACACACACACACACACACACACACACACAAGTAATCTGTACAGGTACACTGAGCCCAAACCAATCATGGAGCTCTAAACCCGTCTGTGTGTGTTTTACCTGGACAGCCTTCTCTGGAAACCCGACAGCAGAAGGGTGTTACCAGGCAACAGGCCAGGTGGGTATGGGGTGTGGCTTAAGTCCAGGTAGACCTGAAGACTCCTCCCAGTTTGGTCACACAGTGTGAGACGCATACCTGCACACACACCCAGAGTTAACCATGTGAGACCTGAGAGTACACCTGCAACACCAAAAGCTGCAGTTCCTCTGGTGTCCAGCAGAGGCTCCACAGTGAGTCAGTCACCACAGACTCCCATCTTAAAACTTTACAGCAGAAATAAACCTGATACACCCTGATACAGAAACTGTCTGAGTTCTATAGTTTCTATTACTGATTCTACTCGTGTGTGTGTGTGTGTGTTTCTACCCAAGTGTGTGTGTCCAGAGTCGGTGGTCCTGTTGTTCACGCTGATCCTTTCAGACACGAGACCCTGAAAACACACCAGCTCTGAACTGAAAACACACAGAGATCAGTTCACACATGTTTGTTAAAGCAGGCTGCTGATGCATTTCCTTAGACTGCCACAGGGGGCGACTCTGAGACCAACAGTGAAGGAAGACCAGTTTACCTGCAGTCTAAGACCTCAGAGACAGACAGGACTGTGGGCGGGACAGCCTGGACACACACACACACAATAAAGGCGTTTAGTTTCAGGGTCCTGAGTGCAGCATAAAGATTAAGGTCCCCACAAAGATAGGAAGACAAACAGGTGTGTGTGTGTGTGTGTTTGTGTGTGTGTTACCTGTCTGCAGGTGGGCAGTAGCAGTGGGCGTGTCAGAGTGTGGAATCTCCAATCACGTCTGACCTGAAGGGTGGAGTCAGCATGGAGCTCCACTCCACTGCGTCCAGTAATTCCACAGCCAATCAAAATACTGGGATCCTGATGGACAGACAAACGGTCCAATCAGCTGCCAGGATTAAGGAGTACAGCACCGAGGGATGTTCCATGAGGTGAGATTAAAGGCTCATTGAGCCGTCTGGAGCTTAAAGTCAGGGTTTTATACCTGCTAAATCACCATGGTAACTGATGCTGAGCACCTCACCTGGTTGAGAGCAGGTTACGTTCAGGGTTTCAGTTTAAAATCAGCTGGAAGCAGCATGTTCTCACCGATTTATTTCCAGGATGCTCCCAGTGTGATACATGTTTGATGTGTGCAGCCTGCAGCGTTTGTTTGTGCAGGCGTGAACACGGTAATCACACTCAGGTGTGGACCAATCAAACACACCGAGACCCTCTGGAGGAGGCGGTCTTAGTCCACTTCCAAATAAACTCCGGAGGAGTTTGTTTATGGAATGAAGGTGATCCCACCTTGATCCGACCCAACTACCAGGTGTACACTACAACACCTGAGCTTCCTGTAACCACTCTTCCTGTAGTTACTTTTGCTGCCCCCCCCCCCCCCCCCCGACACACCTGACCAATAGGCAGACTGAACATGCTCACCTGGTCTGTAATGACACATTTATTTGGTGCTCACCTGGATTTTTCTCTGTCTGAAAGAAACTACAGGAAAAAGCTACAAGGTCACAAACTCATCAGCTGATTGAGAGCAGAGGAAACTCTGCTGGAAACAGACACACACCACAAATACCTGTTACAGTCACTTTGATCTGCACACAGACCGAGGTGGAAGTAAGCACTACAAAGATGCTTGTGTACTTGGTGACAGCTTTAACTCTGCATTGCTACAACTGATCCAGCTAATGCAAAGAAAGCCTGGCTTTGTTGAACCTCCTTCACATCGCAGACCTCAGGTCAGATTCATGTTAACAGCAGCAGACCCCCCCTGAAGGCTGCAGCTCTGTCACATCCAGCTGTTAATAAAGATTTGAATCAACTCTGAATCACAACCTCTGAACCACCACAGCTACAGGTGAGCCTCTAACCACGCCTCTCAGTTACATCATCACAGGTGGGTTCATACCTGGGTGTTAGCAGCGATGAGTCTGTAGAAAGATCCAGGCTGGAGGACAGGAAACCATCGAGTGCACACACCTAAGAACACGAGCACCACCTACACACACACACACACACACACACACGTAACCATGTATCCAGGTGAGCTCAGGTAAATCATAGAACCCACACAGCTGTGTCTCTCACCTTTTCCTCCTTCTTTTGCTCTCTTTCTCTCTCTGTCATTGGTTCATTCTTTGGGTCCTGCTCCCAGCTGACCACTGGGCCAATCACAGCAGCTCTAAGTGAAAAGCACAACCTCAGCCCCGCCTCCTGGTCCTCCGTTTCCACCCCTGTGTTCCTCCAGGTCACACCCTCCTTCTGCTCCACCCTGATTACCATGGAAACACAGGGCCCGGAGTGGGAGGAGCCTGCTTCTTCTTTTCTTCTCCTCTTCCTCCCTGCAGTCTCATCTTTCTCTTCTGCTTTCTGTTTCCTGGCACTGACGTCCTCTCCTGGCTCCTCCCCCTTGTGTCTCAGGTGTGCCTCCATGGTGACAGAAGGACTCAGGATGTGCACGTGGTCCAGAGAGAACTGCAGGTAAACCCTATGAATTGAACCCAGCTTTATTTATAACAATGTTTACAGCAAGGTTGAAGCTGTGGTGGGCGGAGCCTATCAACAGGTAACACAGGCTCCTTACATCACTCTGGATGTAAGGAGCCTACTGTTAGTTTACATAAATAAAGTTTGTTCTCTTTCTGCTGCACACAAACCCAGCTGTGTGTGTGTGTGTGTGTGTGTGTGTGTGTACCTGCAGTGTTTGTGTGTGATGAACCTGTCCTGGTCCAGGTGTTGGTGGGAGGGGAAATCTGATTGGAGGAATCTCTCTGTTACCATGGTGAACTGGACCACACCCACCAGACAACCTACAAGACACACACACACACACACACACACACACACACAGTAAAGACTGGAATGAGCTATATGCTGTCCATAGACAGGTGTGAACACAGAGAGGATGATGAGCTCTGATCTGTCAGATGAATCCAAACTGCTTCACTGCTCCATTCAGAGCTGAGTGTGTTTCTCAGTTTCTGCACAGTTTGCTGCCCTCGTGTTTGGAGGAGGCTGTTCCTCAGTCTGAGGAAGTCCTCACACTCCAGCCTGTCTCTGTGAGGACTCCTGTGTATCTAACAGTGTCTCTGTTTCTTTGTGAGGACCTTCAGGAGGACCACGATCAGTTGTGTTTGTGTCTGCGTGTCGTACCGATCCAGGCGCTGTTGAATGACGCCCTCTGACCTCCCTCCTCGTCGTTCTCAGTCACCACACAGGCCACGGCTCCTGTGGCGTCTCTGAGCTGCAGGGACTGTTTGAGCTCAGACGTCTGCGACGGGAGCTCCATCACACCAACCAGCAGCAGGGGGCGCCGTCTGACACACCACAAACCACCAGCACGGCATTAAAACAGGCTCCTTATTTCTAATGATTAGGGCAGATGATACTGCAATGAGGACACTGTACCTGAGACTGTCTCCACTCTGAGGGTCAGAGGACAGAGTCCTGCAGGACCAGGACAGGGCACAGTTGATCTGGGATGTGGTCAGACTGGATCCATCAGGGGGCAGCAGAGAGCTGAGAGAGACTGAAGACCAGCAGTCTGCCTGCAGGGCCCCGAGGAGCTCCGACACACTGAGGTACTGATGGACCGCAGGGTCCGTGCTGTACTGTAGGGACACACAGAGGACACTGAGGGCTCTGCAGGTTCACACTCATCTGTAAGGAGGACAGGTGTGCAGGTCTACCTGAGTCAGAGGACAGGTGTGAGGCTCGTCCAGCATCTCTGAGTAGATGTCTCTACGACCTCGTCCTCCAGGGCTCCTCAGAGTCTCCATCAGCCTCCAGGACAGCAAGCAGACACACTGCTGCCTCCACACACCGGAGACCAGACTGAGGACCAGGACCAGAGCCAGGACCAGAGCCAGGACCAGGACCAGGGGGAGACAGGTGGAACGACAGGTTAGGATTTGCAGTCTATTATAGTCAGTTCAGGACATGTGGTGGGCGGAGCCTCACCTGCGTGCCAGCTGTGAGCTCAGGTGACACGCCCACAGGTACTCGGACACACCTGTGTTTTTTTGCAGTAGTAACCGTGGTAACGTGCCGTCGCCTGGGCAGCGGGTGTCAGGTGGTGACCCCCCCACCCTGCTGAACTCCGTCACCCTCAGGCTGGAGCGGAGGCAGGTGCAGAGCATGCTGGGAGGGAAGTCCGGGCAGGACCGGTACAGGAAGTGGACGTGATGCAGCTGCAGGAGGATGAACAATAAACTTTATTAGTTGTGGCTGCTGTTAACAAAAATGTTTATGATGATGTCATGTGACTCACCTCCACTCTGTCTCCCGCCCTCAGCTTCCTCCTTGCTGACGGCTGATAGGCCACACACAGACCCACCTTACCATCCAGCAAGTAGAGCCCCGCCCCCTCGCTCACCACCTCAGTCACAATGCCCTATCAGAGCAGAGGGGGGGTGTGGGGCTTAGTAAGTTTGGCACAGGTTACGTACAAACACACTGTCAGCCAATCAGAGCTCAGAATGTCCTCACCTGGTAATTTATAACTCTGGACTGCTTCATCCTCACACTCGATTGGATGAGCTCCCCCTCCTCAGGCTCCGCCTCCTCAGAGTCATCCTCAGCTGGCTGTGACATCACCACCAGAGATTCGGTGTGTGTGTTTTCCTGTGTGTGCGTGTAGTCTGCATGCAGCTGTGAGTGCTCCGTCACACACAGGATGTTGTTTCCTCTCCAGCCTCGCAGCACGCACACGCGCAGAGCTGTCACACACACGCTCTGCCCGACACACACACGCTGAGCCCAGCTGAGCTGGCTGCTGTCCTGCACACACACACACACACAGACACACTCATCAGCTTCATCATTAAGCTGACCAACCATCATCATCATCATCATCACCACCAGCAGAGTAGGTACCTTTATGAGGACGGGCAACGAGCGCAACTCATCTGTCAGAGTGAAGCAGAAGAAGGTCGTTCCTGACACCACCAGCAGAGGGCAGACCACGCCCACCTGTCCATACACGCTCAGCCGCTGACCTTTGACCCTGGAACACACACACCTGTCACACGCACAGCTCACAAATACCACCGCAGGTCAGAGGTCACGTGACCCACCTGTGCTTCAGCAGCCCCGCAGCCTCTCTGACTCCCACCGCTCGACTAAGCTCATCCCCTCCTCCAGGAGCAGCAGCCAATGCCTGCTCAGCACCGGGGCACAGCGGAACAGGAGAGCCAATCAGCTCCAAGAAGCCTCCAACCTCTTCCTGCCGCGAGGTATCATGGGGGATGTAGTTCCAGTGAGGGAGGAAGACGGGGCAATCGAGCCACAGAGGAGACGGAGACAGGCACTGAGAGAGAGAGAGACATGTGAGACAGACAGGTGAGAGGGACTCAGTGTCTACCTCCTGCTGGATGTTCTTACCTGCATTGAATGTGAGCAGTGAGATCTGACAACCTGTCAGACTCCAGGACATGTATCCGTATCATTATTATTATTATGAATCTTTTTTAGCTGCTGTGAGAAAATACTGTCCCAAATTTGGGATAAATAAAGAATTCCTCCCAAACATCCACCGACTGTTAGTGAGCGGCTGTTAGTTGGACGGTCCAGCCTATGATACGCTGCTTTTGTCGCACAGCAGCAGCTGCTGACGTGGTGGACAGCATGTTTGACAGAAACACAGGAGGACATAGAGGAAATGAGATCTTCCATCAGGGTGTGATGATCTGAGGCTGAGAGCTGAGCCCTTTAACCAGCAGCACTGTTAACCTTTAGCTAGTACACGTTTGCTAATGTAGTTTATAGAACTGTTGTCCTTTCAGTTTGACAGTACAGTACATATATTATTATGGTATGTGATTTATATACATTCTTTTTAAAAATGATCAGTGGAAGAATTAACTGTTCTTCAGTTAAAGTTCAAGCTCCATCCATCCTTATCTGTGTTGTACAATTCACTTCCTGTTTTATTCTGAAATGTTTGTGTCTTACACTTCAGCTCTTTGTTTAGACTCAGTATGAGATGCTCTGTGGTCTCCTCCACCTGTACACTGCCAGCAGGTGCTGGTCAGAGCAATGAATGAATGACTGCCTTTACTGTGACCTAGGATCAGGGTTACTGCAAGTACAATAAAACTTTACTACAATGATAATAATAAATATAAAGTTATGAAATCAGAATTAAAGTTCAGTCATTCATGAGGGCCTCAGAGTAGAACAGCAGCTCCTCCACTCTGAGAGGAGACAGCTGACGTGGTCTGGAGGTCTGATCGGGACGCCTCCTGGGTTAGGAGGTCCCAGGGCAGACCCAGGACACGCTGGAGAGATTACGTCTCTCAGCTGGCCTGGGAACGCTTCGGCGTCCCTCCGGATGAGCTGGAGCAGGGAGCTTCTCTGCTTAGGCTGCTGCCTAGTGGGTGGATGAGTCATGTCCACACGGACTTTGGTCAGTAAACCCTCAGACCCGACCTCACCTGTGACCTCTGCCTCAATTGTCTGAAAGTAAACGAAAACCTTGATCATAGACTCAGATCTGACCTCTGACCTTCCTGTTGGCCTCTTGTATTTCCTCACAGCTTAAACATTTTCAGTTCCTGTTTTTCCTCCTCACATGTTCAGTCTGGGACCAATCAGAGGTTGTGTTACCTGAGTTCAGGTGTGTCTTACTGAATGTCCACTGGCAGTGTGTTACACAGGTTCAAACTCTGTTTCCTACCAGAACAAACCTCAAACAGGAAGTAGCAAACTGTGCTTTCTTCCTCCTGTAGGGTTAGGCCCCTCCCCCTCTGACTCACCTCACATGTGACACTGCCACTGGCATCAGTCAACCTCCACTCTCCACCCTGTCCCTCTCTTAGACAGCCAATCAGCAGCAAATTGACCCGTGGAAGCGCCCTCTGACCCAGCACGGCGAGCTCCGCCTCCCTGGCCCAGGCTTTCTGTTGATTGGTGCTCCAGGACAGGTTGCTGACGCAGGCCAGGTGCTGCTGAGAGATGAGCTCAGAGACAGACAGCAGCCTGTGGACAGGTGAGAGTATGAAAGTGAGAGTGGATCACATGACCTGTGAGCGTGAAGACGTCAGCAGGTGTTACCTGTAGCTGACAGGTAAGCTGTGGGCCACACGCATCTGCTGCTGGATCACCTGCACCACGCACACGCTCAGATCAAAGAGGCTGAGGTCACCGTGGATACCTGGAAAGACAAACAATGTTTACAAATTAAACATAAGCAACAACAGCAGCACCTGAACTGAAGCCCCACCCACTGAGAACACCTGAGGGGGTCACAGCCGAGGTATTTCATTCATTTAACACCTGGTGAGCAGGCTGGGAGTTTGACCTCAGCCTGGGTCTGTGCCCATGAAGCAGGTTCTTGGGTCTCTCCACCTCTAACGAGCACTGAGTTCCTCACAGCGATCAGCTGTGAGACAAACAGGAACGACCAGGTGAGGCCCAAACACCAATCAGTAACAAGGACTCTGATTACATCACACAGCATCTGCAGGTGAAACAGCACCTCTGATGTGTCATCAGCCATGTTCACAGAACTGCTGGGAATTTTTATTACCTCAATGCTGATATTTACAGTTATTATTTCTGCTGCTGTTTATTTGAAACTAAACTGCCTTTTACACTGAAATAAAAATGCACACTGTGTGTCTAAAAGTGGGAGGAGGATTTGAGGCTCTTATTCATGTTCAGGGCCCCAGAAGCTCTGCTACCCCTCCCTAGCAGCCTGCTGTAGCCCAGTGTTGAACCTGTTGCTCATTCAAATTCATGCTTAGGGGGTCTCAGCTCATTAAAATGCCCTCATCAGGGTTCATGTGTAGGACATCTGTCATACTGGTTGCCCATTTTTCAATTTATACTGGTAAAAGGGATAAATCTGTCCAGTAGACCTAGCCTTAGGATATCTTGCCTATGTAGTGTGGCCAAAGATTCTGAAAATGTAAATCAATAAAGTGTAAATCTGTCTAAGAAACAAGTCTAGGGGCAAACTGGGCCCCACTTTCTCCCTCATATCTGGTCAGTTGTAAATCCTTCTCCAGGAGTACTACAGGATGGACACAAGGAGGTTGTTTCTGACAATTATTGTGATGAAGTTTTCTCACTGTCTTGTTGATGTATTAAAAATGCTCCGGGATGTTTGTGCTTTTCTAGATAGAATGAGAAGATCAATGAGACCCCCTAATGTATGCTTACAAAGTGCAGACTCAGCACAAATCTTAGACAAAGAAAGGGGAAGAGTATAAATACCACGCTGAGGAGAGGAGAAGAGAAGATGTAGAGAGAGTCTTTGTTCGTGTTGTCTGGTTTTTCAGTAACTGCTAAGGCAAAACCTCCTGTGAGGGTTTTTTGCTTTTGTGTTTGTATATTTCTAAGAACTAGTAACTTTTTGCAACAGAGCTCGCTCATCACCATGGATCATTTGGACAGTTTGATTTTATTTGGACTCATACTTAATCTCAGCACGGGCTCTCCTTGGACAGAGGGAGTGACGAGGAAGCCGGAGCATCATCAACAGGTTCTTTCTTCTTCTCTCTGTGTGTGTATCTCAGTCTTCACTATGCTACTGTCTGTGTCTTGCTTTTTGACTTTGCTGTGTGTGTAACTAAGATGTCTAATAAACAGCCTGCACCAGAACTTGCTCGACCCTGTGATTTGTTGGTAACTGTGGTTTTAGTTGGGTTTTAAAAAGGAACATGGAGACCCCTAAAAATAGGACCAACACAACCAGCAGCATTTCTATGACAGGAAGTGACCCAGAAACAGGAAGCACATCAGCAGTTCTTCATTTAAACCTTCAGGGCTTCAGGCTGTTCCACCTGTCTGTGTGAGCTCCTCCTTCAGCAGGAGCTCACCTTTCTGCCCCTCACAGCTGGATCCACAGGTGCAGCCTGTGGGACCTCTGCTTCTTCAGTCACAGACTTGCACCTACAGCAGGTCCTGCTTTGAAGCTTCTTCCCGGCGTGGAGATGCTCCAACAGATCTATTCACAGCATTACAGCAGGTACAAACGGGACAATCACACCTGGAGAGGCAGGTAAACCAATAAATGTCTCAGATTCATGATCAGAGACAGGTGTATGTGGAACAGAAGCACCTCTGAACAGGTGTGTGGATGAAACGTGCCGGTGTTTGATGATCCATCTTCTTCTGTAGATAAACATGGCGGTAACAGACCCTCTCAGAGGAGGTTTGGGCAGCAGATCGTTCCCCTCCATGTTTGGAGCTCCGTCTCAGGTATCTTCAGGTACATGATGGAGCTGGTTCCTCAGACAGGTGCAGGTGTTGCTCTGCTCAGACTGAAGCTTTTCAGGTTCAGCTCATTCAGCCTCACGGATTCACTTCATTTCTTTGGACCCAGCGTCTGTGAGGAAGCTGCTCCTCTTCATTGTCGCTCTTCACAGGATTAAACCCAAACATCTCCACACTCACCTGCACTGAGGACAGCGCCTGTGAGCAGGTGAGCGTGGATTCATTTTCACTGTCAGTGTTTAAATAAAGTTTTAAAGGGTGTTCATCACGGACGGAACATCACGATTCTGATTTAAATAAAGCTGATAGAAACAAGCAGGAACTCACCTGTCTGTGAGGAGGCGGAGCTACATGCCACAGGACTCAGGTGTTCAGAGATGAAGGTGAAGATGTTCTTTAACCACAGGGATTCCTATAGAGACACAGCAGCGGGGTCAGAGGTCACAGCAATAAATGTAAACAGTTCCGCTGCAGCCTTAAACAAACAGCTCCTAACGATGGTTGGCTGCTGCTCTGTTTCACGTCATGACGTACGTAGTCTGGACCGGGTCATTTCTCTGCCGTTTGGCACGGTGTGACTCACCGCCTCGGTGCTGGGTCTGAACCGGTCCAAGAGCTGCTGCAGGGGGTCCATGTCCTCAGCCCGGGTCGCTTTCTCCTCTGCTGACAAACTCCCGCTCAAAGCCTTCAAACAGCTTCCGGTCCGCCTCCTCTGCCCGGCAGCCCGCCGCGCTCCCGCCTCTCCCGGTGTAAAGGCTCCGTGTTGCTGTCCTGCAGCCCGACTATGTTTTTACACTAAATCACCAACATTAACCTGACTCCAACTCTGAAGGCGGATCCGAACTGCGCATGTGCGGAAACAGTTTCTCCCTGCTCGTGCCTGTCACAATAAAAGCCCTTCATATGCGCGTACTTTTCATGACCACCTATCTCCTTTCCTAACCACTTTTTCTTGATGAAAACATCCTGAGGTGAAGGAAAGGAGTGTAGGAGAGGTGATGAGGACCCAGGGAAGGAGCAGTGTGAGCACTCAGACAAGACCCTGCTAACAATGTAAAGTTGCTGTGTTTGAACTACAACTGCAGAAGATGGACTACAAAATGATCATGTGACTTCAGCCCAGGTGTTTTGTGCAGGTGGTCTGAAGGAGAGCAGCATACCTTCATTACAGAGGCTGCAGGGGTTAAAGGTCAGGGTCGTTGTGACTGACAGGCTGGTTTTCCACATGGATCTGCAGGAACTTCCCTTCAGGAGGACGTATTTACACCACGGTTTAGTTTGGCCTGAGGTGGTTTGGACAGGTGCTGTTCTCTGATCTGAACAGTGGCTGTCTCCTCCCCAGATGAGGTGGAGGAGGTGGCTGGCAAAGAGGGAGGTTTGGTTTCTCTGCTTAGGCTGCTGCCCCCCCGACCAGGCCCTGAATAAGTGGATGAAAATGGATGGATGGATAACTGAGGGAGCTTTCTCCCTGTCAGGTTACAGTTGAATAATTATATTTAAATATCCCATTTCAATTTACATAATAAAAGGTTTACTTTTATTAGTTATTACAGGATTACAGCTTCATCTGTTAAGAAAAAATCAAAAAGGACTCGTATTCCTTGCTCGACTGGGTTAAAATGGAGGCTCTTCTCTTTATTTACTTGTCATAGTGAATCCCAGTATCAGAGCTCCACTGATGATTCAGTTTCTGGTTGACTGTGTTGTGGCTCATGTCTGACAGTTTTTTGCGTGCGCCCAGTGTAAGATCTTAAAACATTTTATTACAAAAACACAGAACTGAAGAAGCCTTTGAGATGAGAGCTGAAACATCTTCAAGAAACAGAAAGAGGTCCAGTCGCCCTTTTTCAAGCTCCAGAGACCACACAGCACACCAGCAAAGAAGAAGAGCGGAGCAGAGGGAAGGATGAAGGTCCTCCATCACACTGAGCGTGTCCTCAGTTTCCTGTTCAGAGACAAACATCACTGATTTCAGCCTGGAGGTGTTTACCTGTGACCTCTGTTTACAGATGGTGAAAAGGTTACCTGCTCTCACTGATGAGTACACAACATCTGGATCAGCTGACTGCACTATAGCACACACACACACACACACACACACACACACACACACACACACACAGAGCCACCGTGTTAGGGTGTATAGCATGCGATGTGTCCACCTGTGTGTTTGCACAAATGGTTATTTCACACGCTTCACATGGATGGAGTTTTGGTGGGTTTAATAAATTCATACAGATTTCTAGAAATCAGAGCTGCTCCATCCAAAGTGGGATGGATGCCGTCCAGAAACGTTCCCGATTATCTATGAAGCCCACGTCGTTTTTTGGACACCACTCAGACAGCCAGCGATTCAAGGAGAACATGCGGCTAAACATGTCGCTCCTGCTCCTGAATATAATTTACATGGATAAAGCATGTGAAGATTACTCTATGAAGTATGTCGCTGTCTACTGTAGGTAAACAGCAGAACAGCACTGTGGTCCAAAACAGGGACAGGAAGTGATACAGCAACACCAAGTGGCTGCGCCGCCAATGAAACACAAACAGCAAACTGTTTAAAATCCTTCTCCTCACATCCAAGGTCTCAATAATCAGGTCCTGTCTTAGATTAAGCCTTTCATGCATGAATAATCACATTTTTTTCCTGAATTGAAATTTTTCAAGGAGTTACAAACAACCAGCTTGACAGAGAAATATGGATTTAACAAGCCAATAACAGAAAATGATATTGATCCTCAGATCCACTGTCACTACTGCTAATGGTGATTAATCCTGATCCTGTTAATTACATTCAAATAACAAAGAACTGAAGTTACTGTAGAAAAAAAACAAGTAAAATGGGGGCACTCGGGTTTTTCATGGACGGACCCACCTGCAGTTTATTTGTTAGCGTTAGACACACGCTGACCTGTGCATAATGCAAATAATGGGGGAAATTCTGGCACATCAGAGTGATAATAAACCGGTTTACAGGAGGAGCATCGAGGGGGAGGAAGGTAGAAAAAACTGAACATAGAAATTATAGCATCATTTTAGCATCATCCCCGTGTGCGTGGTTGTCATGGTTACCTGTGCTTTCTTCTTATTTTTGAAGATCACCTGACCATACGCGACCTCGGCCGGACCTGAAGACAGAAATCTGAATGAACTGAGTGCCGCTTCAGTTCTGACTCACTGATCAGGTACAGAGAACAAACTGTCCTCTGAACTCTGTCCAAACGGATCCTGTGTGAACCAGTGGATCAATGAGGGCTCGAACCCCAGATAACCATGTTTTTTTGACTGTATCCCTGTCAGTCATGATCTGTAGTGCACATCACCTCTAAAGAAGGAATATTTACAAAGTTACAGCCTTGAAAATATTAGGGGCAGTTTGGGACATTATTACTGAAACAAACTGCAGTGAAACGTAACCAGAACTGCACAGAATGATTCGTCAGTGCTGAACAAGCCCATCACGATTGTTTCGGGCTGCGTCGACCTCGTGTGCAGTTACATGTCTCGGGAGGTTATGTCGTAGGTTACAGTATAGGATTCAGACCTGTCCAGGTGTACCCAGCCCCTCACCCAAAGACAGCTGTGATTGGTTACTGGTGGTTGGCAAATTCAAGTTAAAAAAGAAGGAGGAGCTTTTTCAGTCTCCACCTAAACATTTTTTAAGCCCTTAAATACATTTTGTTGTGTACTTTGAGTGTGTAGCAGTGCAGGAAATTTAAATGTACTCTGTCCCGGTGCTGCGTAGATATCTTTATATTCTTTTGGGATCATAATTTTCAGTCTGTTCAGTTTTCTCTGTTCCCTGTTACATTTTATTATCTGTTACATCACAGTATTTGCTGTGGAACTGCTAAACAAGGTCATGGACTCCCAGCTAACCAATCTCGTCAATCCTCCATTTTTTTCTCACAGTGATTTTTGTAGTCCAAGTTTAGTTATGCTGAAGTTTCAAGTCCAAATGTGCGGTTGTTGGGTGTATTAACCCACATGATTCCTCACATCCCCCCCAGCATCAGAGCCTCTTTGAAGTGCTTGTTTCTCTGCCGGTAGATAATCATATCACTGGTATCAAACTACAAAAATGGCCGAACAGGGTGGAGTGGAACGCTCTGTGACCTGGAGGGGGCGGGGCGTGAAATGTCTCATTCACATTTAAAGAGACCGCACCAAAACCAGTCAGAACAGGGGTAAAGGCGGGGTCTGTGGAGCTGCAATAACGAGGAACTCAGACCAAAGCAGCTCTACTTTATATAGACCACAATGAATGATTTACATATGAAAAGGAAGGTTTTAAAAGCCTGATATCTGCCCTTTAAAAGAAGCTTGACATCAGATCAACCCAAACACTGCTAATCAACCTGACTGTAAGTGAAGCTTTAGTTTTGATTTTTATGTTGTCTTAGTCATATGTAAAGAATGAAAACCTCATCATTTATTTAATATAGACAAGTGTAGAAATAAACTGGACTTTGTGACATCATACTTTCATCATGATCATCTTTTTTATTTGGTTCCTTTGTACCTGAAGTGTGAGTCCCATCAGAGTAGACAGCATGTGGATCATCGGCCTCTGCTATTAGCAGTGGGTCTGACGGTGACATCAGCGTAGGCCACATCTGCAGGAGGAGGGGAAGACTTCCTTCCTGTAATGAGAAAGAGGAGCAAACACAAACCAATGAAAGTGTTTGAACTCCCTGTAATCAGCTCTGAAACACTGAGTCAGGCTGCAGGTTCTAAACACCAACATTAGACAGAAATGACAGAGCAGAGGAAACGGTTACTGAGGGCTCTGAATAAGGTAACATCTAAAACTTTCTCTCAATTCAATTCAGTTCAATTTTATTTGTATAGCGCCAAATCAGAGCAAACAGTCAGCTGATCCAGCAGTCAACTGATAAAAACCTGCTTACATCAGGTGTCTCTGACAGAGTTCATACCTGTTTGTTTCCTGTAGAGGAACAGAACCAGAACCAGAACCACAAGAACCACAGGAAGAAGGACTGCTGTGAGAAAGAAAATTTGAGGAGGAGCAGAGGGAGCAGTACTGGAAGGAGAGTTCACAGGAGGAGAGGAGTCTGTGGTTTGGTGTGGAGGAGGAGGAGGAGGAAGAGGAGAATCTGCAGGAGATGAAGATGGTTCAGTCAGTTTATTATCAGGTCAGCAGGTCATTTCATGTCTTTAAACAAGAAGTGATGTCAGTGTCCTGACCTCTGACCCTCAGAAAGCTCTGAGGAGATGATCCATATGTATCAGTAGCACAGGTGTAGAGTCCTTCATCAGACTGTGTGACCTGTCTGATAACGTGCTCTGCTGTAGGTCCAGATCCAACAGGACGTCCATTAATGTGGAAATAAGCAGAAGCTGTATCGCTGCTCTGCTTTTTGCAACGCAGAGTGACATCACTTCCTGTCCTCACAGGAAGTGCAGGGATCTCCAGGATGACACCTTTTTCTGACCAACAGAGACACAAACAGAGTGACAGAGTTCACACATGCTCTCCTGCAGGTGCTGCTTCCTGTCTGAATGAGAAACGTCACAGCGCCAGTCTGACCGGGTCACACCTCACAGCATTCATCAGCACACACACATCTGAATGCATGCTGCCACAATATTAGGAATGACCTGACACTCAGGAAAATGTTTTAAACAGCAGTGTTACACATCCAACATCTGGAAACACCTGCACACAGAGAGAAACAGGTGAGAACGTGTCACTGTACCTGAAACACTGATGGAGACTTCATCGCTCTGCTGTCCAGATGAGTTCACACAGGAGTAACTTCCATCAGAGGAGAAGGAGAGATCCAGATCACAGGAGGAACCACTGACCCTCCCAAAGCCTTTAGCTGCTCCACAGTCCTCAGTGAGTCCTCCTCTGGTCCTCCTCACTGTCCATCCATCAACTATCTGTCCATCATCATCAACACAGCTCAGAGACACTGAAGAAGATCCACTGAAGAACTGCTGAAGGTTTGGACTGACAGACAGAGAGACTGGAGGACAGACAGACAGAGTAAATGTGTTTGTGTTCTTGTTGGAGTCTCTCTGATTGCTTTCATCAACTCACCTGCAGAAACAGTCAGTGCAGACCGCAGCAGCACACACACACCTGCAACAGGAGGGCAGAGGTCACTAAAGGTCAAAGGTCAGTGACGGTCTTGTGACTTCTCAGGAATATTTAAATAGCCAGTGTCTGTTATGAATGCTTCTGAGTGAAGTGACCTGGCAGTATGTGCTGGTGGTCATAATGGGAGCTGATGGAAGTCTCCAAATACTGAGGAAAGGAGCTTCAGTGCTTCCTTTATTACCTCCTTTAGCAGAGGAGACACTGGAGCTTCCTTTATGAAAGGATGGGAGAAAGTGCTGTCCCAGAATTCCCACTGAAGGAGCGTTCATGAAAACCATCACCAACACTGACAGAGTGACTCAGATCGTTTTCATTTCATGCTGATGGATTTGGAATTTCAGCAGCAGGATCGGACCTGGTGCGAAGGTAGAAATCAAACATTCAGCATTTCTGGGAATTAAGGGGGTGGGTCGGCTCATCCATATCCATACATGAGGGAGGTGGAGTTTAAAGGCCTCTGACTGCACGCTGATGCTTCAGACTCAGCAGAGGCAGCATTTTCCATCTTTCAGAGGAATTTGTTGAGGCTGAGCTGCCTCGTTGGCCGTCCATGTTCACCAACTGGTCCAAAAACTGATCATCTGCCAAAAAGTGATTGGCTGTGACAGAGGGCCGCTGAGAGAGGCCACTGAAACTTGGTGAGAATGGGGCTGATATTTATTTACATCTCAATCCTACGTCACGAAAAGTGAAAAATGAGAATTACCAACTATCACATTTATCAGCGAAAAACGTGCACACAGCATATTTTTGGGGGAATTTAATCATTCTGATAACTAGACGTCACATTTTTGGTTCAGGCACCTTAAAAGTATGAATGTTTCTGTTTGGTCATCTCTGATCTGTTTGTTCTTCAGTTTCAGGCCTGTTTCTGCTGACTGCTGCAGGTGAGCTGATGTTCCTACGCCTGTCTGACCTCATGATGACCTCTGACCTTAACTTACCTCTGTCCTATATTATATTATATTATTATATTATATATTATATATATATTATAATATATATATAATATTATATATTATATATATATTATATTATCCTATATTATATTATATAATATTCACCCTTGAGCCACAAATTGTCTCTTGGAGTTCTGGACTTTGGCTCAGCTTGTCCAGAACATTCTTCTTGATGTCTTTGAGCCATTTCAGTGGAAAGAAGCATCTCCTGTTTGCTGCTTCATTCATTTTACCCTCTATTCTCAGCAGCCTTCCAGGGCCTGGTGCTGAGAAGCTTCTCCATAGCATAGATGCTACGACCGCCATGCTTCATGGTGTGTTTGTGGTGATGTGCAGTGTTTGGTGTCTGCCAAATATAGAGTCTGACCAAAAAGCTCCGTGTTGGTCTCATCAAAATGAAGAACCTTCTTCTAGGTGACCTTGGAGTCTCTCAGATCCCTCTGGATGAACTCTAGTCAGTTTGTACTGAGAGTTTTCCTTCTCTTTGCCACTGTCCCATAAGGCCTTGACTGGTGAAGAATCACTCTAACCTTTGTTCTGTGCAGAGTCTGTTCTGAACCTTTTAACACCTTCATGTTAGTCGAGAGTGTCTTGAGGCATCCCTCACCCAGTTTGTGAGGACGGTCTGCTTCAGGTAGATTTAAACATGCACCATATTTCTTCCATTTCTCGATGATGGAGTTAACTGAACTCCAGCAGATGGTCAGTGACTTGGAGATTGTTCTGAATCTCACCTGAATTACTTCTCACTAACCTTTCCTCACAGTTGTTTGGAGTCTTATTTGTTTTCATGGTGTTTGTAGCCATGAATACTAACCAGTCCAGACTGTGGCACCTTTATGCTGCAGTCACTTGAGACACACCCACTGCACTCAGGTGCACTCACTAACTGTGAGACTTCCATCAGCAGTTGGTTGAACCTCTGTTGAATTAGGTCACACTGAGACCTATCCACACACTCAGAGCTGTGATGAAGCTAAAGGTGCATCTGCTAAATACCAATGTAAAGGGTTGAATATCGATGCAATCCCTTATTTTATATAATATACATTTAATTTTTTTACTTTACTTTGTAGAAATCTATTTTCATGCTGGACCTACAGCAGAGCAAGATTTTTTCATAAATTCCTTTCAAAAAGTCAACTTCTGATCAATTTCTAAAAGCAAGGAAAAGGGATCCATGAAAGTGGATAATTTTATATATACCTGCATGTCCTGTAAATAAAACCCTAGGACTGAAGGGTGGACTTTCTTTTCACATGACTGTACCATACCTGCAGCAAACTCAGGTACTAGTCGTCACCCTTATTGTTCACTCCATCCTCATATCTTGACTCTGCCCACAGGTGAAAACACCAGCTGTCTCCATGGAGACAACCCAGAATGAGTATGATGATGCTGCTGATGTCAACACTGAATGTGACCCCTGAGCTGATGGACCCTCTGAGTGATTTTAAAAGCTGTAAGCTGTGGAATCTAATCGATCACTGAGATGTCAAATTCATGTCTGAAGAAGTGAACGAATGGATGGACGTGTAGAAACATGAATCAGACGCCTTTGTGTTCACACCTGAGTGTTTCTGTGACGTCGTTCTGCTTTAACTGCGTCCAGCAACAATAAAAGATTCAAACATCACAAACATGGGAAATGAAAAGTGTCACAGAGCCGAGCTGCACGGGGCTGAAGGAGGAGCATCATCAGGAAGCTGCAGCTGCACCACCCATACATACTGAAACAAGCTGCAGTGATAACAGCAGGGAAACAGCCCCAAACTAAACCAGAAGACGACACAGAGCAGAACTGATCTCAGCACCCAGATACTCACTTTTATTTAAAATCCTATTTAAAAAACTCAGTCATTCCTGAAGACAGGACTTCTGCTTTTCATGTCTACATCTCAATAACAGACACATTTCACATTATTATAACAATATTTATGTTATGATACTATGAGATTTCATTTATCTGCTGCAGAGCAAACACGCTGAGAGGAGTCTGAGGGGAAAGTTCAGCCATCCTGCAGTGGTTTGCAGTGGTGTGTGTGTGTGTGTGTGTGTGTGTGTGTATGTGTGTGTGTGTGTGTTGAGCTCTGAGAAAGGGGGAAGCTTTCAGCAAATGTTTCTGAGACAGTGAGACACCCTTCTTCCTGAGGGTGGAAGTGAGACTCGTCCAGTACAGAAGTGAGAGGCTCTGTGAGCTTTCTGTCTGTCTGGATCTGAACATTTGAGTTCTTTATGGAAACACTGAGATCGGATGGGTTCTTCTGACAGGCAGCTGCACTATTAGCTCAGTCAGACTTCTCAGAACTAGAGAGCCGGCAGGTTACAGACAGATTCATGTTGAATCCAGCTGCACCTCCAGATGACACTCAGAGCTGCACGTATGAAAACATCTTTAAAAACCAGCTGCTCATTTCACACCACAGAGCTCAGCTCGTCTCAGCTTTTATTTCTGTTTGAAACTGAGTGAATAAAGCTCAGTAACAACTGATGTGTCAGACTGCCACATGACACAGCTTCTGCTTTCACTGTGAATCTGAACGTTCAGCTATTATAATCCCACCCAGCATCTGCTGCTCTAAGGTGGAGTTCCAGATAATCCTGGAGGCAGAACTGAAGCTGTTATTCAGTGTGTGAAACTAGTGATGCTGCGTCTGTGGTAGCAGGGAAGTGATGAAGCTGAAGGCATCTCTGCTGCTCACACTCAGTACAGTCATCATCCAAACACCATGAAGACCACATCTGCCTCTCTGCTGCTCGGTGAGTCACACATCCATCCATCCATCCACCCAACCATCCATCCATCCATCCATCCATCCATCCATCCATCCATCCATCCATCCATCCATCACAACTCTAACACACACTCTCATAGAGGAAAACACATTTCCAGCAGTCTGAGCTGAAACACAGTCAGAGCTTCACCTTCTGATAATTGTGACTGCAGCTGACCTCTGACCTCTGAATGTCATTTTTCAAACTTTTTGGCCACTATCCGCCACGATTGTTGTGTTTGAGTTTTGTTGCGCAATGAATCATGGGATATGGTAGGCCACAAGGGATACACCGGACCCATCCTTCAAATTTGCGAAAAGAAGGACGCATTCGTCAACCGCATTTGGAGGAGTCTTCAAATTTGGACAGCCTTCGTCGCCTGAGAGGGTGAAGGAGCCGATGGAGAGTCAGGAGCTGAATATTGTGTGAGATTCGGTGTCTTTATTCTTCTGTGCGTTCCCCGTCACCGATCTTCACTTTCAGGTGTTTTCAGCTCAAAGGCTGACACCTGTAATAACTGAGCTGCTTTCATTTAGTCACAGTCTGTTATATTGTGATCCTCGTGCTAAGTTTGTCTGATCACTGTAATATGTGCAGTTAATGAGGTTAAAAAGTACAACACATCTGTGCAACAGCTGTCTGGATTCATGCTACTGTCCCTTTCAGGGGTGAAGCTTTGGTTTGAAGCCAAGAAGAGGATTGATTGTGAGGTCCTCGTGTTTGTCTCTAAAAGCATTAGCAGGGAACATTTCAACCCTTCACGCTACAGTTTGCAGACCCTCCCTGATCTCCTGAGCTGTTGTGAAAGTGTAACGAAAAGCTTTTCTCCAAATTACAATCCAAACGACTCTCACATATCCTCACAGGGAGGAGCTGAGACCTGAGAAACAGGAACAAGTGAAGGAAGCAAGGAAACACATCAGGATAATTAAAAGCAGCCAAAATCACTCCACTGTGACTCCATCCCACCGGCTCTGAGACGGTTTCTGTTAAATTCAGCTTTAACTCACCGACAAGTGTTTGCTCTTTTTGATTCACCCTGATTCTCCACACTGTTGAAGGATGACCTCTGACCTTTAGTGACCTCTGTCCTCCTGTTGCAGGTGTGTGTGTGCTGCTGCTGTCTGCACTGACTGTTTCTGCAGGTGAGTTGATGGAAGTGAAAAGAATCAGTGAGACTGCAACAAGAACACAGAGACTCATGAACCGTCTCCACGTTACTCTGTGTTTAATGCAGGTTTGGTCCTGGAGATCTCTCCAAATACTGTGCCAGCAGGAAGTGATGTCACTCTGTGTTCCAGAGTGCCAGCAGGAAGTGATGTCACTCTGTGTTCCAGAGTGCCAGCAGGAAGTGATGTCACTCTGGGTTGCAGACTGAGGAATGGTGACACAGTCGCAGGTTATTTCCTCTTTAATGGAACTCATATTGGATCTGAACCTAAGTCAGAGTTCATCATTACAAACGTCCAGCAGACTGATGAAGGTCCTTACTCATGTTCTACTGATGTGTTTGGAGAATCCCCTCAGAACCTCCTGAGGGTCACAGGTCAGTACAGTGACATCACTTCCTGTTTAAAGACATGCTTTAACCTGCTGAACTGAAAATAAACAGACTGAACATCTTCATCTTCAAACAGAGCCTCCTCCTCCTCATGTTCACACCAACACAGTGTCTTCTAATCCTGTGAACTCTCCTCCTCTTGTGTCTCCTGTAACAGCCTCCTCCACTCCTTCTCATCCATCCTTCCCTCCTCCTCATCCCTCCTCCCAGTCCCTCCTCCATCCTCGTTCCTGTTGTAGCAGATCTGGTTTCGATGGTTCTTCTGGTTCTCGTTTTTGTTGGACTTCTGTTTCTCTGCAGGAAATTAAAAGGTATGAAATCTGGAAGTCTTTGCTGTTAAACAGGAAAAGCTTTCTCACCATAGTGACCAAGTGCTGTGAGTAGGAGATCATGGAGTTTCTCACAGTGATACTCGAATGGACTGAAAGACTTCTACTATAATGATATTTATTTCCCACAGCTGTGTATTCAATTATTGTAAATTTAAACCTCATTAAGAAATGATCAGACAGGAGGGGGCTTTCAGGGAGTACTGTTAGGTCTTCAGTTTCTATGCCACATGTCAGAAAAAGATCCAGAGTAACCAGGTTTCTGTAAGGCACAATAAATCAATATGTTGATCAATTATTAAATAATTTACTAACAGGGACTTGGAAGAGAGAGACCTAATGTTCAGCGATCCACAGTGAATAGTCTTCTGTGTTGTTGGAGTGGTTTCATACATGTTCATGGAGAGCTCCTCTTGTACTGATGTGTGGTTTCTGTAATGTAGGAGTTCTGGGAGCAGACTCAGTCTCTGTGGGGTTTTGTGGAGGTGACGGCTGTGAGGAACCTGCAGAGAAGAGTTTGAGACGGAGCATCTGCCTCTGCTGTGAGTCTCCTTCATGTTGCTGCACACCTGCCTGATCACTTCCTCCTCACATGTCTCTGAAACCTCTTATTTCTCCATATTTGTTATTTCTGTTTCCACCACTGGAGGGTGCTGTTGATTATTGCTCTATGGAAACAGGAACCAATCATTGCAGTCTGAATGTTTCTATTTGGTCATGTGACCATTTGACCTCTGATCCGTTTGTTCTTCAGTTTCAGGCCTGTTTCTGCTGACTGCTGCAGGTGAGCTGATGTTCCTATGCCTGTCTGACCTCATGATGACCTCTGACCTTAACTAACCTCTGTCCTCCTGTTGCAGGTGTGTCTGTGCTTTCTCTGCCTTCTCTGCATTTGTGCTCAGACTCTTCTGCCATCTAGTGGTCTTCTGTCCATACTGCATCTCCACTGGTCTGCTGCTGTCCATCTGCTGCAGCAGGAAGACCCTAAACAGACCAGGCATCTCCATGGAGATGACCCAGCATGATGGAGGAGGTCAGGGATTGGATGAAGATTATGATGACATCACTGCTGATGTCACCACTGAGCATGGCTTCTGAACTGCAGAGACTGTGTTGAAGTTGTGCTTGGTTTCCTGAGTGCTCCTGGATTCATGTGTTCATCACTTTAATGCTGCAGCTGCTGAAGGTGGAACTCCTTTAATGACTCCACCCTCTGCTGGGCTGTGTGACCAATCAAACGTCTCAAAGGGCTTTCAGCTTGTTGAACAAAATGAACAAAATAAGATATTCAGCTGAGTCAGTGCCACATGTCTGAAGTAAATGCACAGTTCCTTACACAAAGGTTTACTAGGATTTGTCAGCTGCAGCTTGTGTGTGAATGCAGGTCCAACAAACAGACGGAGCTCTGACATCACCAGAATGTGCTGTGCAGTCTGATGACCCCACTAATGTCTCACTGTTCCACTTTATCAGTCACCATCTGATGCCACTGCAGCTGCATAATCTCTCAGATCAATACAATTTGGGATTTCTTCGGTTAGTTCAATTAATGTTGATCTGTTTGATCCAAATTAATATTTTACATGTAGTTATAAACGTAATCAGTCTGTTGATGGAGACGTTTTATCCAGTGGTCTCCAGTGGACTGAATTATGAACTCTCTGCTCTCTCTGAGCACCATGAAAACTATCAGCCAGCACACCCACACTACAATATCCAGTTCATTATGAGGGAGGTGTGATTCAAACTATGTATAATAATACCAGTTAACATTATTTTCCTTTTTATGATCCAGTCACTTTGTGATCAGCAGACCATCACTATGTTGTTTTATTGAACAGCATTTATCATGTAACAGTTTAAATGTCTGCAGGAATGCATCACATCCTTTCTCAGCATCTTTTTCTTTATATCTTATTTCCTGGTTTTCTATTAATAAATAATTTTTAAGGCACTCAGCTGCTCTTCTGTTCTCACCCTGTGTAGATTATTATCCTGCTTCCTTCCTGTCATCACCATCATGTCACTGATTAGCCGTCCACTCCCTGGTTTATTGTCTGTATCATCAGTAAATATGTTAATATTAAAGCTGCTGTCAGTGTTAATTTTGACAGCAAATATTGATTTAGTTTTAGTCATAATTTAGTCATCTGAAAAGTTTTAGCTTTAGTCGATGAATTATCGTAAGAATATCTACAGTTGATTTAGTCGACTAAAATATAAAGGGTGTAAAATGTAAATGCTTTTTCTTCAGTTCCCTTGAATTAGTCATTATACACACTTACACAAAATTAAACATTTATTCAAAGTTATGGAATATTTTTAATAATATTAACATTAGCGTTTCACCTGATTCCCACACACCTGATCATTAACACCACCTTACTGAGATAATCTGAGCGTTTTACAGCAGGACGCTCTGAAAGGTACAGGGCAGTGTTCAGGACTAAGATTAGGAAAGGCTAATCCACCGCGGTGTGGAGATTTTCTCTGAACACAAACTGGGAAAAACACTTTACCCTGCAGGACATTAAAATGCTGACCTTTGCATGGAGATCTGGGTGACTAGTTTGCAGATGTTGTTTAAGATTTGTCGCGTTTTTACCCGAGATAGTCGCCCCACATGGTTTACACATCGTTTTGTTTATCACAATGTGTCCATAATCGGCTCTTCTCTTTCTCCCTGCTGACATTGTTTACATAACTTAGTTCTATCAGAAGGAACGACCAATCACAGGCTAGTTTGGTCTTCCCGGGCTTAGAGCAAATTTGTGCAACTGTGCGTTTGATTGGATGTGTTCCTAACTTGTCCCGCCCTGTCACAAAATTAAATCAGTTCTTATTGAAGGCTGATTTATGTTGGTTTTTTTTCTACACTATTTGTCTCTCCAAAGATGTTTTTCCTCTCTCCTACAGCCTCGATTGCAACTACATGAAAATGACCAATTATGCAAATCAGATGATGACGTCATATAGTGACTTCTATTGTCAGCGCCGGAAAATTTCACATATTTTTAAGCACAAAACGTGACAGGTATGAGGAGGAGTACTTCATCAAAGATGTGTAGAAGTGGAAGAACATTCAGAGGCCTCTCTTCCTCTGCAGCGGCCGACAGCAGACGAGCATCCATCATCTGACCTCTCGTTTGACCTTCTGCGTGTTTCCTTCCAGCGTGCTGTCCTCTGCATCTGTGCGCTCTGTGAGGAGTCTCCTCGGGGGAGGTCTTGTTTATTAACTTCTCCTTGAACCTAAAGAGTGAAGAGCTTTTGTTGCGCTCTCTCTTGCCACCTGTGTGGGGCGCTGTTTTTGGAAATGCTGACAGAGACTGCTCTTGAGAACAAACAGCTTCTGTAGTTGTTTAGTTTGGAGGACGCGTCCAAACTAAATGATGCAGAGCAACAAAATATGACGACACATTAAATAATAAATCTCAGCATCTGTTCAAAGCTGTGCTGAGCTGAGGGTGAAACAGGGAAGTGACTGACGTGCAGTCGTCATCCAGACAGCATGAAGTCTGCATCTGCCTCTCTGCTGCTCGGTGAGTCGCACACAGCTCCTACACTCCCTCCCTCAGTGATCCCAGCTCCCACAGGGACCAGAGAGAGTCCGGGTGAAGCACAGGTACCGAATGGATGCTCAGTCCTGTTTAACTCTCTAGTATGAAATACACTGATTGAAGTTCAAATTTAATATTCATGTTTGCCTGTTAAAGCAGCGTATCGTTTCTCTCTCTTCTGGATATCAATGAATGAAATTAGACTATTAAATATGTTTGATTTGAAAAATGAAAACTGCAGCCAAGCAGAAAGTCTAACGGGACCTTTAATGTGCAGCTGGGAGCAGGAACAGGAAACTTCAGCGGCTCATTTTAAGAAACACGTCTCTAATGTGGTTTCCTGTAACAGCTGCTGTGGTCACATGTAGTGTGGGTGAGGAACACACGACCACGGAGCTTCACCGAGTCCTGATCTCAGCCTGAAAAAGCTACCTGATGCCCTCTGGTTATTATTGGCTCTGGAAAATCCATAGCCTGTTAACTGGCCACATCCACATGTAGTGCGCTTCATATGGCAGGTCACACCCTCCCATTTTGACTGACACCTCATTCAGCCAATCATGTTAAGAAATGGGTTTTCCAGAGCCAATAATAACCAGAGGGCGTCAGGTAGCTTTTTCAGGTGATGTTGGTGAGGCTAGTTAACAGGTTAACATGATTGGCTGAATGAGGTGCCAATCAAAATGGGAGGGTCTAGCCTGCCATATAAAATACACTACACACAGACACGGTCAGTCAACAGGCTAAAGATCATTTGTTCATGACTGACCTAAAAAAAGAAAACCTGCAGAGAAATTCAAGGTTAAACTGTCTTCTCCAAACAGACATGAATTTAATGTTGGAGGGAGGGAAGAAGGCTCTGACCTTGAGTGACCTCTGACCTCCTGTTGCAGGTGTGTGTGTGTGCTGCTGCTGTCTGGACCTGCAGGTGAGTTGAAGGTAAAGAACAATAAAGTAAAGCTGAATAAAGCAGCTGAGAGGGACCTGACCTCGTGACCCCTGCTCATGATCCCAAAGGTTGTAATATTAACGGATGAGCGAGTTAATGTTTTCACGTCAGTGCAAAAATGAAACGCAGAAAAAGAGAACAGGAAGCTGTTCTATAAAGAAAAGCAGAAATGATGGGTGCACTGACCCTGGACTCTAACAGTGTAACACAAAATGTCAGTTATGTTGAAACTACAATGTCCAAAAAGCTGACTACACACAATGCCCCTCTTACTTCACCACAGGACGCTTTACGCTGTTATTTAATGAAGGCCAAACAAAGAGTGATCCCAGCGACCCCTATGGAAGAAATATCAAGGGCACAGTTTACCCTGTCTGGGTTAGGGTTCCCGGGGCCCTGCCCTGGAGCCAGGCCTGGGGAGGGAGCTCGAGGGAGAGCACCTGGAGAGACGGGCTCCAGAAACAAGTATCATATACTTGCTTCATGCAATAAAATGCAAATGAATTATTTAAAAATCATACAATGTGATTTTCTGGATCGTTATTTTAGATTCTGTCTCTCACAGTTGAAGCGTGCCTACGATAAAAGTTACAGATCTCTCCATCCTTTGGGAAAACTTATTTTCCCCACCGTAGGTCAGTTTGCATTATTAATGTGTGTTGCTGCATTGCAGACTTTAGGATCATCATGATTAATGTTTACTGCAGAGGAGGCGGCTGAAAGAGGATCTTTATGCTTCTAATATCAGGAGGACTCTTCTGATGGGAGCTGCTGGCACTGTGTGAGGTCCTGAGGATGGAGACTCAGGTGGAGCTCAGGATTCATCCACAGGAGAGCTGCATCATAACAAACTGAGCTCTGTGTGGAACAGCTGACCTGTACGATGTGTAGAGAACATCAATCATTATTGACCATTAGATCAGAGTTTTAATGAAGAAAAATTTTTAGGACTTTTAGGAACTTTTTAGGAAGTTTTAGGACTGAGACACCGCACTCACAGATATGAGCCTCCACCCAAAGTGTCAATCATGCACTGATTCTGATAAGCCCCTTCTCCCTCTGATTACATAAACACTCCTGGAAGCAGGTAACATAATTCACAGTAAAATGTAAATTGTGGAGTTTAATGGAAACGTTCTTAAATCAGGTTTGTGTGATTCATTTAAATCTTCTCCAGCTGAGAGGGAAACTGAGGCTGCAGCTCGTCAGTAAATCCAGCAGCTTTAAAAGAGTTTTAATGTCAGTAAATCTGGCCCTGAGTCTCCCTTCATCTTTGAAACTCTGCTGTTTGTAATGATGCGATTTTTTTTTTCACACTTGTTATTATGATGTAACAACATAACACATTATGTTGAAACACTAATGTGTACATTTTGTAGTCCGTCTTCTGGACATTGCAGTCTCTCATAAGTGAGTTTGGATTCTCTGAATAGCATGCTCCTATTTTTCTGAGATCTTCACACCTGAAACAGTTTGTTCTACCTGCATGGAGGTCAGTCTACACAGTTCACACTGTGGACACACAGTCATCTGCTTCATCTTTTTTCCCTCAGTTTCCCGTTACGCCTTATTGGTGGAGGTGTATGAGGGGGTGGAGTCTGCCGTGTTGCCCTGTCAGGTCCCAGTTTCTTTTTCCACGGACTCCTCAGCAGCAGAGTGGGAACGTGACGAGTTCAAGGTCCCAACAGTCCACGTGCGTCTGCAGAGCGGAGATGAACTGGATCAACAAAACAATCGTTACATCAACCGAACATCAATGAGAGCCGACGCTCTGCAGACTGGAGACCTCAGCCTTACTCTGAGGAACCCTGCAGGCTCTGACAGTGGAACCTACACCTGCACCACCCGCAGGGTTGGACAAGTTCAGAGCCAGAAAAACATCCAGCTGATGGTCAGAGGTGAGTCTGAGAGATAATAGGAAAAGGCATGATTTTCAAATCTTTCAATTATGATGAACATTTTAAAAGAATACTTGGTGCATCTATTTATTGTCCAGTATGTGGCAGTAATACACCCATAAAATATCAGAAAACATATTTCACCTGCTGACCGATAAACGATGTGTGACGTGGTCCGACTAGGTGCTGCTGTACAAACATGAGAAACATGCAGAGCAAATATGATGGCAGAATCACAGTTCTGACAAATAAAAATGAGGTCCAGCACAAAGCTAGATGCTAAAGATGGTACGTTCCACCTTTACATATACTATGTACTTTGTAAGTCCAAACTTTTAGCTCCTGACTCCTCTTCTGTTTCCTCCTCCTTCAGCTCCTCCTCGTCGTCATCATCCTCCCTGTGTGTCTGTGCTCAGGCTCTTCTGCCACCTGGTGGTCTTCTGTCCGTACTGCATCTCTACTGGTCTGCTGCTGTCCATCTGCTGCAGCAGGAGGACACCAAACAGACCAGATATCTCCATGGAGATGACCCAGCGTGATGGTGGAGGTCAGGGACTGGAAGAAGACTATGATGACATCATTGCCAATGTCACCACTGAGCATACCTTTTAAAGCAAGTTCAGTTAAACAGCGGTGACATCAGGACAAGCAAGGATCTAAAAACAGACATTAATTCAAATGTACCAAAGTAAAGCGATCACCATGAAGCTTGTTTCTGCCACAGAAACTTTTTTTGTTGTTATCCTTAACTCAAAATTTTGAGAAAATGAGTTGAAAATTCGAGTGAGCTCTGCCAATCATGAAGCTCCAAGAAAGAGGTTGTTAGAAAGAAGAAAGATGGCGTCAACACATGTGCACCAAAATGGGGTAGAAACAGTATCAGTTAGCCTGCAGTGAACAAACTGCTGTCAGGTTTTTGACCTGGCTGATTCCTTCAGCCTCCTGCTTCACAATAACAAGGAAATGATGTACCTTCCTTTTCATTACTGCCACCTTGTGGCTGCAGTTGGTTATTGTTGCTGGAAGCTCTGCTTATTTTGTGTTCACAAGAAACTGCAGCTGTCTCCATTTTACGGGCGTGTCCGTCTCCTGGTAACAATGAGCTGGGCAGCAGCTTTTTCTGGAGGTTTGCTCATTGCGGATAAACCTCTTTGTTGTGTTCTCCCTCGTGTTGTGTGTTCCTGTGTGTTCCTCAGCTCTGTGCCTACAGCTGTAGAGGGTTTGAGTTTACGTTCTCCCTCCTGTGTCCTGTGTTTGGGTCCATCCAGCCAACAGATGATGATGATGATGATGCCGAACATTAAACAGAATATGAAGTATTTAAAATGAGCGCTGCCTTAATCCTATGCAGCAGTAATATTAATCAGTTTAACACTGATGGGGGACATGTGTAGTATGTGTACTGAGGTGTAGTATGTGTATTGAGGGGCGTCTTTTTCTAAAGGAAAAGTTTGAAAAGTTGCTTTGAAAATTTCTTCCATCACTTGCCAGCAAACAGGAAGCTGTCAGCGTTTAAAGACAGGCAGCATAAACAGTGTTAGTCTGGATCCATTTGAATTGTTAAATGGATCCTTGTTCACAGGAAGCTTCTCCTGCCTTCCTGACATATTTCTGTATTAGCAGAGTCAGAGATGCTGCTGCTGTTCACTGTATGCTCACCAACAGCAGCCACAGGATTTATTGTTATATTTAGATGGAGGAGAATAAATGTTTGAAGATGATTTTCTAACTGTCGGTTTGTCTTCATTGTGCTGTCATGAGCCTCGATAACTGTTCAGATTTCTGTGGTTTTAATGCATATTTATGATTTTTTTCACTGTAAATGTGTAATAAAGGAGGAAGTAGACAGTTACAGGTGTGTCACACCCAGCAGTGATGCTCCTGTCACACTGACAGTGAGATGAGGACATGTTTGTCTTTATTTAGAAAGAACAAGCTGAGCTGTGGCAACAACAGAAGCATAAATGAATCATATTCAAGCACAAACAAAGGTCAGCCTGCAGGAACTGTAATGTTTGGTTTATTACAATAAGAAGCCTGAAACTCTCAGGGAGCTCAGTTTCAGGGTGTGTCTCACTGCAGACTGTCAGCTGATCCTCCTGTGTCAGACACACCTGTGCAGACAGGTACATATTACTCAGCTTAATCATGGAAATTAATTAGTTTTGATATTAAAGTATCATCAGGTACTATGAATCTGTGTAATCAGCATATACTAATACTGTAGTACAGGATCAGAGTGGTAACATATACAACAACTGTTCACAAACTCCTCCGAGCTGCTCTGAGTCTTTATTTATAACCATGTCTCACACACAAAGCTGCTGATTGTTGTGTACTCATCATTTATCACACAGCAGTGGATCAGTGAGTTTACACAGAGCACACAGCTACAGACCATAATGTCATATTTAGATAATATTTCACTCAGTCAGCATGTTTCATTTCAGAAGATGAAATCATTTAGTTAATGAGCTGTTATTGGTTAACACTGTGTTTGCTGGCCTCACCTGTCACCTGTTAACATTTCCATTCATTGGTGGATGATCCACTAACAGGTTTTAGCTCATGACAGGCTGGATCCTTCAGTCTTACATCTCACACAGCTCTGCTGCTGAGGGCGTGTTGGTGATGTTTGAGCTTAAACACAGAAACAAGCATTTCATTCAGAACAGGTCAGAGTGAGGGACAGGGAGGGGGGGCTCCTCACCCCCAACACACAATGAAGAGCAGCAGCACGAATGACATGAAACGATCTCAGGGAGCTGCTGCATCGTTTCCACAGCCGTGAGGATCTGAGGGTGAGGCTGGGAAGTGATTCCAGCTCCCACAGGGACCAGAGTGAGTCCAGGTGAAGCACAGGTACTGAATGGATGCTCAGAGTTTCAAACAGGAAGCTTGTTTCTGTAACTGAGTGTGAAGCAGAGGCTGCTGATCATCATCAGGTTCTGTCTGTGACAGAAGTTCTTTCAGATGTTCTACCAGTATATAGACTTGTCCTGGGGAGGCAGCATCAGGAAGAGCTGGATAAGTTGGTCAGGTGTGCGGGGTCAGAGGTCGGAGTGGAGTTGGACTCTCTGACTGCAGTGACAGAGAGAAGGACACACTGCTCTCTGTCATGGACAATGACAGTCACCCAGGGTTCTAGCCAGAAATATTTTTCTTGGCTAAGTCTTGGCTCAGTCCCAGTGGTACTAAAAGTGGCTCCTCTGACTCGATCTGAATCATGCACATTTTAAAGTAGAAAACTGTCCACTGATTGCAAAGTAATGTAGGCCAGTTTTGCGTAGTTAATGGGGGAAGGGGTTGTTGTGGTAATTTGTACTTGTTTGCTCTGTTGTTGTGTATAGATTGTACCTACTCTGTCTACCAGGTCCACACAAACCACTGTACGGTTTTGGACAGTGGCGACAGTGTATGAATGGAATGGGAAGGCTTCACTCCATTAGAGTTCCTGCTAGGGCAGTTTTTCTTTTTTGATATCCTTCACCTGTGGGCTTGAAAATCAAAAAAGTGATGCATTAAGTCGTTTGTTCCACTGATGGCTATAATAAATGCAAGTACAATTTACATGGGATGAGTTTTGCAGTTGTAACCCAGCTGTATTTTGTTTGCTCTGTTTCGTTTGCACCTCTGTATTGTTTTGGTTTCATTGGAACTGTCACTTTAAGAGCTAAGCACGACATCACTTTACGGCAGCATTACGACTGCAGTTACTAGGGGAACGGAACTCCCGGGCTTTAGAGCGTTAGTGCGGCTGCAGAGCAAAGACTTGCCAGTCTCTGTCTACCTTCTGCATATCGACTGACTGCTTTATGCCTGATAATGTGATGTTTTCCTGCTAGTGCATTATTGTGGACAACATTGGCGAGAGCAACATCGCTGAAGGTTACCTGTGCCTTTTGAGGAGGACAAAGAGGCTGCTGATCTTCCGGCATCTTCAGACAACAGCCACCGTCATCTTTCTGGGTTGCCATTCCCAGTCAGGACAACCCCGCTCAACTTAATGTTTTCGTATGCACCACACACACACACATAAATATAGAGCTCTATATAAACATTTGCTCGTTTGCTGGCCAGCACTTAATTTTTTTTTTGCTAAGGACCCCAAAAAGGAATATTTGGTGATTTTATTTTCTTTATTTTACCCTCATATAGAGAGAAGGACTTGGTATTCATCAAGGAGACAAATATAATTTGTCCCACATAGTTCTGAAGCGTGTTCAAGTGAAATAAGTTGGTTGACTGTACTGTTCTGTTGTTCTATTTTTTTTGTGTTGGAAACCTTATGCTGAGTTGAGATGAGGTTGGATGTGTTTCAGTCCAGTGAATTATAATAAACATAACTGGTTGATAGTAAACTGCTATCTGAACCCAAGTAAATTCTATTCATTGGTTACACAGTCTGCTTCACGCAGTTCTTTCTTATTTTTGTCAGTTTTGCTTTTAACTGTTGGAGATGGTTCCTCGTGTCCTAAACTGCATCTTTCTGTGGAGTCATGGGAGATCATTTCCTTTCACTCCCACCTCAAAACTTTTGCTCCTCATTTGTAATGCCACTGTGTTTGTGTATTTTGAAGTTGTTTAAATAAATTAACCCATTAACATTCGACGGCCCGGGACCGGGCCGTCCCGCAGCATCTCGAAGTTTACAGCCAAATTTCTCCAATACCGCTTAACTTACACACACATGCAATACATCAAAACAGAGCCACGTCTCTCCTCTTTCCAACCATATATACCATTCCCAGGTACAACAATCACAGCATAGGGTATTTGTAACTAATAGCCGAAACTAGAATTTTGACGATCGTTACCTTTGAAGCCTCTATCGCGTCCGAATGATGTTAATTCCCCACTCATTTGGCATCATTCTGTCCATAACAGTCCAGTGAATATAATCCAATACATCCATGAGGTCCAAAACACGAGTCGCATCCACAAGGGCACCAAAAACAGAGCCTAAACTTTTCTTGAAAAAAAGTAAAGACACTTTTTTGCTCACTCTCTCTCATATAGCCGATGCATTCATTGCTAACATGGGTCAAAATGGTAGCCCGGACTCTTAGCCTTTGATTGACACCTAACTTGACCAACTGGGACACTGTGACGGCTGTCTGTACCGAGGGACAGCCAATGAGTGTCACAGACACTCATTAGTCCCTCCTAACTTTTTATCGGTCAAAGATCCAACAAATCAGCTCACAGAATAAAAATAACGCTACAGACGTGTAGCCAATGAAGTTCTGAACACGCAGATGTGCAGTTTATGGGGCTTTCTTGCGGTGTGTAAATTTGAAAACCGTGCGTAAAAGAGTAAAGTCATTACAGGACTTCTGTGCGCTCCTGCGTAAAAGTGCGCTATTGCTGTTTTATGTGCGCTATTGCTGTTTTGATGGGTTTTTAGTTCAAAACAATGCCAAAACACAAAGAAAATAACAGAAAAAGGCTAAAGTGCCATGAAAAAAACTCCAGTCAAGTGTGCAACATGAAAATGCCTTATGTGTGTTGACTACTACAGAGACTGGCACAGAGAAAACAACATGTAAAATCATAATGTGCCAATAAATATGTAAATAGTTAAAATATTTGTGTGTTTATTGAAAAGTTTGTTGGCTAGAGCCCTGGTTTGGACCACTTTCTATAATGCACATGATGAGTTTACTCTGTATTGTTTTTATGATAAAATATGAATTTCTAAAACAGGGAGAGTGGCTTTTGCTCTATATTCTAATTCCTCTAAGTGTAAGCTTTCGTTAGAGCCCTCATTGATGTCTGTAGGATGAAGCATTCAAAAGTTATTGCATTTTCAGGGTTATCCAAAGTGTCCGTTTGTACTGTCCAAAAATGTCACTCTGAAAAACGCACAACCTATACCATATGAAATATGCTGTAAAATGCTCATTTTTACAGCTATTGTTTTCAAATTTGAAATGGGAATAGCCAAGACCTTATTCTTTGTAGTCAAGGTGTGTTTTAGTCCATAAGTACCAAATTCACCTGTCTACACTCTTGTTTTTTTGTTTTTTTGCTCTAGGCGAGAAAAAAAATCTTCAAATCTGTCTGTTCCAAACAGTATAACTTTCTGATAGTTACACTTAGAGAAAATCTTACTTTTGTATTAAAAAATACAGAATGTTACCTTTACAAAATGCCCAAGCTTTTTCACATAGTCCTAAGGGTTTAGGAACAGCTTTAACTTAAAAATTTGAGTACATTTTTAGGCGTTTTTGACAAAAAAAACCCCGGAATGTTATTAAGTACTTGTAAAAAAAAAAAAAAAAAAAGACATTTTTTTCAGCCCAGTGCGCCCCCCCCCGAACCCCCCCCCCCCTTCTGAGGGGGGGGGGCTGCTAATGCTAATTAGCAAGCTAATGCTAACCGCTAAGTGCTGCTCCTGCTTGTTATAGCAAACCTGCAGCTGAAGTAAAGAAAAAGTAACAGCTGACATTCTCTGCATAGTGAGCAGAACACACGCACACTCACAGCACGGAGCAGTGGGGTCGTGGAAAAACTTGTCAGCGATGATCGACTCCTGTTAAAGTGTCGTTTTATCCAAATCAAGCGCGTGCATGACTACAGCCAGATCACGTGTGCACATTGTGAATGAAACTCCCCGTGCTCTGTGGTAGATTGCAAATTGTAATGAAATGATACAGACACAAGCAGTGATAATGGCAGCAACCTGGGGGGGGGGGGGGCAAACTCCTGTTTGCTAAATGCAGTGACAGCAGAGCTCCGAAAATGAAGCCGTCAAAGGTGCAACGCCTGGCGATCAACTGCCAGCTAGAACACTGGTCACCCATTACACACCAGTATAATAACACAGGAGTGTGTTCAGAGGAAGGCTGCTCTCACAGAAATCACTTTAGTTCACATTTTAATGAGGCAGCCTGATGTTACTGGAAACACTGATCAGCTGTTACGAGCTGTGGCTCTCTCTGCAACATTTATAGAAAACCACATCCTGTTTTTAACTGTAAACCTCAGTCTGTGTAATTTCTCATACCTAGACATGATGACTCCTGTCACTCATTCAAAGGTCAAAGGACACATGTGCATCCCAAACTGCAGCTTTCCCTCATGCCGAGCAGTAAAATCCCTCAGATCCAGTTCAGACTTTGCTCTGAGGTCAGAAACAAACAGGGTCCTCTCAGAGCTGCTGACCTTCTAACCAGCTGTCAGGGTGAGTGAATGACTGAGAAACCTGAGCAACGTTGACCTCAGTCAGAAGGTGTTTTTGTCCTGCTCTCAGGTATGACACAGTCTTTTTTCATGCTTGATTGGCTCATCAAAATGCTCCACATATGCTCTGTGTGGTGTAATCCTGAAGTCTGTTTAATGTAATGGACATCTGTGTTGAATAAACTGAAGCCAAACCTCACCTGGCCCTGCTGCTCTGCCCTGAACGCCTTTTTCTGTGGTGGAAATGATCTGAGTGGACAAAGTTAAACAAGTCAGTTATTAAATACCTTAAATAAGAACTCATGAGGGGTGCAAATGAGTAAGACCAGTGGTGTAGGTTGTGCATGTGTGTCAAACTAAAGAAACTAATTGAACACACAGCATTGTGACAGGCAGGTCAGTATGCAGGGAGAGAATGTAGGGCACCCACAGATAGACTGGGGACCCAGGGCCCAGGTGTTCCCAGGTGTGGCACTGACGAGCTCTGTCCCGCCCACCAAGGACCTGAAACACATGTAGAGAAAAGCCTGGGAACAAGGGTTGGTGTCATCACACCTCAGCCACAGTGTTCTTCTCCTTTGCAGTGAAACTGAGTGTGTAAGTGCACTTTAAAGTGGACCTACTGCTTCTCCTGTATCTCCTGTGGTCAGTGTTCACATTAAACATGACCAAAGTTTCTAATAATGAGGCCAGTGTGTGCGCAGTAATGTGCGTCCAACTCTAAACACTCAGGTTTCTGTTACCTGTATGAGGCCAAAGGCTGGATTCAAAGCTAGGCTAATGCTAACAGGTGAGGCTGTCCCACCCATAAAGGGTCTCTGAGGAGCAGAACCAAAAGCTCTGTTATATCACTGAGGTGTGATTATTGCTCTAATCGTTTATTATCTAATAATAAACCAATTATTGGAAATGTTATGAGAAAAATGTATTTTTACTTTGAGTAAACCTCATTTATTATAAAAAAAAAAAACAAAAACTTATGATTCTCCTGTGATGGGCACCAAGGTTTTTATCCACAAGGGAAAATTACTTGTCAGGTTTTATTTTATTAAATATACCACTATATAAAGGTTATGAAAGAGTAACTGTCTGTCAGGAAAATGTGACTAAGGGTAAAATGTTATCTTACCTGGTGCTCAGCAAGCTAAAAACTGCTTAAGATTTAGCAGCAGGGGACAAACCATGTGTTCCATAAGAAAGTGCTGTGGGTGCACTCCAGAAGAAAGCTGACTCAGAACCAGAGGCAGGAAGGAGCCGTGGATGAGCCCACAGCAGGTTTCTCATAAAGGAGTGGCTAAAACAAAGACGCTGTCATGAATGCAGCAGTGTGTGGTTACACAACACTCCACAGCACACCTGAGCTCACCTTCAGAGAAGCACAGCGTTCAGCATTCAGCTTTCATTTTCCAGGAAACATCAGAGGAGGCAAAACTGTGCAGATGTTTCACTAGAGCAGAAGTACACACATGGATTCAAAATACTCTGGTACAAGTGGAAGTACTAACTGAACTTCTTTATTCAAGTAACACAGCAAAAGTACACAATCTGAAACTAACTCACGGTACAAAAGTAAAATGTAGCACTGTGGAGGACATTTCTACCAGCTATTATAGTTAATATATAATAAAAGGATACCAATACAAGGGAATGTAACAGTTCCAGTGAATGTACTTAGAAAACAAAGGGAATAAAGATCCACTTCCTGTTGCCTACACTGCATCGATCTGTGATTCCACTCCCACAGTTCTGTGAAAGAATGTTTCCTCCTTCCTCATTTTTTGCATATTTGTCACACGGACGTGTTTCAGATAATGAAACAAATCTTAATGTTAGACAGAGATAACCCGAGTAAATACAAAAGGCAGTTTTTACACTATGCATTCATTTACTGAGGGAAAAGCTCTCCATACCCGCCCTCTGTTATTAACACTAATAACTGGCTGTGCTGCCCTTGGCAGAAAGAACTGCAGCCGAGTGTTTGTGATTACTGTCAGTGAGTGTTTCTCATCACTGTGGAGCAGGTTTATCCACTCTTCTTTGCAGAATTGATGAACTCAGCCATATTGGAGGGTTTTCCATCAGAACACACGAGTCAAATTTCTGGAAAATTTATAACTAATAAAATGTTTAAAATTCTGAATACATTTTCCTTCAACGAGAAGTGGGTGTGGCTGATGGGTTAAGGTCATGCCAGAGTCTGGACTTTGATCAGAGCTGATTCAGTGTTTCCTTTAGCGGAGGAGACGCTGGAGCATGAACTGAGAGGCAGAGGAGATTGTGAGCAGAGGCAGCATCACTGTGTAACTAACACCAGTTCACACTCAGGGACATTTCAGTCACCTCCACGCAATCATTTATGCAGCATTTCATTAGAAGCTCTCACGAATCAGCAGTTGCACAGCCCCGAAAACAGCACCTGGTGATTCAGTTAATGCCTGAGTTGTGTGACAACACTGTAAAACATCACAAGAAGAAGAGACTCCTATAAACAAAGTGAAGAGGAAGTGGACACACGTCAGCATCTGATCAAGGCAGAGTTGCTAAACTGGTTTGTTCCGCTGCAGCCGGTCCTCCTCAGGAACAACAGGTCGTCTATAAAGGTGGAGGACCGGAGCTCTGCAGCAGAGACGTGGAGCTGTGTGACTGCTCTGCACTCCTGCACCGTCAGAGTATTACGCTGACCTCTGAGGCATCACACACTGAAGATGGCATCAAGTAAGTTCTCCTGTTTCAGTACTCCACTCTCATTGGACATCGTGTATAATGTCAATAAAGGCATTCTATTCTATTCTACTTTATTTTAGGGATGGCGCGATACCACTTTTTTATGTCCAATAGCGATACTGATATTTTACATTTGGATATCTGCCATTACTGATATAAATCCAATCTTTTTTAAAAACAATTGTTATTAAATGCTTGGATGCATATTACATAAGTCAGCAGTCTCTCACACAGTAATCGCTCTATCACCTGAATCCTGTTGCTCCTATGTGAGAAGGTGATGCATTGACTTATGGTATGTTGCAAATTTCAGTAGGCCTGCAACTATCGATTATTTTAGTAATCAGGTATTCTATCAGTTATTCCATCGATTACCTGAGCAACTGGATAAAAAATACTTTTTTCGTATTAACAGTTCATCTGCATATTTTAACTTCTGTACTGCAGTTTTTCCTTGTGTGAAACAACAGGGTGGATGGAGCAGCTACAAAGTTCTCTTTTCTTCACTTATTGATCAGCGTTTGCTCTTCTTTCTCTCTCCTGTACATTCACCTTCTCTCTTTCCAGACTCTCCATCCTACCTTTAGTTTCATTGACTCTGGCTCTCAGATAGGTGATGAAGGCAGAGTTTAGGAGGTCCTGGTAGAAAGTAGGATGAAATATTATAACCACAGTCCATTACAGTGTGTGTACATGTGTATGTCTGAAGGAGTGGGAGATGGTGGATGGGGTGACACGAGGTTTAACTATAATCAGGGGCATGATGCCCACAGCTGTATGAAGCATAGTTACACTTCGTACTCACAGCACTGCAGGGGGGGTTTGGTCAGCTGGATGAGCTGAGAACAGTCGATGGGGTCTCTAGAGTCTTCTTTGAGCTCTGAGATGTTTGGGTGGCCACAGCCTAAATTTATGGGTAACATATTGATATTATATACAGAATTCACCACTGATTCCTTCACATTCAGACAGTAAATAATATTTTCAGCAGTGTGGCACTGACTGATCTAATGTTTGCAGCCTAGTGATGAACCTGCAATTTGAAGCTGAGCTGGGAAACCAGACTGAGTGAGCAGCTCCATCTCTGAGCCTGACTGAGCAGCTCTGTTAAAGTCCTCAGGGCTGAATGCTAATTGCAGAGGATGGATGACGGCAGCACAAACTTTCAGAGAGCTACTTCCTCTGCTTTCACAGCCCTTAATCTTTGGGAAACCTACAATGATCAGAGCAGTTAGTTCGGGGTAATTTAGTAAAGTATGATTGACTTTGTCATTGTTTGGAGGCTGGTTTCAACGTGGGATTCGTAGTACTGTGCGCAGGACTTCACGGTATTTACGTCAGAAAATTCTGTTTTTAAAAGTTAGAATTACCAAATATGATAAAAAAAAGCAATTAGTCAGTCTTACCTGTGAAAGGTAATCCCATTTGATGTGGTTCCCACTATAAAATGGATCAAATAACTCCACGCAGCACCAGACTGCAGCATCTCTGCCATGTTATGTCGGCCGAGTTTGCCACATCCAATATGGTGGTGTTGATGTATGACTCTGCGTACAGAGACCAGGGCTTCCTGTGCTGCAGGTGGCCAAAATATTAGTGATTTTCTTTCTGCTCACAAACAGAAACTTAAATTGGCACAGATGGCACAGACCATCATAGATGCCCACGTGGGGTTTTGAGACAACTCTCACGCTGCTTTGGCAGGCCGTTTTAACATAAAATCCATTTGTCTGAATATGCAGAATTACAACTGCATTTAAATGTTCATTGCACTTCAGCAAATTCTGAGAAATCAAGCCCCTATTGCTAAAGTGAGAATGTTTTTATTTACTGCATTTTTGGTGTAATTGTTACGGGTCTCACGTTTGAGTATCACAGTAACAAGTGTATGACACCTGTATGAGGTGGATGACAAGGAGCAATGAGGACAGCGGACTTCTTTGCTTCGTTCCAAACTGCCTTGAGAGGTGGGAGGACGAGTGTTGTCACTCCCCCCCCCTCCGGACAATTGGAACGTGACAACAGCTCCGCCCCGCTGCCACCCAACAGATCACCTCTCCCTTTTCATATCAGGGCCCTTTGTTTATACTTCAAAGTTAATATCAACACATACATGAATTCAGATAAAATAAAAATATTACAGCAATCCTATGAATAGTTCTTTTATATTATTTATACCCCTGCAACTTCCCATATGTGGCTACACTTCTGTGGTGCCACACGCTCCCCAACACAAAAGTGGCTCCCGACACTTGAAAACACCTTTTTCACACAAAGATCACAAATATTTACAAGAACCAAAACTGTTACACATGACAGATGAATGAACTGACTAGGCATCCTATTGGATTCTGACATATATAGGGTGCATGACAGGTAAGTATGAACACTGGGTTAGTGGTGTGTATTGATATGGCGATGTATATGGCTGGATGGTGTCAGAATGAGGGCAGGGAAAAAGGTAAGCATCTGTTGTATTTACAGATAAGTGAGACTGATATGTGGGATGACCAAGAGATGGGTAAGTAAGTATTTGAGGTGGGTGTCTCTCTCTAGTGGATCCCCTGAGTGGGATAGGTGAACTGGGTTGAGAGTTTTGTCCATGTTCCTCAAAGTATGCATGTTCAGGCAGCTCTTGCACTTCCTCAGCCGGGGACATGTTTGAAGGTGACAGCTGGCTCGCCTCCTGGTCATTTTTGTCCTGTCCACTAAGATGTTGTACTCCACTCTGCTTTTGTTCATACTCCACTTCGTACTGACCCCTCTTCTGTGTTCCAGTTTGAGGTGGTATTAAGTTAGGTTCTGGTGTGCTTTGGGCCTCCATCTGTTCTGGTCCATCCAGAGTCCTGATGAGTCCCATTGCTCTTGAAGTAGGCATCTGCCTGGGGGGAACTTGAACCTCGGACATGCCCATTGGCTGTTCACTTAGTGTAGCCCGTGAGTCATCCATTATGTTTGGCTCGGCCCAGTTTGAAGTAGACCTCAGCCAGTAACTCCCCTGTGATTCATTATCCAAGTCTGATGTATTAGCTTCCATAGTCTCACGTCTGCTATTTCCCATTTCCATTTGACAGTTTCTCCCCTTTTGTGGCCGTTTTGCCCTGGGCCTGGTGGGCTGGTGTGGGAATTCAACTAGGAGATCATTGACCAGCAAAAGTAGGTTTCGATGCAGTGTTCTAGTTTTTCCTCTCATGTCACCTTCAGGATGGAGAACATACACTGGATTGTCTGAAACCTGTTCCTTCACAACATATATCTTATTCTACCAGTATGAGCGCAGTTTACCAGGCCCCCCTCGTTCACCAAGATTGCGAACCAAAACCCGATCACCTGGCTTCAGGACCACTCCTCTCACCTTCTGGTCATAGCAAAACTTCCCTGTTGCACTTGAGGACTGACTGTTGTTGTTAGCAATGCGATAGGCTTCAATCATCCTTTTTCACCATTTCTCCACAAATCCTTGATGCGTCACTGGATTTGTTTCCTCTAACCGACCAAACAGGAGATCCACTGGCAGGCGTGGATTTTGTCCATAAAGTAGAAAATGAGGCGAGTAGCCAGTGGCTTCATGCCAAGTACAGTTGTACGAATGTACAATATGTGGTAGGTACTCTTTCCATGACTCCTTTTCTTGCTCCGTCAGTGTCCGCAGCATTTGCAGTAGCGTACGGTTGAACCGTTCAGCTGGATTACCCTGGGGATGGTATGGAGATGTCCGAGAGTGGCTTACTCCTGACAGCTGTCCAAGTCTTTGGAACAGTTCATTTTCGAATTCGCGTCCTTGGTCATGATGCAGCTTGTGAGGGAAGCCAAAACGAGGTATGTAGTCATTGTATATTCGGTCTGCAGCTGTCCGTCCTGACTTGTTCTTGGTTGGATAGGTTTGTGCAAACCTGGTGAAATGGTCTATGACAACCAAAATGTATTCATGCCCGCCTTTGCTTTTCTCAAGATGCAGGTAATCGATACAGACCAGTTCCAAAGGTGACTGAGACTTCAAGCTGCTCATTGGGGCACGGACATGAACTGTGGGCTTCTTTTGCTATATACAGGGACACCTTTTTGTCACATAATCTTCAACAGACTGTTTCATATAAGGCCAGAAAAATCTGTCTCTGGCCAGGTGGAGTACTCTCTCTGTACCAACGTGCCCCATGTCATTGTGGAGGTGCTTCAGAACAACAGCCAGGTACTTTTGTGGCAACACTAACTGCTTTCTCTCAGGTGTCTTACGATACAGAACTCCATTTTCAAGGTGCAACCGTGTCCACTCATGGAGAAGTTTGCGGGCTGGCCCCCTCACTGATTTGCGGATATTATCAGTGAGTCTATCACTCACTTCCTTCAGCCTCACTATCTCCCCTATTATCGAGTCTTCCTTTTGAGCTTGAGCCAGCTCATCTTGGCTCAACCTCTGCAGGGGTGTGTTAGGCTGTGGGACAACATCAAGGGACGAGGCAAAGAGGGCAGCCACCCAGGCCACATCTTTCTTTTGGGCTGCATGGCTTCCTTCCCAGGCTGCACCTACAACTTCATGCGACAGCTCCTTGGTACACGTTGACATGTAATGGTCAATATCCAGCGGGACACGAGAGAGGGTGTCTGCATCAGCATTGACCTTCCCTGGTCTGTACTTGATGTTAAAGTGAAAGTCTGACAATTCAGCTACCCATCGGTGACCAGCTGCATTGAGTTTGGCTGTGCTCATAATGTAAGTTAGGGGATTATTATCTGTGTAGATGGTGAATTGTGGAGCGTAGAAAAGATAATTTCTAAACTTCTCACACACTGCCCACTTTACTGCAAGGAACTCCAACTTGCCTCTGTGTAAGTGGGAGTTCTTCTCTGTTAACGTCAGAGTTTGAGACCCATATCCAATGACTCGTGTCTTACCATTTTGCTGTTGATAGAGGACAGCGCCGAGACCTTGTTCAGATGCATCAGTGTGTAGGACAAATGGTAAGTCAAAGTCTGGGTATGCCAGGACTGGAAGGTGGGTTAGCATGTTCACTAGTCTCTCTATAGTGTTTTGGTGCACAGCAGTCCACTCTATCAGAGTTTTGGATGACAACTGGGGTCCTCTATTTTTACTTTTGTCTTTACTTGAATGGGGAAAGGTGGATGATGCTTGAGTTTTCACTTGGAGAAGCTGATATAGTGGCTTGGCTATACTTGAAAAATTTTGTACGTATGACCGGTAGTAGCTGAGGAATCCCAGGACTCTTCTGAGCTCACCTATGGTCTGTGGCGTCTTGGCTTTGAGGGCCAGTACAGCATCCAAGTCCTTGGGGTCGATACGAACCCCTTCCGCAGAGACTAGGCAGCCCACATAGCGGACTTCACTCTTGAACATCTCACACTTCTCAGGCCGGAGTTTCACCCCATGACATTGTAGCGCTTGGAGCACCTTGCGGATGACCCCCACATGATCCTCGAATGAGCGGGAGTAGCAAAGGACATCATCAAGATATGGTATACAACACTCATTCCTCAAAGTACTCAACATCTCATCCATGCTTCTCTGGAAAGCAGCAGGTACGTTTGACAGACCAAATGGGATTCTCACCCATTCATAAAGCCCCTAGGGAGTGATGAAGGCCGTGAGGTGGCGTGAACCCTCAGCCACAAAACCCTGGTGATATGCTTTCCCTTGGTCTAAAATGCTGAACCATGAGTGTCCCCCCAAAGTATCCAACAGGTCACGTATCCGGGGCAAAGGGTGTCTGTCTGGCACAGTTTTCTGATTCAGCAAGCGATAGTCTATACAGAGACGTAATGTGCCATCCTTCTTTTGCACACACAACGGGGGCAGAATAGGAAGACTTTGATTTAACAATCCATCCTTTTACTAGGAGATCTTGGATGTAGTCTTTGACCTCCTGCAGAAGAGGCTTTGGGATGGATGTATATGTTCTCTGCACAGGGATGTCATCTTTCAGATTTATCACCATTTGCAGGCTTGGGAGACAGCCAATGTCATTGTCATCCTTTGCAAAGACTGACGACTCTTCATATAGCATCCTCTTTACGCCTTCTCGTTGCTCCCCCTCTAAATGATCAAGATTCACAGGTGGGTGCCACAGGGTTTTGGTTGGCTCACTTGGTGGCATGGTATGGGTGATCACCTCATTAACAGCTGCAGAGGATAAGGATGCCTGCCCACTGTGTGGGTAAGCGTCTATGATCCTTTCGAAGTGTTGTACGGTGCCCAACACAGTCTTCCTTGGTAAGGTGATATCATGTTTGGTGTCATTGCCAACTGCCACTGTTACATAGGGTTTTGTGGGATTCTGTATCTGAAGCAAGCCTGGTCCTAGGTCTAGCTGCTCCATTGTTTGACTGTTATCATCTGCTTCAAACAACACTAAGTGCTCTGTGGGGTTAATGGTTGATGGGACCTGACACTTCACCCAGGCAACCTGACCAGCAGGAATGATCATATCCTTTATCCCTGTTCTCAGGCACCCTTGTGACAAACTTGGTTCTGCCATCTGTATAAAGCTTACAATGTCTTCTGCTGTCTCATTAGGAACACAGATTGCATTCTGTAGCAAGTTCGTCAAAGTAGGTATCAACCTTCCTGGCTGGCCTTCAATGAGCTGCTCTAAAACATTGAAACCAATCAAGGGTCTCTCCATGGTCAAGCTGCTGACTAGAAATGGAACACTTATGGAAAGGCCAGGATCTTCATTTCCAGGCAAGTTAACCATTATGTTTACCCAGCCATCAAAGGGGATAAGCTCTCCATTAACAGCATACACTTTAAGCTCATCTATTTCCTTAATGATCTCAGAGATTGGCCGGATATCAAGGTTAGGCAGATTTAGATCTTTCCAGGTGCGACTGATGATGCTCACTTGTGCACCTGAGTCAAGTAATGCAGTAGCTTCCAGACCACTCAGGTTACAGTGTATCAGGGCCTTCCCTCATATTAGTTTGGCAACAGCTCCGCGTTTGGCATTAAGCTGTTCCAGGGGAGGCTGAGTAGGTTGTTTGCTTTGGTTGTGGCTCCTTTGTGTATCATTTTCCTGAAGTGTAATAGATATAGGGGGGGCATCTTTCCTAGCAGCACTGGCATGGGGCCTTAGTTCCAATCCGATCACTAGGCACCCCGTGTCAGTGACCAGTTTGCGTTTCCCTGTGTCTCTTGTTTTTTTAGGCAGCCCACGGCCCTATGACCTTCTTTTACACAGAAGAAACAGTGGCTACAGTCATGCCTGCCTTGATCAAGACATTTTGGACAGCCATAACTCTTGTCTCATTTGGTTTTCCCTTTATGGTACAACTTCTGGCTCAGAGACTCTGGAGGTTGTGAATTGTTTTGCCGTTCTATAGCCTCAACCTTGCTTGTGAGCTCCTCAATCTTGGTTAGAAGTTCTCTTATTGGGTCTGCCTTTGTATTGGACATTGCACTATCAGGGCAGTGTCCTCGGACTGCATTAACTTCCAGTTAGGCACTGTGTGCACCTTGTCGTCGAGCGGGGCCCATCCTCCTCTGTCTTTCACTCTCCTCACTGGTGATTCTCGTAACATGGCGTAATATTGTTTCATCACTTATGTCATTGCTTGTCAGTAGAGGTTTGAGTTCCCGGCGTATGTCACCATATTTATGGCCAAGCCCTTGGTGCACTGAATGTAGAAAGACCTCCTGTACAGTGGCGGCACTGTACTTTATGGTTGTATCTGATAGCTTAGACATGAAAAGAACACGCTGTTTCAATCCAATCATGCGATAGAGAAACTGTTGTGGTGTCTCATTCTCCTCCTGTCTAGCACACATCAGGTCCTGAAATAACTCTGCACTGTTTTTCTCCCTCAGGTGGGCCTAGAGGAATCCCTTAAGGTCAGTCACGGTGAGGTCATCTTTGTTCATTAGCATGTCTTTGAAGGTTCCTGGTTTTATTATTCGGAGCACGCCACGAACAATTTCTGTGTTGTGGAAACCTTCTTGAAGGCCTTCTTCAATCTGCTTGCACATGTGACTATAACTTATGTCAGAGGAACAGTCACCAATCTGGCCTCCCTGCACTTTGAACTCTCTTTTCTGTAGGCAAGAGAGGTCTCTCAAAAAGATTCTTCCATCATTGATGGTTTGTTGCTGTGGTGAGGGTTGGATTGATGGGTTTTGTGTTGTGCAAGACTGTGATGCCAGCGGCAGGGTGTGTGTGGGTTGTTGTGTTATTGGTGTTGGTAGCATATGAGTCATCATGCTTTCTCTGAGCCTTTTCCCAAGTTCCTCATAGCTAGTTAACATCTGTAATAGCTCAGTGTTTGTTGTATCACCGGCTAGCCTTGAATTAACTGGGCTAGCAATTAGAGCATCATCACCCTGAGAAAGTGTAAAAGAACTTGCTGGGCCAGTTGGATAGGTTGCATCTCCTGGTTGAGATGTTTTACCCAGATTGTTATACTCTGTCATCTATGTTATCTGGTGAGTGGTTTGTGTGGTATTTGACCCCAACTGTGACAAAAAAGATACATCTCGGTTCTTAATAGCAACATCAACAGCATCCTTTAAAACCAACAATTCAGCCACCCCACTATCATCAGATTCTAGTAACTGCTTACTGTACATGAATGAGCTAATGTATTCAAAGCAGCCTTCATGATCCCCTTCCTGAAGCTCAGATGGGTCCTGGTCCGGCACTGGCCCCACCTTTTTTGCGATCCGGATAAGCTCGTCTGCTGACAGCATGAGCAGGCTCCTTCTAATGTCCCACACAAGGCTCTTCCTCTCACTCCTTGACATAGCAGTAGCTCTTTTTTTTTTTCGTTCAGAATGATGGGTCACCCAGTCTAGCAACAGTTCGGCTTCTGCTCCCGGTCATAGCTCAGCACAGGTATTGGTCCCAGATGCCCGTCCAGCTGTTGGCATCTGATCCCGGATCGAGCCCCCAAGATTTGTTACGGGTCTCACGTTTGAGTATCACAGTAACAAGTGTATGACACCTGTATGAGGTGGATGACAAGGAGCAATGAGGACAGCGGACTTCTTTGCTTCGTTCCAAACTGCCTTCAGAGGTGGGAGGACGAGTGTTGTCACCCCCCCCCTCCGGACAATTGGAACGTGACAATAGCTCCGCCCCGCTGCCACCCAACAGATCACCTCTCCCTTTTCATATCAGGGCCCTTTGTTTATACTTCAAAGTTAATATCAACACATACATGAATTCAGATAAAATAAAAATATTACAGCAGTCCTATGAATAGTTCTTTTATATTATTTATACCCCTGCAACTTCCCATATGTGGCTACACTTCTGGGGTGCCACATAATTGATTCCATTGTTACCACTAATTATTCAAATTAATTTGTAAAGACTAATACTTTCTTATTTTTTTCCCACTAAAGCTGACTAAAACTGGATTAAAACTGTCACATTTAGAAAGAACTAAAAGTGACTAAAACTAAGAAACATTTTAGTCCAAAAGACTAAGACTAAAATGGTTGCCAAAAAAAAACAATGGCTGAATATAAAATAAAATAAAGCTCAGTAATTCAAAATCTAAATGAAATATAATCCAACTGATGAGGTCAAATGGGACTAAAATATAAAATAATCACATTAATGAATTTAAAATAAAAAGCTGAGTATAATACAGTAAAAGTGGCTACATAAGGTAACATTTTTCATCTGTGAAAAACAAAATAATAAAAAAGTTCAGAGTTCGGGTTTTGGGAATAAGAGTACAGATTTCCATGATGTGCAGTGGACATAAATTTATAGCTATTTCTGTGGTTACAGGAAGTTTAATAAACTTTTAATAAACCAATACTTCAGAATTGATACTTTTATGTGAATTTTGGCTCATGATGTTGTTATTGTTCATCCTCAGGAAATGATACTGACTTCTATGAAGAACTGTGGGTCGAGAATGTGGACGTTGCCGAGTCCACGCTGAAGACACCATTTCTACAGCGCATGCAGCTCGGAGACCTGGCGGCCGACAGCTACGTCAAATTCTCGATCCAGGACCTCATCTATGTGGTGAAGGTCACAGACATGTTGAAGAAGATGAGTGAGACGGTGCAGGACGAGGAGCTCCGTGAGTTCATGAAGGCCAGATATGGGAGCTTCAAGAAGTACGCTGAAGACAGGCTGAAGGAGTTCAACATCAACGTAAGAAACCATCAGGACTCCCATCAATAAGCCTTCAATATTTCAGTCAGCTCTCACAGAGCCTGTTTTCATAGTTTGGAGTAAATCTCAGAGCATGCTTGGTTCCAAATACTTTACAATACAAAGCAAACAGAATGAATCAGATTCATGTATTTTATTTGCCCCCCCCCCCCCGTTACAGCCACAGATTGTGTCCAACATTATCCCCACCCCCGCCACCAAGAAGTACATGTCTGATTATGAAGACATCATCAACAAGCTGGAGCCCATTTTCTTCGGCGTGGCTCTCCTTCCTGGTGTGCGGCTGTGGCATTATCTGGGCAATCAACTCAACGAGACCAGCTCCAATCCATACTTCACCTGGAAGACCAACAACATGAAATTCCGCCCGGAAAAATTCAGGGAGCTGCTCAACAAGCGTCTGACCAAAGAAGAGGACAAGAAGAAGGCGCACGACATCTACCGTCAGCAGATTCAGAACGAGCACCAATTATTTGTATCTTCACTGAAATCAGAGCAGTGAGTTAAACCCTGCTGTCTGCAGCCAGTTAGAGTTCATGAGCCTCTGCTTTCCTCTCTAACAAGATTATCCAAACATCTTCATCAGGTCTACACCTCAAACATTACACTGGATTTAGCTGGTGCCTTTAATGACTTCCTGCTGCGTCATTAAAGCAGTACAGCTGTATGTCTATAGATTATTAACTGATGTTCATTATAAAATAACACTGTTATTACCTCAGATCTCTGGATTAACTTGGTTTTTCTTTCTCTGCTCCTGTCCACTGTTACTGAATAAAACGGCCGCTTGATTTTACCACATCGATTCTGGAGATCGTTGAGCACAATGCCGTCCTCACCAATGATGACAGTAGACACTGGGTGAAGGTGGAGCTGATTTGGAGTGAGTTGCACATCTTCACGTACAACAGTCAGGAACCCGACAGATACTCGTGCCCAGGACTCATCAGTGTCACAATCCTGTGATGAACCCAAACAAAAACAAGGAAATGCTGTAAACTGTCACAAACAGAAAACAACAACTTCATACTGGAGCTCTAAATTCCCAAATTCTTTCATAGTTTTAGGTGGCGACTTCAATACAGTCTTGAATAACCATTTGGCCAGAAACATGGATTATTTATTTAAACACCAATCGAAAGACACTTCTGTATATTTCCAATTTAACAGACACGTGGAGAGACACTCACCCATTACAGAAGTCTTTCACATGGTGTAACAAATCACAATCAAGACAGTCTCGACTTGATTTCTGGCTTATATCCAAGGACTTAAAGGATGTTGTAACAAACATTCTCCACTATCTGACCATAAAACCGTTCAAATTCTCATCCCTTCATTCTCTAGCAGACCTTCTAAATTTTCATATTGGAAATTAAATAATTCAGTTCTCAAATACAAAGAAGTAGTTTGTAAAATTGAAAGCTTGATTCAATTGTACTGGAACAAAGCTCAAACTGAACATGTTTACAGCAATAATTGGGAACTGTTAAAGTACAAAAATTGCTGATTTTTGTGCTAGTTTCTACAGTGATCTTTACTCCTCTAAATACTGCCTTAACGATGCCTGCACCTTTTTCGAATCTCTTCCCACTGTAAATCAAATCTCCGAAGCTCACAATACTTCTTGCGACGCCCCTATTTCAATAACTGAAGTCATTAATGCTATTAACCAACTTAAAATCAATAAGTCACCTGGAACTGATGGTTTTACTGCTGAATTCTATAAGCAGTTTTCTGACAAACTTGCCACCTTTGGTAAAAGAAATGATTGTTGAAAGCATTAACCGAGGCTCCTTACCCCCAACCTTAAGTCAAGGCTTAATTACACTTATTCCTAAACCCAAAAAAGACATGCTCTTCTTAGACAACGGGCGCCCAATCACACTTTGGAACAAGGATTATAAAATCTTTGCTTTAATATTAGCTAATAGACTGAAATCTGTTCTGGACTCTGTCATTGATGAAAGTCAATCTGGCTTTATGAGAAACAGACATATCTCTAATAATGTAAGGCTGGTCCTAGATTTACTGGACTACTCTGAGCTTGTTCATGATGATAGTTTTATTCTTTTCTTAGACTTTTATAAAGCCTTTGATTCCTTAGAACATAATTTCATAATGTCAACACTCAATATGTTTGGTTTTGGCCAATTCTTTTGCAAAGTGGTTCAGTCCCTATACAGCAATGGAAACAGCTCCATTAAATTAGGCAGCGGCACCTCCCCCAGGTTTGCTTTAAATCGAGGGGTCCGACAAGGGTGTCCTCTCTCTGGACACCTCTTTTTACTGGCAGCTCAACTCCTCAATTTACACATAAAAAATAGTCATATTAAATGCATTAATGTTGCAAGTAAAAATATTTTAATCAGTCAACTGGCAGATGACACTGCCTTATTTCTAAAAGATGCTGCTCAAATACCTGTTGTAATCACCACTATTCAATCCTTCTCCAAAGCTTCAGGTCTGTCCCTTAATCTTAACAAATGTGAACTGCTGCCAATCAATAATTGCCCTTCAGCCTCTATTTTAAATATCCCTGTAAGAACCTCTGTGACATACCTCGGTATCCATATTACAAAAACGGAAAATCCAGATCCAACCTAAACTTTCCTCCTCTCACTGAAAAAGCTCAGAAGGTCTTTAATCAGTGGTTACAACGAGATTTGTCGTTAAAAGGTCGCGTTCTAATCACGAAAGCAGAAGGCATCTCTCGACTCACCTATGCCGCTCAATCTTTACACGCTAATAACTCCATCTGCAAATCTGCTGACAAAATGCTCTATAGTTTTTTATGGAGAAATAAAACTCATTATGTTCGGAAATCTGTAGTGTTAAATTCATCTGAAAAAGGAGGATTAAATTTCATAGACTTTAGCTCTCTCAACAACACCTTCAAGATCAAACAACACCTCAAAAATCCCACTTCCATCTGGAACTTCATTTCTCATCACATCTTCTCAAAGCTGGGCGGTCTGAAATTTGTCCTGCTGTGCAATTACAATATCCAAAAGATCCCAATAAAACTCTGACTTCCATCAACAGGCTTTATTGGTGTGGGCTCTGCTCTACAAACACAATTTTTCTCCGCAAAGATGTTACATTTGGAACAATTCCAATATTGTTTATAAAAACAAGTCATTATTTTACAGTACATGGTTTAACAATGATATTCTACTTGTCAGTCAGCTCTTTAACAAGAATGGTTCATTATACAGTTACTCCGAATTCCTTACAAGGTACAAGATTCCCATCAGTCCAAAAGAATATGCTGTAGTATTTGATGCAATCCCTTCTGGTCTTCATATGCTATTTAAATCCAACACTCTCTCTTCACCCCTCATACTGTCACATCTAGACCCAACCCAGCTCCCCTTGGGCAAAATCTGTTTTTCCTCTTACAGAGGCTCCAACTCTAACATCAGATCACTGTTTCAGGCAGATCTGGTCTCCTCCCCCTCTGCGACCTTCTATTGGAATAAATTTTCCCCTGATGTTGACTGGGAAAAAGTTTGGTCTCTACCACAAAATTTTCTTTTAACAAACAAAACCAAAGAAGTTTCCTTTAAGCTGCTTCACAGGTTTTACCCAGCGAAGGTGTTTTTAAACAAGTTTAATCAAGACGTAGATGTAAATTGTTCATTTTGTGAGTTATACCCTGAAACCGTCTCACACTTATTTTGGTCTTGTGAATTTACTTATAAAGATGGAAAGATGTTAACACATTTGTTAATAAGAACATTTATCAAAATATCTTTTTATTTTATCACAATATTATTTTTGGATATTTCAATAGTAAAACACTGTTGCCTCTTTTCTCATGAATCTCATTTTATTTGCTGCTAAATTTTACATACATAAATGCAAGTTTTCAAATCAAAAACCTAAATTCTTCATTTTTAAATCTGAGTTTGAAAAATATATTTCAACCTTATCCCAAATACAAAACAAAAAGGCTCTCAAGACAATATCTATCTGTAATACACTTAATGTTTTTATCTGAAAACCCTCTTGCGTCCACTTATTCTATTTATTCTTTACTTTATTTTATTTATTTTTTATTTTACTTCTACACTTTTCTTTCTTGTTTTAATCGCAAGTTGCTGTGTAATACATGTAAGTTTGTGTTTATGACTGTACTGTTGCTATTTTTGTACAATAAAGTTGTTAAAAAAAAAAAATGACAGCAAGTATCACGTCCAACAGCTCCTCACTCATTGGTGGATGATCACTAACATGTTGTAGCTGATGATCTGGATTCTTTGATCTTGTATCTCACACGTCTCTGCTGCTGCTGTCTCTGTGGCTCGGCTACTTTGCTAACATCCTTCACGACCCTCCTGCTGAGGGCGTGTTGGTGATGTTTGAACTAAAGAGTGCATTTCATTCAGAATGGGTCAGACTGAGGGACGGGAGAGGGGCTCCTTACCCCCAACTACATGATGCATAGTGAAGAGCAGCAGCACGAATGACACATGAAGTGATTTCAGGAAGCTGCTGCATCGTTTCCACAGCTGAGCTGAGCTGACGGTGAAACAGGGAAGTGATGCAGCTGAAGGCGTCTCTGCTGCTCACACTGACATCAGTCATCATCCAGACAGCATGAAGATCACATCTGTCTCTGTGCTGCTCGGTGAGTCACACACAGCTCCTACACTCATTCTCTCAGTGATTCCAGCTCCCACAGGGACCAGAGTGAGTCCAGGTGAAGCACAGGTACTGAATCAGAGTATTTTTGGTGCTGCAGGAGGTGCAAACAGGAAGTCAGCTTGTTTCTGTAGCTGAGTGTGAAGCAGAGGCTGCTGATCATCATCAGTTTCTGTGTCTGTGACAGAAGCTCAATGAGAAAAAAGTAAAATTATGTTTCGAGAATGACCTCTGACCTTTAGGGAGCTCTGTGTGTCGGTCCAAGCCTTCAGCAGTGATCTAGAATGACTCTGAGTCACTGACAGATCTAAACTGGCTGCTCTGCACGGTTCAGAAATCTGACAGTAATTTGATGTTTGCACTTTTTAACAGACTTTAGTTCACACATGTTCACACATGTTAACGATGCTGCTGGAAACATTTATCAGATAGTACGAGCAGAGTGAGAAAAGCTGTGGCTCTCTGCAACATTCAGAAAACATCACATCCTGTTTTTAACCGCAAACATCAGTGTGTGTAATTAATGACTCCTGTCACTCACGCAAAGCTCAAAGGTCCGGATGCGTACATGATCCAAACTGCAGGTTTCCGCTCGATCATCTCGTCAATAGTTTTATATCCTCACTGTGAAGTGCTTGACTCCGTGGTATAATTCACAAATGTGCAGCTTAAAGCAGATAACCTGTAAGCTGGAGAGGGAATGGCCTCTAACTAAATTAGAAGATTTAGCCTGGAAAAAAGAGTTTGTTGCTCTATAAGAAAGCCCTCCGTAAAATTAGGACATATGTTATAGCAAAATCTTGTATACAGTAATGATGCAACACTGTTAATGAAAATATTAATTGTACCTTTAAATGTAAAACAAAAACTCCTGTTATGAGTATGAGCATGTACAGCACTCAGTACTTAGCTGGGCTCCTTTTGCCTGGATTACTGCAGTAATGGCATGGAGTCCATCAGTCTGTGGCTCTGCTCAGGTGTTCTGAGAGCCCAGGTTGGTCTGATAGTGGCCTTCAGCTCTTCTGAAAAAAGGAGCCCAACTGAGTACTGAGTGCTGTACATGCTCACACTTTTCATGTTCATACTTTTCAGTTGGCCAACATTTCTAAAAATCCTTTTTTTGTATTGGTCTTAATATTCTAATGTTCTGAGATACTGAATTTGGGGGTTTTCATTAGTTGTCAGTTATAATCATCAAAATTAAAAGAAAAACATTTGAAATATATCAGTCTGTGTGTAATGAAAGAATATAATATACAAGTGTCACTTTTTGAATGGAATTACTGAAATAAATCAACTTTTTCATGATATTCTAATTTCATGACCAGCACCTGTAGTTTATACATCATTGTGCTGTACTCATGGGGTTACGGTGGGCCGGACTGAGGGCAGATGTCCATAAGTTGTGGTCGCGGTACTTCGAGCATCTTAGCTAGCGCTACTCAAGAAGACCAGAAACAAAGGGAGTAACATGTTGTAGGAAATTTCAAATGCAACATTTCTAAATGCTCAACAAATATCAGCAAACACACAAAGTGTGTGCAGTTTGTCACACAGTGTGTCTGCGAGCTAAAAGAAGAGCTGCTGTATTTCCAGAAAAGAGATAAGTTCATTCAACAATGGAGAAAGATGGAAGAAAGAGGAAGAAGAGAGGTTAGATTCAAAGGTCAGGACTGCTCAGTGACATCTGATAAACTGATGTGAAGCTAAGTTTTTTTCCTATTGTGAATCAGCCTGCAAAACAAAGTGAGCCACTTCAAGTTTGTGTAATTCAAAATACTGCAGTTTAGTGCAGGATAAACAGTCTGTCTACAGTCTGAGATGTGGATGTGAAAGGTATGTTCTGGGTAATGTTAGCTTGTACACAGGAGCTGTCTGACCTGAGAGGTTCACTGCACTTGGTCTTCCATGATGAAACAGTGAATAAAGCTTTTCCCTCTGGATGCTATCACTCTACCACCATCTCTGCTGCTGCAGAGCCTCCCAAAGTTTTCAACAGGGTTAAATCTCTGATACTGTTGCTGCTACCCTCAACCAACCCGAGTAATGATTTGCCTCACACCAGTTCATCACTGTTAACTAAAAACTACCCAGTTTAACCAACACTTAGTGTCCCAGTTAACCTTTGAATAACAGGAAATCATTTAATCTGTTATCAAGCTTGAAACCAGCAACATATGTACAGATTCACTGTGACTAAAATAATATCACATGTAGGCCTAGGATTACATATAATCTATGTAAGAGTTGATCAACTATCATTTGAAAATAATGTCATCTTGCTCCATCTCTGGGAGTGAACTTTTTTCTACCTGGGAACAGAACAGAAACAGTTTGTGTGTTTGGTCTGAACTTACCTGCCACTTTAAAATCAAAGGTACTCTTCATGATCCCACTCTGTGGTGCTAGGTAGAAGTGGTACTGGGATTGCAACTTTACTAACATCTGCAGCTTGCACACACATCAGGGATGAGACGGGAAAAAAGTGTGCAGACAGGTTCATGTGGTGAACTTATTGATGCTGGAGCACATTCAAACTGAACTGCCTTGACAGCACCGTGTCGACCTGCTGATCAGATTTATTTACTCATTAACTGAAGTGCCCGAACTTTGTTGCAGCTCGTTCCAGTCCACTTTAACCCCACAGTGACAGGATACTGAAAGATCATCTGATTTACAATTGTGTTAAAAACCTGACATGATTAAAGAAAAAAGCCTGCAGAGAGAATCACAATGAGGGGAAATTAAAGCTGACAGGAATTAATTTAATGTTGGAATCTAAGTTGGAGAAAGTCTGCAGTGACCTCTGTCCTCCTTTTCCAGGTGTGCCGGTGCTGCTGCTGTCTGCAGGTGAGTTCAAACAACAGTAAGTTAAAGATGAATGAAGGAGCGTTACAACCCAGCTCACTGATAAGAAGCTCGTTAACATTAATCAGCCACACCGACAGAGGATGAAAGTTAACTGGTTCAATGAGTCATGTTTCAGGTCAATGCATGCATGAATCAAACCAGGATAATGCAGGACAGGTGGATTCTACTCAGCTAAGTACTCGCTCAGGTGAGTCCAGCAGAGTTACTGTGGCTCCTAGCTGAGCCGCCAGAAGGTAACACATGTCTCCAGGAAAAAAAAGCACCTTACAGAAGTGATGTTCTAAACCCGCCAGAGCTTTCCATCCAGACCCCGTAAAGTGCTGCCACAGGTGCTGTACGCCAATCAATTTAATGTCATAACCCATTAAATACCGTCTCTGACTAGTCTGAATTATCAAAAACCTCCAAACGCCACTTCCCCTTGCCTGTTAAAGCCTCCGTGTCCCTAGAACCAGTCAGAATGCAAGATCGGACCATGTGACTTGTTTTGTGTAGAAAAATGTTGGGATCAAACTTGTCTGACTAACAGAAGTAAAAGTCGTAACGAGATTTCCGTCGGTGAACCTGCGGAGGGATCGTTACCGGCTGCCGAGCGTACCCCTCGGCCTGCGTGGGGCTCCGTCTCATTTGCTGTGAGGGTCTCTCACATGGTCTCCTCGCAGGAGGCCGGACAGACAGGTGGCTCTGCGTGTACTCACGTGTGGGTGGGGGCTGCTCCCCTCACCATTATTTCAGCAGAAAAGTATCCGGGCAGATTTAGAAGGTTTTACACCTGAACTCTTCATGTTTCTATATTCATTTAAAAAATCTGCAACACAAACACTTCTGAACAGTAGATTGTGCAGAGATAAACTTGTTGCTCTTATGTAACATTTTATCGTTTCCATGGTCACTATATCTATAATGAACACAACTGCGCACAGTTACAGTGTTTCTATAACAACCATCAACATAACAGAGAAGAACATGGAAGTGCAGGACGTGCACATCACTTTAAAAATTCTATAAATTTGAAAGGAAAATTGATATATCAGATGACAATATATTACTTAGGATACAATATTGATTTATTTTACTTTGCGAGAGCATCTGGTCCTCACACTGTCTGCAGAGGAAACTTCTGGCTCTTGGACAAATATAGTTGATGACCCCTGACACACGGGGTCGTTTGGACTGTTGGGTTCGCTCTGATTATTGTACGGTCTTTACAATATAAGGCACCTTGATGACTGTTAGCTGTGATTTGGCACTATATAAATAAAGTTGAATTGAATATTCTTATGCTCACTTTTGATACAGGAAGTATTGAGTTTGCATTAACAGTATTACACAGTAAGTTGAACAGATCACAGTTCTATTGTCACTTTTTGATGATCAAACTGAAGGAACAGAAAAAGCTGGGCTCTTTTCAGCAATCCAGTCACTGAGGATAAGATGAAGACTTCACCTGTTCAGGTGCAATATTTTCTTACCCTAAGTTATAGTGTGTAAACGTTTCACCTCTAGATGTCAGAAGGTCACAGATTGAAGTCAGCTGAGGTCTATTTTCTTACTCCTCCCAATTCGAGTACATAATCCTCGCTACGGTGGCTGCTGGAGGACAAACATGCTTTAGTCAGCCAAGAGCGATCCAATACATTCAATTTAGACTGTGCCTCATAAGGGCCTCGGCCGGCCAGTGTGCTTCTACTACTTTTTGTATAAAAAAAAAAAAAAAAAAAAAGTTGTACATTCGAAAACAGTTGAATAATTTTAACAATTAGCATTAAATTGGGGAATTAAAATAAAAATATATACAGTCAATTAACAGCCAATTAAATATTTTTGCAGTATTTTACGTTTTTACCCCATCACCTCAAACCCAGATAGTAAAGTGACTCCAGATCGGACGGATCCCAGATGTATCAGAGACTCCATAACGGATCCACAAAACCGCTCCATATTGGAGTTCACTTGCACTGAAAAGCTAATCCATGGATTTATTACTTCTAGGCTGGACTATTGTAATTCATTATTATCAGGCTGTCCTAAAAGCTCCCTGAAAAGCCTTCAGCTGATCCAAAATGCTGCAGCTAGAGTACTGACAGGGACTAGAAAGAGAGAGCAGATTTCTCCCATATTGGCTTCTCTTCATTGGCTCCCTGTTAAATCTAGAATAGAATTTAAAATCCTTCTCCTCACCTACAAGGTCTTGAATAATCAGGCCCCATCTTATCTCAAAGACCTCATAGTCCCATATCACCCCAACAGAGCACTTCACTCTCAGACTGCTGGCTTACTTGTGGTTCCTAGGATACTGAAGAGTACAGGTGCTGGATGAGGTCAGGACTCTGTGCAGGCCAGTCAAGTTCTTCCTCACCAAACTGGCTCATCCATGTCTTTATGGAGCTGCTTTGTGCACTGGTGTGCAGCCATGTTGGAACAGGAAGGGTTCATCCCCAAACTGTTCCCACAAAGTTGGGAGCATCAAACTGTCCCAAATGTCTTGGTCTGCTGAAGCATTAAGAGTTCCTTTGACTGGAACTAAGGGGCCGAGCCCAACTCCTGAAAAGCACCCCCACACCGTTACCCCCCCTCCACCAAACTTTACACTTGGCACAGTACTGTTCCCCTGGCAACAAACAAACCCAGACTTAGCCATCAGATTGGCAGATGGAGGAGTGTGATTCTTCCCTCCAGAGAACATGTCTCCACTGCTCCCCTCCCCTCAGGCAGGAGGCTGAGGACCATGAAGAGCAGGACCACCAGACTGAGGAACAGCTTCTTACCTGAAGCTGCGAGACTGTTGAACTCTGGTGGGGCTGTGTAGCTGCACTGCTCTGCCTCCATCAGTCCTTGAGCACACTCGTGCTGGTGTCATGTTCAAGTCACTGCACCACATATCACTACCTTTATTCCACTTTTTAAAGTTGTTTATTTTATATTTGTTTATTTAATGATTAAGTTAAATTTTTATATGTATTTTTACTGTTATATGTATATGTATTCTTCTTTAACCCTTTAATAAGCAGCTGTTGTGGCTGACATGCCCTTTAATAGCCTTTAACTCCCAGCGTATTGCTGCCGACATGTTTGGGCAAGCTCACTTGAGGCGACTGTTATAATTTGACGCTATATAAATAAAATTGAATTGAATTACCGTAACCAACAATTTGTCCCCTTGAAAAATCTAAATGGTTTCTGAAAGCTGAGAAGCTGTGCCTCACATTCAACATAGGGTTATTACAGTAACTCATGTTGTTGCAGTAAGCCCATGAATGCCCAATGGCAGGCTGAGGTAAATAAAGGGTTAATATACTTGGAAACTGTCTTTATATCTATTACATGGGCAACACTGGGACCTGAGAACAGAATTTCATTCCACTGCCTGTAAATGTGATGTAAATGACAAAGATCCTTGAATCCTTAAGGAAACCTGTGATTTGTCAGGAGGATGATAACAGGTGAACTCAGTGATCGGGTTGATAACGTGCTGCTGTGTCTGTCGACTCCACAGAGCCAAATACAGGGATTTTCTTTTTTTTTTTTTACTTTGACCCAATTATGGCAAAACATTTAATCAGGGGATCTAGAGATCAGTGACCACATTGTGTCTAAATACAGTGTGAATTGAACTGATAGATTTGCTGTAATATTGTTAACAGAAAAACCATTCCCCTTCCTCCTCCAGAGAAAGTGGGGCAGATCTGCTAGCTTGAGGGCTCTACACAGAGCAAAAAGAATCTCAGTTCATGCACACGACTCATATCTGTGTATGGCCCAACAGTAGTTAGTAAAGAGGGAAATCAGTGCATTGCTGTGTCTCTGGTTTAAGTATGTCCACTGATGCACCAGTGAGAGCTAAAAACAGCCCAGATTATTTCAGCTACAATAAAATGATCAGTGTGGTTATTCTCCCAGGTCTTATTACAAAAATAAATCTGTCCCTGAATGAGGGAATGCTTTGGATGAATGGCGCTCATCATTCAGTGAGTAACGGAGACTCAGAGCATCAATACTGAGGAGCACTGACGCTGTTCTCTTTGTGTCCCAGTAAAGTATCCCAAAGCCTTACTGGGATCCTTTATGTTGGTTTTTAATTTGTCACCAGTCTCTATTTTCTCTTCTTGAATGTCGTGTGTGTGTAAACTGCTCAGTGTTCAGACCTGCTGTATTTATGGAAACTAAAAAGAAGATCTAACGTAATAAATATGGTGGCTGGGTTCATGTTACTGCTTCATCCAAGTTCTGGTTAAGTTTGTTCTGTTTGAGGAGAGACTCATCTCACACTCTGTGTCAGCATGTAGAGACACGGAGACCTGTTCCTGATCCAAATGAAGGGAAGCAAAGACCAGGAAGAATTCCAGCATTTACTGTAAACTCAGGAACACACACTGACTGAAGCTGCATGATGGACACACACTGAATCATTAGAAATGAATCTCAGAGCATGTTTTGGTGGGTTGGATCCTGCAGAGTTCTCGGTGCTCTGAGAGGACTCAGAGTTCACCCTTTCACTCAGTTTAAACTCGTACAGATTAAACATGAACATTTCTTTGACTTCAGTGTTTCTGATTAAATCTAGTTTGTATTTGAGTGACTGACTGTAAACCTGCTCTCTGCTCCCTGCAGATAAATGTGGACTCAAACCCACAGCATGCAGTTCATTTGTGTTTCTGTTTGTGTGTCCTCACAGTTTCCCAGCATGCCCTGGCTGTGCTGGTGGAGGTGAATGAGGGGGCGGAGTCTGTCCTGCTGCCCTGTCAGTACTCAGGTGTTGTACCTGAGGATGACCCCACAGTGATGTGGACTCGCAATGATCTGGATCCCAAATCTGTCCACCTGCTCCGAGAAGGAGGAGATGATCTTACAGGACAAAACCAGCGTTACAGCGGACGCACATCAGTGAGGTCTGATGCTCTGGACTCTGGAGACTTCAGCCTCACTCTGAGGAAACCACAACTGACTGACAGCGGCAGCTACACCTGCTCCATCAGTGGTGGAAGACAAGAACGGAGACTGAGAGACATCCAGCTGCAGGTCAAAGGTCAGCAACAAACCCCAACACCTGCTGTATTTACAGGTCAAAGTCAATACTGTAGACAAAGGTCAGAGGTCAAACTGAAGGGAACATTTCCTGCAGAACTCAGCAGCAACATTTAGCACAGACTGAACCTCAGTGGAAAGAAGAAAGCAGCAGAAAATCAGATGTGACTGCTACAACTTCTGCAGTCTTTGCTCCATGTGGAGGATCAGAGTCCTGACATTTACAGACTGTATACAGAGTCAAACATGGAGCTCGCTGATCCCAACTGCAGCTCAGAGACACACTTACACTGCTGTACTATCCCCTCCTGTTGCTCCATTCAGAGGCTGCAAAGCATCCTTCACCTGATTCATTTAATCCTTCAGTTTGTTGGTTTAAACAAAACTGATCCATGAAGGTGATCAGTTTTTCCTTTTTGCAGAGCATGCACAGAGGTGTGTGTGCTGCACTCAGGGAGGCTCAGCACACACACATCTGTGGATTTATTTACCCGTTGATGGTTTTCTGTCAGCCAGTAACATCAAACTGTCAGGATGGTTTTTATAGAAGTCTGTCAGAGTCCGTGTTTTTATTCTAACAGGGTCAGAGGTCAGAGGTCAGGAATGTAGATCCTCAGCTGGGCTCCAGTTACCTTCAGTGTGGCTGCTGCTGCTTCTACAGCTCATATTGTGGTTTATTGTCCTCTCAGACCAGCAGGTGGAGGTGAAGGTGGAGGAAGGCTCAGAGTCTGTCATCCTGCCCTGCAGAATGACACCTTACCTGTCCAAGGACATCAGGGTGGAGTGGACTCACTCTGACCCAGAACTCGTGATGGTCCATCTGTATGCAAACAATAGTGACCAACTTAACAGGATGATCTTTACAGAAACCGAACAAAGATGGTTGAACCCTGGATGACATTTGCAAACTTCAGTCTGACCCTGAAACAGCCCACACAGAGAGACACAGGAGTTTACTTCTGCACCATGTACAGCGACACATACATCCTGCGTGAGAAAGTAGTGCTGCAGGTCAAAGGTCAGTGCAACAGAATTGCGAAAAGAGGTCAGTGCTGTAGATTTAGAGTTCAAAGGTCATGCTGTTCTTTTTTTTTGAATGTGCAGCGATGTGTGTGCTCCACTCAGGGAGGCTCAGCACACACACTCCTGTGGATATATTTACAGTGACCAGAGGTGGGAAGTAATGAAGTACAAATACTTCGTTACTGTACTTTAGTAGATTTTTCCAGGTATCTGTACCTTACTTGAGTATTTATTTTTCTGACTACTTTTTATTTTTACTGCCTACAGTTTTACTCAAGTATCTGTACTTTCTACTTCTTACATTTTCAAACAGACTCGTTACTTTAGGTTTAACGTCTGAGAGAAGTTTTTATTTCCGGTCACTGTGCTGTCAAACATCAAACTATCTGAGCCTAGGAGAAAATTGTGGGCACCCGGGTAGCTCAGTGGTGGAGCAGGCGACCACTTATATATGCCACGGTGTGGGCGGCGCGGGTTTGAGTCATGTTTGCACTTTTACTTGAGTCAAGAAGTGGAACTAGAACTTCAACTTTTACCACAGTATCTTTAATACAAGTATCTGTACTTCTACTTAAAGTACAGAATGTCTGTACTTTTGCCACCTCTGCAGAGATCAGGCTCAGGGTCAGAAATCAGGACAATTACATTACTTCCTATTAACGTTCTAAACTAACCTGCTGACCAGACAAACTGATCACTGAATGAACAAACTCTTATCTCTCCTGCAGGTCTTTCTCTTCCCAGAAAATCTTCTTCCACTCCTCCTCATTCTCCCGATGTGTCTGTACTCAGACTCTTCTGCCATCTAGTGGTGTTCTGTCCGTACTGCATCTCTACTGGTCTGCTGCTGTCCATCTGCTGCAGCACAAAGACACCAAACAGACCAGCCGTCTCTGTGGAGATGACCCAGCGTGATGGAGGAGTTCAGGCACTGGATGAAGAGTGTGATGACATCACTGCTGATGTCACCACTGAGCATGCCTTCTGAGCTGTGCTGAAGCTGTGACGTTGCATTTGGTTTAAAACCTGACTACCCAGGGTTGAGACCAGGAAGCAGAGCTGCAGTCTTACACGCCTCTCTGCAGCTTCTCTCCTCCTGTCATCCACCCAAACCCCATCCCCACAGAGTCGGTGCCTGCTCCCAGACCACCAGGAAACAAAGCTAAAATCAGCAAAAAACTATTCAAGCATAAAAATTCAAAAACAATAAATAATACAGCTTCATCGACTGCACCAAAGAATAAAACAATTAAATGTGGATTATTAAACATTAGGTCTCTCTCTTCCAAGTCCCTATTAGTAAATGATTTAATAATTGATCAGCATATTGATTTATTCTGCCTTACAGCTCTGCCGTACATTTACATTTACTTTAATGGATTACACAGCAGTGGAGAATAAGTTTTATTACAGTAGAAGTCTTTCTGAAAGTGCTGTAACTAAGTTTAAGGATCTAATTCCTTCATTATTATGCTCTTCAGTGCCAACACAGTGCAGAGCAGCTACCTAAAGTCTGCTCCCAGTGAGGTCGATTATCTCGTCAATAGTTTTACATCCTCACTGCGTACGACTTTGGATACTGTGGCTCCTCTGAAAAGGAAAGCTTCAAATCAGAAGTGCCTGACTCCGTGGTATAATTCACAAACACACAGCTTAAAGCAGATAACCTGTAAGCTGGAGAGGGAATGGTGTCTCACTAAATTAGAAGATGCTCATTTAGCCTGGAAAAAGTTTGTTGCTCTATAAAAAGCCCTCCGTAAAGCTAGGACATCTTACTACTCATCATTAATTGAAGAAAATAAGAACAACCCCAGGTTTGTTTTCAGCACTGTAGCCAGGCTGACAAAGAGTCAGAGCTCTGTAGAGCCGAGTATTCCTTTCACTTTTACTAGTAGTGACTTCATGGATTTCTTTACAAATACAATTTTAGACATTAGAGAAAAAATTATTCATAACCATCTCAAAGATTTATCTTCATGTTCGGCTGCTTTCAGCACTGCTGGTATTTGTTTAGACTCTTTTGCTCCAGTTGATCTTTCGGAGTTAACTTCAATAGTTACTTCCTCCAAACCAGCAACATGTTTATTAGATCCCATTCCTACTAGACTGTTCAAAGAAGTCTTCCCAATTATTGATGCTTCAATCCTAAAAATGATCAATCTGTCTTTATTAGTTGGCTATGTACCACAGACCTTCAAGGTGGCTGTAATTAAACCTCTACTTAAAAAGCCATCACTGACCCAGCTGTCTTAGCTAATTACAGGCCAATCTCCAACCTTCCTTTTCTCTCAAAGATTCTTGAAAGAGTAGTTGTAAAACAGCTAACTGATCATCTGCAGAGGAACGGTTTATCTGAAGAGTTTCAGTCAGGTTTCAGAATTCATCACAGTACAGAAACAGCATTAGTGAAGGTTACAAATGATCTTCTTAGAGCCTCTGACAGTGGACTCATCTATGTTCTTGTCCTGTTGGACCTCAGTGCAGCTTTGATACTGTTGACCATAACATTTTATTACAGAGGTTAGAGCATACTATAGGTATTAAAGGTACTGCACTGCAGTGGTTTGAATCACATTTATCTAATAGACTCCAATTTGTTCATGTAAATGGGGAGTCTTCTTCACACACTAAGGTTAATTATGGAGTTCCACAGGGTTCTGTGCTAGGACCAATTCTATTTATATTATACATGCTTCCCTTAGGCAGTATTATTAGAAAGCATTGCATCAATTTTCATTGTTATGCAGATGATACTCAGCTTTACCTATCAATGAAGCCAGATAACGCACATCAATTAGTTAAACTGCAGGAATGTCTTAAAGACATTAAGGCCTGGATGACCTCTAATTTCCTGCTTATAAATGCAGATAAAACTGAAGTTCTTGTTCTCGGCCCCCCAAATCTTAGAAACATGGTGTCAAACCAGATACTTACTCTGGATGGCATTACTTTGGCCTCCAGTAACACTGAGAAATCTTGGAGTCATTTTTGACCAGGATATGTCCTTCAATGCACATATTAAACAAATATGTAGGACCGCTTTTTTGTATTTGCTCAATATTTCTAAAATTAGAAACATCCTTTCCCAGAGTGATGCTGAAAAGCTAATTCATGCATTTATTACTTCTTGGCTGGACTACTGTAATTCATTATTATCAGGCTGTCCTAAAAGCTCCCTGAAAAGCCTTCAGCTGATCCAAAATGCTGCAGCTAGAGTACTGACAGGGACTAGAAAGAGAGAGCAGATTTCTCCCATATTGGCTTCTCTTCATTGGCTCCCTGTTAAATCTAGAATAGAATTTAAAATCCTTCTCCTCACCTACAAGGTCTTGAATAATCAGGCCCCATCTTATCTCAAAGACCTCATAGTCCCATATCACCCCAACAGAGCACTTCGCTCTCAGACTGCTGGCTTACTTGTGGTTCCTAGGATACGTAAGAGTAGAATGGGAGGCAGAGCCTTCAGCTTTCAGGCCCCTCTTCTGTGGAACCAGCTTCCAGCTTGGATTCAGGAGACACACACCCTCTCTATTTTTAAGATTAGGCTTAAAACTTTCCTTTTTGATCAAGCTTATAGTTAGGGCTTGTCAAGTGAGTTGAGATCTTGGTTATCCAATAGCCTATGCCTGGCACTGTGTGGACAATAATAATTCAGATTTATAGAAAAGTTAAAAGATGATTTGCATGATGTTGACTCAAATGATAAATGTATGAATAACACAGAAATGATTTGAAGCAATGTATTAAGGAAATTGCGAAATGACTGAGCTAAGGGCAAAGCTGAAAACATGTCCAGACATGTGTAGGATGGAAAAGTAGCTAAAAGACTCGATGAAGTAATGAATAAGCTTAGCACTCCTTAAAGGGATAAAAGAGGTGGAGTGATCATTGGTCATGATGATGTTTTAAAACCAGGATGTGTCTTAAACAGAGAAACTATAAAAGATGATGCACAGAGGCATCGAACGAGAATTTCAGGAGCTTCTTCCCTGCGCCAAAACGACCCTGCAGAAAGAACGAGCCCAACTCTTCTGTGGATACTAATTTGACTTTGAACAGTTCTGCCGGTTTTCTCCCTGCCAATTCGAGCGAAGTTGGACGTACCTTCGTTGTGGGAATTCTATCTTTTGGACTTTGTACTGAGTCAGAGAAGATTTCTGGATTACAGCGTTAAGATTATAAAAGGAAAGTGAACAGCAGGACAGAATATCTTCCTTTTGGACTTCTCCTTTTTCCTCACTCCACCGAGGCAGTAACGGACTAGACCTTGGGTGTGGTCGCTTCTGGCCAGGCGCCCACTCGAAGTCTTTTCTGCTAAAAAAGGATTAATGGACAATTGGACATGCTCATTCCCCCCTCCTTTCTTCAGCACCCAGCTCATAAGTACTCCATCTTGATTGATATCTAGTTATTTTGGAAATTATACTCTGTGATTGACTTATGCTGATCTTGAGATCTGATTTATAAGCTGATTACTGAATATTAATGATTGATGAAGAATTGATTTGGAGCTTCGCAACTGCTTGAGCTGAACCTGCATAATAAAATTTGACTCTAAACAGTCAGAAGTAGTTCTTTTGATAGTTATTTTCTCCCTATTTACGGTACACTTAGTCTCATGCAGTAGTAAAACTCTAAGCAAGATAAGCTCTAACATCTAGCTCAGTTTTGGTCACACTAGTCTTTTTTTTTTTTTTTTTTTTTTTTATTCAATTTATTTCGAACAATCAAAATAAAAAAAAAACAACAACGAAAAATAAATAAACGTGTAGGAAAATAAAACATACAGTGGTGTGAAAAAGTGTTTGCCCCCTGCCTCATTTCCTGTTTTTTTGCATGTTTGTCACACTTAAGTGTTTCGGAACATCAAACCAATTTAAACAATAGTCAAGGACAACACAAGTAAACACAAAATGCAAGTTGTAAATGAAGGTGTTTATTAGTAAAGGTGAAAAAAAATCCAAACCATCATGGCCCTGTGTGAAAAAGTGATTGCCCCCTAAACCTAATAACTGGTTGGGCCTTAGCAGCAACAACTGCAACCAAGCGTTTGCGATAACTTGCAATGAGGCTTTTACAGTGTTCTGGAGGAATTTTGGCCCACTCATCTTTGCAGAATTGTCCTAATTCAGTTACATTAGAGGGTTTTCGAGCATGAACGGCCTTTTTAAGGTCATACCACAACATCTCAATAGGATTCAGGTTAGGACTTTGGCTAGGCCACTCCAAAGTCTTCATTTTGTTTTTCTTCAGCCATTCAGTGGTGGACTTGCTGGTGTGTTTAGGATCATTGTCCTGCTGCAGAACCCAAGTACGTTTAAGCTTGAGTACACAAACAGATGGTCTGACATTCTCCCTCAGGATCTCTTGGTAGACAGCAGAATTCATAGTTCCATTTATCACAGCAAGTCTTCCAGGTCCTGATGCAGAAAACAGCCCCAGACCATCACACTACCACCACCATATTTTACTGTTGGTATAATGTTCTTTTTCTGAAATGCAGTGTTCCTTTTACGCCAGATGTAATGGGACACACACCTTCCAAAGAGTTCCACTTTTGTCTCATCGGTCCACAGAATGTTGTCCCAAAAGTCTTGGGGATCATCAAGATGCGTTTTGGAAAAATTGAGACGAGCTTTAACGTTCTTTTTGCTCAGCAGTGGTTTTCTTCTTGGAACTCTGCCATGCAGGCCATTTTTGCTCAGTCTTTTTCTGATGGTGGAGGCATGAACGCTGACCTTAACTGAGGCAAGTGAGGCCTGCAGTTCTTTGGACGTTGTTTGTGGGGTCTTTTGTGACCTCTTGGATGAGTCGTCGCTGCGCCCTTGGGGTAATTTTGGGCGGCCGGCCACTCCTGGGAAGGTTCACCACTGTTCCATGTCTTCGCCATTTGTGGATAATGGCCCTCACTGTGGTTCGCTGGATTCCCAAAGCTTTGGAAATGGCTTTATAACCCTTTCCAGACTGATAGATCTCAATTACTTTCTTTCTCAATTGCTCCTGAATTTCTTTGGATCTCGGCATGATGTGTAGCTTTCAAGGATCTTCTGGTGGACCTTACTGTGTCAGGCAGCTCCTATTTAAGTGATGTCTTGATTGGGAACAGGTGTGGCAATAATCAGGCCTAGGTGTGGCTAGGGAAATTGAACTCAGGTGTGAAAAACCACAGTTATAGTATGTTTTAACAAGGGGGGCAATCACTTTTTCACACAGGGCCATGATGGTTTGGATTTTTTTTCACCTTTACTAATAAACACCTTCATTTACAACTTGCATTTTGTGTTTACTTGTGTTGTCCTTGACTATTGTTTAAATTGGTTTGATGTTCCAAAACACTTAAATGTGACAAACATGCAAAAAAACAGGAAATGAGGCAGGGGGCAAACACTTTTTCACACCACTGTAGTAAGTTTGTAATTCATTATTATCAGGCTGTCCTCAAAGCTCCCTGAAAAGCCTTCAGCTGATCCAAAATGCTGCAGCTAGAGTACTGACAGGGACTAGAAAGAGAGAGCAGATTTCTCCCATATTGATTTCTCTTCATTGGCTCCCTGTTAAATCTAGAATAGAATTTAAAATCCTTCTTCTCACCTACAAGGTCTTGAATAATCAGGCCCCATCTTATCTCAAAGACCTCATAGTCCCATATCACCCCAACAGAGCACTTCGCTCTCAGACTGCTGGCTTACTTGTGGTTCCTCGGATACTTAAGAGTAGAATGGGAGGCAGAGCCTTCAGCTTTCAGGCCCCTCTTCTGTGGAACCAGCTTCCAGCTTGGATTCAGGAGACAGACACCCTCTCTATTTTTAAGATTAGGCTTAAAACTTTCCTTTTTGATCAAGCTTATAGTTAGGGCTGGATCAGGTGACCCTGAACCCTCCCTTAGTTATGCTGCTATAGGCCTAGGCTGCTGGGGGTTCCCATAATGTACTGTTTCTTTTCATTCACCTTATTTACTTTGTTTATACTCCGCTCTGCATTTAATCAATAATTGTTATTAATCTCTGTCTCTCAGCCCCCCCCTCAGCAGATGACTGCCCCTCCCTGAGCCTGGTTCTGCTGGAGGTTTCTTCCTGTTAAAGGGAGTTTTTCCTTCCCACTGTCACCAAGTGCTGCTCATAGGGGGTCGTTTTGACTGTTGGGTTTTCTCTGTATTATTGTAGGGTCTTTACCCACAATACAAAATGCCATGAGGTGACTGTTTGTTGTGATTTGGCGCTATATAAATAAAATTGAATTGAAATCAGTTCAATTGAATTGAATTATACCTCCAACCGTGTCAGATGTGACACAGCCTACTTCAAATGTGCAGCAGTTCATGGACTTGTGGCAACAAATACTATAATACCCCTGTCTTTGATGTGCAATTTCAGGAACAGTTTGATTTTTTCCAATAGGACAAATGATCACGGTAAAAATCCTGCTGATCAAAGTTCCTTTGATCAGCTGACTCCGCGCTGGTATTTCTTAACCAGCTGTTCACCACTAGAAAGGGCAAGTAACTGGTGTTTTAGCGGTGTTTGCCTGGTATTAAAGGATTAATGTTTGTGAGTTCAGTCATGCCTCTAGCTCCCCCTACAGGCTCATGGAGGAACTATAACATGAAATTATTTTGAATTGGGTGATGAATAAGTTCCAGGAGTGGTTGTCATGGTTACCTGTCCTCCTGCCAGCTTTCTTCTTTTTGTTGAAGACCACCTGACCATAGGTGACCTCAGCAGGACCTGAAGACAGAAATATGAATTAAGTACCTGCAGCTTCAGCTCTGACTGTCTGATTGGTCAGATTAGGACAGCTGTGTTCACCATGAATGAAGTGGATGAAGAAACTAGAGACTAACCTTCTCCAGCTGTAATTTTGTTCTAACTAAGCCTCTGATGAAGTTAATCAGTCTTAATGTGGTGTGGGGGGAAATAACTCATCAAAGTTGGTGCTTTCTGTGTTTCCTGGTTAGATTCAGAGCGGATGTATCAGGTCATGATGAAGCTCTGAGGAGTTTAGAGGAATCTTTGTGAGATAATGAAGCATAAAGCAGCAGGAGTCATCCAGACATGGAGATAAACTGTCAGAGAGCTGCTCCTCTGCTGCAGCTGGACTCTGTGATCGTACCTGAGACCAGACTGACTGTTTGATGCTCACTGTCCATATGTGACGCCTACAAGTGTATGGTCCCAATTGTAGTTAATTTCAGAAGTTTTTTTTGTGAAAAGGCCAATGGTAATGTCAGTATTATGCTGAACTTGAGGAGATGTAATTGTGTAGTTTCACCACAAGGGGGAAGTAGTGTGGGTGGTATTCGGCGCTGTGGGGCTTCTGGGCTTCAGACGAGGAAGAGCCTGCAGACTGAACGCAACTGATGTCTCCCGTCTCTATTTCTTTCTGTGTGAAACAGGTTAGTAACGTGAGTTATTTCATCACAGTATGTTTGCAAAGAGTCGATTGTGTTTAGATGCTCGTGATGTTTGTTGTAATTTCGTAAGTTGTGTGTGCGAACAGAGAAGAGATGTAAACTGTTTTCCGTCGACCGACGGGAGAGCAGCCATTTTACCTGTGGGTAATGTTACGAAATAGTGAGCCTTTACAATGTGTATTTCATTTTGTTATAGATGTTGCTCCGAGATATACCTCTTAAATATAAAGGATTGTTGTTGACTGTGTTTTTATATGATGACGTATTCTGTTTCTTTTGAGATTTTGATATAGATGTGTTTTAGTTGTAAAATATGGGTTTTCATATGTGTAGTTAGAAAAAAGTGTCAGCGAAAAAGGTAATAATAAGCAGATAAATAGTGTAGATATGATTACACAATAGGTTTTTACAGCAGGATAGCTGTGGCATTTCGCTGTAGTGGCAGCGCGCATGAAAGAGACCCTAAATTAAGGGGCAGTTATTTTGTATATTATATACAAGGGAACAAAAGATGTGAGTTTGATTCAATAGCATAGTTGTGTTAAGAGATATGGTAGATGATATTGTGAATGAGAAGGATGATTTAATGTTTTGTAAATAAACAGACGAGGAAGAGCCTGCAGACCGAACGCAACTGATGTCTCCCGTCTCTATTTCTTTCTGTGTGAAACAGACCCCAACGGAGGTCTGTAATACATACATGACCTACACACTGAACCATCTTCATCACCACCATCATCCTCATCCTCCTCCTCATCAAAATTGTCCCCATCATCATCATTACCACTGCCATAATCATCATCATTGACAACATCATCATAATCACCTTAATCGTGATCACGAGTTTTCTGTTCATTTGTACCTGCTGTGTGATTTGTCACATCAGAGTAAACAACATGTGGTTCAGCTGGATTTTTGTCTAAAAAAAAGAAAACACACACACACACACACAAACACACACACGCACGCGTATCTAAATGTTACCTGTTCTCACTGAAGAATACACCACAGCCCCATCAGCTGACTGCTCTGTAACACACAGTTAGAGTATAAAACATTAGACTGTGTGTGTCTGTGAGAAACACCACTGTTTTAATCTATGTGAGTTCAGTCATGTCTCTAGCTCCCCCTACAGGCTCATGAAGGAACTATAACAGGAAGTTGTTGAAATTATTTTGAATTTGGTGATGAATACATTCCAGGAGTGGTTGTCATGGTTACCTGTCCTCCTGCCAGCTTTCTTCTTATTGTTGAAGACCACCTGACCATAGGTGACCTCAGCAGGACCTGAAGACAGAAATATGAATTAAGTACCTGCAGCTTCAGCTCTGACTCTCTGATTGGTCAGATTAGGACTCTCAGAGTTTCATCATCACCTTTTTCTCCATCTGAGCCTCAGCAGCAGTTTGTGAAAGATACACAAAATGTGAATTTGATCCTTTGATCATTTACCTGAACATGAAGAGATTCATTTCCACATACACAAAGTGCCCCCACCTCCCCCTGAGTCACTGTTAGTGATGACCCCAACCCTCAACCTGAACTTTAACCCCATGTTTTAGAGACAAGCAAAAAACTTTTTTTTTTTAATTATTGAGTTTTAATTATTATTGATCTAAATGTTTTTTTTATGGATGTTGATGTAAATGTTTTTCTGTGCTGGGAAAGTTTTTTTAAAAAAAGATTTCAGTTGTGTTCAGCAAGAATGAAGAGGATGAGCAAACTAGAGATGAACCTTCTCCAGCTGTAGTTTTGTTCTAATCAAACCTCTGGTGAAGTTAATCAGACTGAACGTGGTGGGGGGGGGGGGGGGGGGGGGGATAACTCATCAAAGTTGGTGCTTTCTTTGTTTCCTGGTTAGATTCAGAGAGGATGGTATCAGGTCATGATGAAGCTCTGAGGAGTTCTCATGAATCTTTGTGAGATTATGAAACAAAGCAGCAGGAGTCATCCAGACATGGAGGTAAACTGTCAGAGAGCTGCTCCTCTGCTGCAGCTGGACTCTGTGATCGTACCTGAGACCAGACTGACTGTTTGATGCTCACTGTCCATACCAGACCTACACACTGAACCACCTTCATCACCACCATCATCATCACCATTATCATTTTCATCATTGTCATCACCATCATGACCATGATGATGATGATCATCATCATCTTCAGCATCATCATGATCACCAGTTTTCAGTTGATTAGTTTCTTCAGTGTGAATCTTCACATCAGAGTAGTGTTGGGATTTTTTAATCACTCCAATGCTGATATTTACAGTTATTATTTCTGCTTCTGTTTATTTGAAACTAAACTGCTTTCTACATGGTAATAAATGCATATTGTGTGTCTAAAAGTAGTAGGAGGATTTGAGGCCTGTTTGAATTGCTCTTATTTGTGTTCAGGCACCAGAAGCTCTGCTACCCTCCCTAACAGTCTGCTGTGGCCAAGCAGGCCCTCTCACTCTCAAAGCATACTCATCTTCTGCTCTAGCCCAGTGTTGAACCTGTGGCTCATTCAAATTCATGCTTACGGGTCTCAGCTCATAAAACTGCCCTTCTCGGGTTCACATGTGGGATTACAGTTATCCTGTTTGCTCATTTTTCAGTTCATACTGGTGGTAAAGATAAATCTGTCCAGTGGACCTAACCATAGGTTACCTTGCTTATGTAGCACAGCCAAAGATTCTGAAAATGCAAATCAAGAAAGTGTAAATCTGTCTAAGCAACAAGTCTAGGGTCAAACTGGGCCCCACTTTCTCCCTCATATCTGGTCTGTGTCAGTGTGGGCAGTTGTAAATCCTTCTCCAGGAGTACCACAGGATGGACACAAGGAGGTTGTTTCTGACAATTATTGTGATGAATTTTTCTTATCTGATGTTGTATTAAAAATGCTCCGGGATGTTTGTGCTTTTCTAGATAGTATGAGAAGATTAATGAGACCCCCTAATTTATGCTTACAAAGTGCAGACTCAGCACAAATCTTAGTCAAAGGAAGGGAAAGAGTATAAATACCACAGTTAGAAGAGGAGTAGAAGGAGAAGAGAAGATGTAGAAACAGTCTCTGTCCGTGTTGTCTGTTTTTTCAGTAACTGCTCAGGTTTAACCTCCCAGGAGGGTTTTTTGCTTTCTGTTTTTTGTTTTTTGCTTTTGTGTTTGTATATTTCTAAGTACTAGTAACTTCTTGCAACAGAGCTCGCTCATCACCATGGATCATTTGGACAGTTTGATTTTATTTGGACTCATACTTAATCTCAGCACGGGCTCTCCTCGGTCAGAGGGAGTGATGAGGAAGCCGGAGCATCATCAACAGGTTCTTTCTTCTTCTCTCTGTGTGTGTGTGTCTCAGTCTTCACTATGTTACTGTGTGTCTTGCTTTTTGACTTTGCTGTGTGTGTAACTAAGATGTCTAATAAACAGCCTGCACCAGAACCTGTTTAACCCTGTGATTTGTTGGTAACTATGGTTTTAATTTTCAGCCAAAAAGGACCATGGAGACCCCTAAAAATAGATCCAACAGTAGACAATGTGCATCAGCACACACACACACACACACTCAATTCTATAAATGTTCAATCAACACAAAGTTTCAGGGAATCCATGTAAGATCGTGTGTGTGTGTGTGTGTGTGTGGGGGGGGGGTATTTTGGTGAGACCCTCTTACAGCCTACCTCTCTGTGTGGTGGTGACTTCAGCATAAGTCACATCTACAGGAGGGGAGGAGTCACTCCTTCCTGAAGAATGAAGGAGGAAACACAGAAGCACATTAACATGAATAACCTGTTATAGAGAAGGTGAGACTGTCCACAACCTTCTGACTGCAGTCTGCAGTGTTTCACTGTGGAGAACAAGTGAAGTTATGCTAATAGTTAATCACGTATCCTTTTACTGGCTAACTGCCTGCAGTCATTTGTTGTAGTTTTCAACATGGCTCACACACGCCTCCTGGGCAATCCCAGCTCATTCATCTGTGGAGGCAAAGAAAACAAAGAGGGCCACACAGTCCAAACAAAAACAAGAAAGAAACAAGGAGGCCGCAACAGGCTGGAAAAAAAGCAGTTCAAATACAACACAGGGAACGAAGCAAAACAGTTCAGGGGGGTCTGCCAGGAAACCCACAGCACAATACAGACAGTTCAGGGGGCTCCCAGTGGCAGCGGCGACTTGGCGAGGAACGTCAAGGCCCCCGGATGTGCAGGCTGGGGCTGCCTAGGTGATAATTTGGATGTATTTGGTGGTGGTGAGGATGATAGTGACAAGGGCTCTAACTGAAGTTGTGGCCCTGATTGAGACTGATATTACAGCTGACACTGGAGGCTCTGACTGGGACTCTGACTGAGGCTGACCAGACAGGGAAGCTGACTAGGGTTTAATCCCGGTACCCGGGATTCCCGGGAAATGCGATCAGAACCATTTACCGTTTCCCGAGAAACGTAAGACGGGAAACCGGGAAAAAAAGTCACGCTTTTTAAAACACACTTTCAGAAAGATAAAGCTTCAGAATGTTAAATTTAAAGAAATATTGAGAGAAGGTTTCGTTTAATGCGAAAAGCATTACTCTTCATTTCAGGCACGTTCAGCCTCCGTTTAAGGCTTCAGCTTCATCTCAAGCGTTTTAATAGAGGTATTACACAGTTGTACTTTTTTCCTCTTTAATTTGTTGAAATTGTAGGGAATGTGTTTAGCCTAAGGTATTTTGTATTATATAATTTTATATTATATATTGTTATATTGCATTATGTAGCTTATAAAATATCCCTGCCCTTCAAGTGTTTCTTTTCCTCGTTTGCAGCCGCTTACTAACAATCATGAATTAGGATACGGGCCTAATGTGTGAAGAAAGTATCATGAAATAGATCACTTTAACATATTTCGCTTTTAAAATGGAGTTGAGTAAAATGCATATTTTTTAGGCTGTAAGGATTGGCCAGTTTTTCAAAAGACGATTTACAATGAACCTACTTTAACCCTTAGACACGGCGTTATAAATTTGCTGTTGCCAGAATGGCAATGACCAGGTTGTAGTGCATTACTCAAGGCCCTGTGTTATGTCATATTATAGTGTAGTACGGTAGTTAACTTATCAATAACTATTATGGTGTTCACTGGTGGAACGGTGCGCATGACAGCGCGAGTGGCTGAGCCTTTATCAATGCTGTGTGGAGATGAACTGTATTGTTTTGCACCAGCAATTGTAAAATATCTTGGTATAATTCCATGAACAATGCAGGAATATTCGAATTATATTTGTTAAGGGAGCGTTGAGGAACGATACAACACCGCATAGCTCGAGCACTCGAATGCCAAGATGTAGGTTTTATTGCATTAATCAAGCCAACGTTGCCCCCTACTGGGCATAACAGGACATAGCTGGAAAGCTACCTCTACAATATCAAAATAGGTTAAGCCCGACACAGGCTACAGAAGGCCTAATTAAAATTTTTAAAAAAACACTTTTTCCCAGGATTCCCGGGAAATGGCTCGTCTTTTCCCGGGATTTGATTCATCTCATTTTCGGGAAAAATATTAAACCCTAAAGCTGACACTGGGGAAACTAAGGGGACCAAAAGGAAAGCTGGGGCTGCAGGGGCTCGGAGACTGCTGCAGCGAGTCCTGATATATATATATATATATATATATATATATATATATATATATATATATATATATATATATATATATATATTAGGGGTGGGACTTTAACGCGTTAATTACGATTAATTAATTACGGGGAAAATAACGAATTAAAAAATTTAACGCATTTTAATCGCACTTTGCACCGTGGAACGTTTCTCACTGCAGGAGTCCAGGCATACAGATTATATCGACGCACAATGTGATGAGCGTGATGAGCTGTGTCCAAATTCATGTCGCTTATTTGCAAAAAGTGCTCCGCCGTTTTCGGAGCTGTCCGTTGCCGCTGTTCTACCAGCAGCTCGCCTCGCTAGCTGTCAGCTGACCGGGCTATCGAGGTTCGCTTTAGCCGGAGAGAACGTCCGACTGCTGTCACATCATTTTCAGCCTCCCGCTGGTTTTCGCCACTGAGTGGAAGTTAAACACAGATATAACTCATTCAGACGGGGGCGTGGTGGCCATCGGGAGGTTCGGGAGGTTTCCTGAACGGCCAGTGATCAGAATTTTTTTTTTTTTACCCAATTAAGCACAGCAGCTGCAGCTCTCATGGCCACAGGTGCAGTCCACACCTGCAAATAAAGTTCTCTTGTCTTAAAATTATGGTTTGTCGGTTTGCCTCTCCAAACCAAGCTCCCAGGCTGAATTTTAACCCCAGCCAGCCCCTGGTTGCTTATGTATATTGATTCATTCATCAACCAAACTTAAATCAATATTTCTCATGTTAAATACTGAAATGCGATTAAAATGCGATTAATTTCAATTAATTAATTACAAAGCTTGTAATTAATTAGATTAATTTTATTAATCGAGTCCCAGCCCTAATAGAAACACAACTTTGGAGTCTATTTCCTTTAATCTTGTCATGACCTGTTTGACTTTTTTGGAAGCGTTGCAGACCCCTGCAGTTCCATGAAATAAAGTTCAAATTTAGGCTCTGAGACATTTGAAAACATAACAATTAGGTTGCTTGTATTGTAAAAACATATAGGCACAACTGTACTGGATGCTAGAACATGCATCCAACCCACAAAACAAAAACACTTCCATTCTCCCAAGTCCCTTCCCCATATTAGAGAAATCCCATCCTCCATCACTACATGTCCAATCATTGCCAACGACTGATCCACACCTGGTGAGGATAAGCCAGACCACTTTCTGAACTTAACCTATTAGAAATCCCAGTTCTACTGCTTAATTATAACAATCTGACTATTGCTCACTGATAATGAACACTAACTTAAAGGATAACTTCTCATTAAACTAATTATCGTTACATATTTAGGAGCATAAGCATACTAGATCAAATATACTATATGAAAAAAGATGAAAAAAATTTTTTACATCAATGATTTCAGTCATTTGTGTCTTAACAATACCTGATCACATACCATATTGATAGGCTTCGTTTCCATTTTGAATGTATGTGTTTTCTTTTCATAAGTCACTAGGAGTGTAGCAAGGTGAGTCACTCCATGCCGAGTGCCCAGTGTGTGCAGCTCCTCAGGGATCAGGTAGAATTTTTTCCTCAGCTGGTGCACCCATGTGGCCAAGTTAGGATAGAAGCGAACTTGCTGGGTCCTTGTAATAGACATCTTTTTTTATCCCGTGCAGCTCGAATCAAAGTCTGTTTGTCTCTGTAGTTTAGGAATGTGGTATCGTAGATGTTTAATTGTTCTTACATATTTGCATTCTGCACGAGTATTTGTTATTTGATGTTGTCAGCAATATGTGTTAATGCTGCAGTAACATTGAGCCCAGTAGGGGGCAGACTGAGACTATTATAAGCATTGTTGTAACTGTTTTCTTGGGTAGAACAAGCGTGCCCTAAAAAAAGAAGATGTCTGCCGCTCGTACAGCGTTATGTGTACATGTTGGTCTGCTGGTTCATTAAAAGTGCGATCAAGCTGAATAATGGATGATTATTTCCTGAAGATGTTACATCTTTTTGGCGACGAGGATTACGCAGAAGAGAAGTAAAACAAAAAGAGTGACGGGAGCCTGCGACAGGTTTGGCTAAAAGACAGAGGGAGAGAGAGCGGGGATACGAAGAGGAAGCATGGCTACAATCGGTACGTTGGCACCGTACGATCCCAAAAGCCAAACGTGGGATGAGTACAGTGAAATACTGGAGCAGTTTTTCGCAGCTAATGAGATTACTAATGCAGACAGGCAAAAGGCAATACTAATAAGTGTTGTTGGAGCATCGACCTACAGGCTGATGCGTAACCTTCTCAGCCCAGCCAAGCCAAAGGACAAAACTTTCCAAGAGCTTGTAACTCTGATGAAAAATCATTTTGAACCAAAACCCAGTGAAATTGTGCAAAGGTACAAATTTGATAACCGCAACCGCAAGCCCAGTGAAACTGTCATGGAGTACGTGGCCGAGCTGCGTCGCTTAGCGCAGGATTGTAACTATGGCAACACGTTGCAACAGAGGCTGAGAGACCGGATCGTCTGCGGAATTAATGACGACAGAATTCAGAGGCGTCTCCTGTCAGAAACAGACCTCACGTTTGACAAGGCTCTGTCAATCGCTGTGTCATTGGAGACCGCAAATAAAAATGCCCAGGACCTACAGATCTCAGGTGCGACAGCAAAATGTTTCAGCGTCACCCGAGGGTCGCAGGAGGCTCGTACATTTAAAGGAGAAAGCAGAGAGTGTTATCGATGCAAAGGAACCAATCACACAGCAGCCAACTGTAAGTACAAACAAGAAAAATGTCATGTTTGTGGCAAAGTAGGCCACATAGCAAGAGCATGTAGGAACAAAGCTAAACAGAACCAGAAGAAGTATGGACTAAAAACTGAAAAGACAGACAAAAAGCAGAGTTCACACTATCATTCTCACAAAGTTCATGAGATAGGTGATGGAAGTAAAAGCGAGAGCTCAGAAGAGGACTCATTCATACTTAACTGTATCAAGTGTATCCAAGAGCATCAGAGTAAACTGTACAGATTAGGGCGCCGGAGTGCAGTGCACCTGAGAAAAGTAGACCCCTACACTGTGGATATGGAACTTAATGATAAAGTTTTAACCTTTGAAATTGATACTGGATGCTGCCTAACAGTTATGAATGAAGAGACTTGGAAATGCTGCAAACTCCCCAGCCTGAGGCCTGCCAAAATCAAGCTGGAATCATACACAGGGGATCCTGTGAAGGTGATTGGTGTAACAGCTGTCAGAGTCAGGTACAAGCAGCAGAGGAAAACACTGCCCCTTGTGGTGGTCGAAGGGGACGGCCCCAGCTTGCTAGGACGAGGCTGGCTAGAGGAAATACACCTGGACTGGAGAGAAATCAAAAACAAACACAAAGCTAAGAAGGTGCACCAGGTAAAGACAACAGAAAATAACACACTACAGCAAGTGTTAAGCAAACATGAGGATGTGTTCAAAGAGGAGTTGGGCACCCTGAAAGGCACAAAAGTGACCATTCATGTAAAACGGGATGCTACCCCACGATTTTTCCGTCCACGATCAGTTCCGTTTGCCATGCGAGCAAAAGTAGATGAGGAAATAGATCGACTGCTAAAAGAAAACATAATCTCACCTGTGAAATATGCTGAATGGGCAGCACCTGTTGTGCCAATTCTGAAGCCTATAGGGACAGTAAGGTTGTGTGGAGACTACAAGCTTACTGTAAACACAGTAGCTTCTCTGGAACAGTATCCAATACCCAGAGTGGAGGACCTGTTTGCAGCACTTTCTGGAGGAAAGCAGTTCTCAAAATTGGATATGAGCCACGCTTACCAGCAAATACTCCTGGATGACAAGTCCAAAAAGTATGTGACAGTGAACACACACCGGGGGCTGTTCACATATAACAGACTGCCTTTTGGAGTGGCTTCTGCTCCAGCCATTTTCCAGAGGACCATGGAAGGCCTTTTGAAAGGGATACCCCTAGTGGCTGTGTATTTAGATGACATTTTGGTGAGCGGGATGAATGAGGCAGATCATCTAAAGAACCTGGATGAGGTGTTGGTCAGGTTGGAAGAGGCAGGCTTACGATTGAAAAGAAGTAAGTGTGTCTTCATGCAAAATGAAGTGGAGTACTTGGGGCACAGAGTGGACGCACAGGGACTCCACCCTGTAGAAAAGAAAGTTAAAGCCATCATGGATGCCCCTACACCTACAAGTGTCACAGAACTCAAAGCATACTTAGGTTTGCTAAACTATTACAACAAGTTCCTCCCCAACCTGGCAACACTGCTGGCCCCCCTGCATGAACTCTTAAGGAAGGACATGCGTTGGACATGGCAAAAGAAGCAAGAAGAAGCTTTTCAGAAATCAAAGGCTCTGTTGAACTCAGCAGACGTGTTGGTTCATTACTCAGCAGACCGAGAGTTAATTCTCTCTTGTGATGCACCTCCATACGGTGTGGGTGCCGTTTTGTCACATAAGATGAATGATGGCAGTGAAAGACCCCTGGGGTTCATGTCACGCACACTCTCTCCAGCTGAAAAGAGATATTCTCAGCTTGACAAGGAAGGTTTGGCTGTAATGTTTGGCATCCAGAAATTTCACAAATATTTGTATGGTCGAGTCTTCACTATTTATACAGACCATAAGCCCCTGATTTCTCTTTTCAACATGAAGAAGCCTATACCTCAGATGGGCTCACCAAGAGTGCAGAGATGGGCTGTGACATTGAGCGCCTATGAGTACCACATTGTGTACAAGCCTGGAAAACACCATGCAAATGCAGATGCGCTTAGCAGGTTACCTGTACCGGACACGGCCCCTGAAAAAGAGATGACAGAACAAGTCTTAATGATGGATGTACTAGATGACACACTTGTGGACACCACACAGCTCAAACGCTGGACAGCTAAGGATATCATCTTGTCCCAAGTTCATGAGTACACCTTAAAGGGCTGGCCGGAACAGACTGATTCTCACTTCAAACCATATCAACAAAGAAAAATGGAACTGAGTGTGAGGGATGGCTGTGTGCTCTGGGGAGCTAGAGTAATTATCCCCACCAAAGGCAGAGACAAAATACTGAAACTTCTGCACCAGACTCACACAGGCATGTCAAAGATGAAGGGCCTGGCAAGGTCATATGTATGGTGGCCGGGAATGGATGAGAGTATTGAAAGAGAGGTACAGTCATGTGACGAGTGTCAAAAACACCACAAATCACCACCCACTGCACCATTACACCCCTGGGAATGGCCAGAATCACCGTGGTCAAGGATTCATGTGGATTATGCAGGGCCATTCTTAGGTGAAATGTTTTTCCTCATTGTGGATGCTCATTCTAAATGGATGGACATTTACCCAGTGAAATCGCCTACATCACAGGCTACCATCGAGAAACTGAGACAGAGTTTCAGTGTGTTCGGTCTGCCGAAAATGTTGGTATCAGACAATGGAACATGTTTCACAAGTGTTGAATTTGCGACATTCATGAAGCGAAATGGAATTGATCATGTGAGATCAGCACCTTTTCATCCATCTTCCAATGGCCTGGCAGAGAGGGCAGTCCAGACCTTCAAGGAGGGGATGAAGAAAGTAAAAGGTGACACACTGCAAACAAGACTGTCAAGATTTCTGTTCAGTTATCGCATTACGCCGCATGCAACAACAGGCTTGTCACCAGCGGAGTTGATGATGTCTCGGAGACTCAGATCAGCTTTTGACCTGCTCATGCCTGATGTAAAAACCAAAGTGCAGCAAAAACAACTGAAACCGAAAGAGAGTCATGACACAAAGAAGAAACTGAGAAGTTTTGCACCAGGAGACAAGGTGTTCATCAGAAACTACTCCTACGGTCCAAAGTGGATCCCAGCTGTTATCTTGAGCTCATCAGGTCCTGTGTCATACACTGTCACCATTGGAAATGGTCAAACCCTGAAACGACATGTGGATCAGGTGAGATCCAGATTAAAAGACACTGTCCACAGTGAACTGGACACAGAGGGGGAGCCGGGACCTGACACAGACTCGGGCTCCCACGACTGCTTACCCGCCATAATGGACACAACTTCACAGCCCTTGTCATGTGATCCTCAGGAGCTGCCACCTGCTCCGAACATCCAGGGTCAGCCTGATGCACCAGCTGCGCCTGAGGTGCGACGTTCTCAGAGAGAGAGACGTTCACCTGTGCATCTCAAAGACTTTGTTAGATAGAGACTTTTTTCTTGGAGAAGTTATGTGCTCTAAGTTCACAGATGTTTCTTTGTAGTAAAAAAAAAAAAAGAAAAAATATATATAATACTGTTCTATATTGGTGTATATTATACTGCCACTGTTTTACGATTCAGACAAGTACAAGCTGTCAACTTGAAGGGGAGGAGATGTGGTATCGTAGATGTTTAATTGTTCTTACATATTTGCATTCTGCACGAGTATTTGTTATTTGATGTTGTCAGCAATATGTGTTAATGCTGCAGTAACATTGAGCCCAGTAGGGGGCAGATTGAGACTATTATAAGCATTGTTGTAACTGTTTTCTTGGGTAGAACAAGCGTGCCCTAAAAAAAGAAGATGTCTGCCGCTCGTACAGCGTTATGTGTACATGTTGGTCTGCTGGTTCATTAAAAGTGCGATCAAGCTGAATAATGGATGATTATTTCCTGAAGATGTTACAAGGAACTTCATTATCAAGGCTTGCGGACGTGAAGTGTTGTCCTTCTTTGGACCAATTCTGTGTCCTCTTCCCAAAGCCACAGAGGACCTCAGCGTCGCATTCATCAGTGCCTCAGGCATCCATTTCTCCAAAAATGCACACACACCCGGCCTCTCAGCACCCTCTGGTAAATTCACAAGCCTTAAGTTGTTTAAGCGAGACCTTGTTTCCAAGTCCATAAGCTTGTCTTCCATCATTTTATTTTTAGCTTGTAAGCTAGTCAGCCCGAGGCATGCGTTCATTGCAGTCTCTCACCTCCTTTTTCATGTCTTGTAGCGTCACCATCAAACTGTCCAGTTTCAAGGAGAACTCATTTGACTCCAGCACGGCCAGTATCTGGTCAGCTTTGGTACTCTCTAGCTCGCTTTCCCATCACATGTAGCCATGTTCTTGCTAGCTTTGTGCGCTTCACCATAGAGGTTGTACTTGAGCAGCTTTGTTTGGTTGGATGTCTCACTTTTCCCTTTATGTGCTTTTGTCGGGTTGGGCATTATACATAAGTCGTCCTTTGTTGCATAGGTTCTGTGTGAGTAGGAGTTTTCTTGTCCGCAATTTCAGCAGCAGCAACGGAGCAAAGTGTACCAAGATGGTAATAATGGAATAATAATTTATATATCATACTTACACATTGAGATGTGTAATTATCATGTATGTGTTCATTGAGATGTTTTATTGCTGTTTTATTTCATGCTGTTTTATTGCTTCTTTTGCTAAAGGAATGGTTTGAAAAATTGATAACTGTTTCTGTTTGCCTTTTTTCCCGAATTGGACCTGGGGATACCTGGTTTCTGGGCAGCTGTTCAGGCCCTAGTAAGGCTGCCTATGAGGGATGCAGAAACAGTACGAACTCAGTCAGACTCAGTAGAGCTGAATCAAAGTGGATTACATCTGGAGGAGTGTTCTGCATGGCGGCGTAGAACCAAATTCGGATTATTGGACTTTGAGAGGTAACCAAAAAACTGTAATGTCTGTCAGCAAATAGTTATGACGGCCTGAATCAAAACAATTGCACTATTTGGAATTTGGCTCCCAGACGGCCTTGGATGGCTGTCTATCTAAATCGTCTCCTGGAGATGTTTGTAAACAGATGCTCTTCACCCCTGCCCCCCCGCCCCGTGTTGTGACCTGTATGAACTGGTATCCTGGCAACCAAGGCTGACTGTACCATCTTATCATGAACATTATCATGAACTGCTGGTCTGGAAGCTGTGTGGCCATCACAGTATCCTGCTCGTCTCCGCTGGCAGCCCCTCCCCTACCCACCCTAGTGCTCTTCAGGCTTTAAATGTGCTGCTGCTTTGCTGAGGTGTTTTTTGGAACCTCGTAAGGTGTTCATAATGAACACAGTACGAGATAATTTTTTTGAACCTACCTATCCCAGTGTATCTCTTTCTGTTTTTCTGCTAAAGGTAGCGCCTGTAAAACGGCTGCACGACCTCAGACACCTGTCACCCCTGTTTGTTTCTGTTGTTTGTATTTCTCTTGGATGTGTCACGCCTCGGGGTGACAGCACAGCTGCATTGGCTTCCGTTGGTTTCCCCTGGCTACAGCAGCATAACCCCCACATCAACTGGACTACCCGGAGCATCTCCAGCTGGAGTGAGCAGTGCCACTAGCGGTGTCTGAGGTCTGCCACCCCCTCTGTCGCTCACTCTCCGTCTCCCCAAGGGGTGGCGCCGCCTGACCTTTCCGGCATGCCCACGGCGTACCACGACCTCGCCGAAGTGTTCAGCAAAGACCGGACCCTCTCCTTGTCTCCTCACCGACCCTACGATTGTGCCATCGATCTTTGGCCTGGGACTACCTACCCGACCAGCCGCCTCTACAGCCTCTCCAAGCCTGAACGGGACGCAATGGAGAAATACATCACCAAAGCCAGAGCTGCTGGCCTCATCCGTCCCTCCACCTCTCCGCTCAGGGCAGGGTTCTTCTTCGTTGCGAAGAAGGACAAGACTCTCCGCCCATTACCGGGGCCTGAATGAAATAACCATCAGAAACAAATACCTGCTACCGCTCCTTACCTCCGCTTTTGAGCTCCTTCAAGGGGCGGCCGTCTTTTCAAAATTGGACCTTCGCAATGCCTATGATCTCGTCAGGATCCACAAAGGGGACGAGTGGAAGACAGCCTTTAACACTCACCTGGGCCATTTTGAGTACCTCGTCATGCCTTTTGGTTTGACCAACGCTCCGGCAGTGTTTCAGACACTTGTGAATGACATGCTCCAGGATTTCATTAACCATTTTGTATTCGTGTATCTGGATGACATTCTCATCTTCTCCCCTTCCATACAGGAGCACTGGAAGCATGTGCGACAGGTACTGCAGAGACTGCTGGAGAACCGTCTCTTTGTCAAGGGAGAGAAGTGCGAGTTCCACGTGGAGTCAACATCTTTTTTGGGATACGTCACAGAAAAGGGGCGGATGAGGGCCGACCCAGTGAAAGTGAAGGCGGTGCTGGACTGGCCGGAGCCAGCAGATCGGAAGCAGTTACAGCAGTTTTTGGGTTTCGCCAACTTCTACAGGGTCTTTATCAAGGATTACAGCAAAATCACTCATCCGCTGACCTCTCTCACCTCTCCAAAATCTCCCTTCAGGTGGACTTCTTCTGCGGCCGCAGCTTTCTGGTTTCTCAAGGAGCGTTTCGCCTCCGCCCCGATCCTTATTCAACCCGACCTGTCGAGATCCTTTGTCGTCAAGGTGGATGCATCCAATGTAGGGGTGGGGGCAGTCCTGTCCCAACAATCTGCAGGTAACCTCCAGCCCTGCGCTTTTTTCTCTTGCCGCCTCTCCCCAGCCGAGCAGAACTACGACGTGGGAGACCAGGAACTGCTGGCCATTAAACTGGCCCTTGAGGAATGGAGGCACTGGCTGGAGGGAGGCACTCATCCGTTTCTGGTGTGGACGGATCACAAAAACCTGGCCTACCTGTGGGCCGCTAAACGACTTAATCCCCAGCAAGCCAGGTGGGCTCTCTTTTTCACACGCTTTAACTTCACCATCTCTTACAGACCCGGATCTCGGAATGTGAAACCTGATGCCCTTTCCCGACAATTCAGTCCCTCGGACCACTCTCTACGTGCCCCCACCCCCACACTCTCATAAAGGACGCCCGTGAGTATGTGGCGGCGTGCAGCACTTGCGCCCAAAATAAACCCTCCACTTCTTCTCCCTCTGGTCTCCTCAGGCCCCTACCTACTCCCAAACGACCCTGGTCGCATATTGCACTGGATTTCGTCACTGGCCTTCCTCCCTCCGAAGGAAAGACAGTGATCCTGACCATCGTGGACCGTTTCTCTAAAGCCGCCCACTTCATTGCTCTGCCCAAGCCTCCGTCGGCCTTGGAAACTGCCCAGCTCTTAACAGACCACGTTTTCCGTCTTCACGGCATCCCCGAAGACATTGCATCGGATTCACCTCCCGAGTTTGGAAGGAGTTTTGCAACTCCATTGGAGCCCAGGTGAGCCTCTCCTCTGGTTAACATCCACAGACTAATGGACAGGCGGAACGAGCCAATCAGGAACTGGAGGGAGCTCTGCGCTGCGTGGCATCCACCAACCAGGCCACCTGGAGTTCCCACTTGGCGTGGATTGAATATGCTCACAACTCCCTCTCATCCAGCGCTGTGGGTATGTCTCCTTTTGAAGCTTCTCAGGGTTTCCAACCCCCTCTGCTTCCTGCCATAGAAGAAGACCTCGCAGTACCGTCCGTCCAACACCATCTCCATCACTGCTGGTGGGTCTGGCGGTCTGCTCGAGCTGCCTTGCTGCGCACCAAGGAACAAAACAAACGCGTGGTGGATTGTTATCGGTCCCCTGCTCCGGATTATCAGCCTGGCCAGAAAGTATGGCTCTCCACCAAGTACGTACCTGTTTGCGCAGAATCCAAGAAACTCGCCCCCACATTCATTGGTCCCTTTGAGATTCACTCTGTTGTCAACCCTGTGTCTGTCCAGCTCAACCTACCGCGCAGTATGCGAATCCACGTCTTCCATGTGTCCCAAGTTAAACCTGTGTCCACCAGTCCTTTGTGCCCGCCTGTCGCCTCTCCACCTCCAATTCATATCATCGACGGCCAGCTGGCCTACACCATTAGCTGGTTACCAGTACCTGGTGGACTGGGAGGGCTACGGGCCAGAGAAACGATCCTGGGTGTCCCAGTGAAACATGCTGGACAAGAGAATGGTGCAGGAGTACCATCGGCAGCATCCCGACAAGTTTCTGTCAAGACTGTCATGCCTCGGGGTTTTGGTGTGTGGATGTGTGTATATGTTTTTCCTTTTCTTTCTCCCTGGGCATGTTTTGAGACTGACTCTTGGTCATCTGGAGGCGGTCCCCTGAGACCCCTCCTTCCTGGGCAGGCGTTCGGGACCGCGGCTCCACACCTGTGCTGGATTGTCTTCATCAGGCAACTTTTCTTAAGCCACCGGCAGACATCCAGCCTTCGCTGGATCATTGATTAAGTCATAGTTAGTGTCGGCCACTCTCTGAGTTAATAGCACTGTAGCTTTCACACAGCCATACATATTCTTCCCACCCCTTACACTCACATACACCCAGCACATCACCCCAGAAACGTTGAGTGGGAGTGCATGTGTGACTACCATATATGTATGTTTGTGTGTGTGTGTGTGTGTGAGGAAGAGAGAGAGAGACCTATATATTGGCTGTATGTGTATAGACATGTGAATATGTGTATGTTTCTGTGTCTGTTTCTTTATCTATTTATCTGTTTTTTCTCCTTAATTTTTTTTCTCTTTCCTTCTCTCTTCTCTTTATCCCTCTTCTTACCCATTTTATCCAACCTGTCAGCCCTGGCATGAATAAATAAAATAAAAATAAAAATAAAAATACAAACATTAACAAAAGTAGCCTATAGACCACTAATACAGCTGTTCTTGTAAAAGCAAACATGTTTGGTACACCAGTGCATTCAGATCATCTTTCTGATTGCATAAACTGCCAGACATGACAGGTTTAAAAAAAAAATAATAATAAAAAAGAATGTGACCGCTTCTACTTCCTGAGCCACAAACAACCAACAGAGCACTTCGCTCTCAGACTGCTGGCTTACTTGTGGTTCCTCGGATACTTAAGAGTAGAATGGGAGGCAGAGCCTTCAGCTTTCAGGCCCCTCTTCTGTGGAACCAGCTTCCAGTTTAAAACTATTAGTGTGCATTTATTTAATGTCATAAATACCATTCAATACATGTTTTTAGCTGTCTCTTTATCTAGCTTTTTTTCCCCCCAAACTATCTACATTATGCACCAAATAAAAAGCTTCTACTACGTGTTAACACGTCTCGTTAGCTGCTATTGGCTGCTGACAAGTCAAAGGGCAGAAGATGCATTGGATCAAAATGTCTTAATAAATGTTGTAGTTATTAGTTTGCTCTTATGATTACATTTTACAATAAAAGCAACAAATCATCCCTTGGGATATAAGAATATAATATAATATAATATAATATAATATAATATAATATAATATAATATAATATAATATAATATAATACCCTTGTATGGTGTGTCTAAAAGGTTATATGTTGACCTGTGTCCCTGTTGGAAATATGTTTTTTCTTTTTTTCTTTACAATGTAATAAAATGTAGAATAAAATGTAGATACTGCACCAATGCTAAAAATGATGGTTGGATGAGGGTTAAGTTTAATTTTACACTTGATTTCATGTGGAGTTAAGCTAACTAAAAGTAGGAAAGGATATATGCCCATTCAGTGGGTCAAAGGTATCAAACCAAGCAACCACCATAACGGCATAAAAACCATATCCTGTCTCATCACCACCAGCACAGTATAAAAGATCTATGATTACAGTATACTGTGACCACAGGATGCAACATGTGCACATCATCTGCAGTTGCATTGCATCATCTTTCTGTTGACAGAGAGTGCAGAAAATTTCCACTTCACATTTCAACTACATTTAGAAATGGACACGGTTTAAGTGAAACCTCACAGGTTTGTTTAAACTTCACTGTAGATAAAAAAAAAAAAAGTCTTCATGTAAAATAGAAATTAAGCCCAGAGTGAACATGACACTAGAACTCAGCTAAAGATGAATGAATTAACCAGTTAATACTTAAATACACTGTAAAACACACAGAGTAAAATAAATAAAGAACTCTAAAATCTAAACTAGCTAGTTAGTAAAATCTGAAATATTAAGAAGCGGTTGCTCTCAGCCTGCATTTCAGTTCAGCAGCCAAACTACAGAGTTCTTCCCTTGGCTGTGTCATTTCCTCCTGTCTTACACCGCTGTCACTCTGCCAGGAACCAAATGCACCAAAGTGAAATGGCACAAAGGAAACAGCTGTTTCTTTTTACTGATTCAGCATCTGAAGCTGCTGAAGCTGTTTGTCCTCCACTGCTGAAACTGCTTCCAAGAGCCTTTCAGAGGAGGCTTTAGAAATGTGATCCTGCATGTGACGCTGTTTGATTCTTGTATGCTTTATATGTTTGTACGAGTGAGCGCACAATCCACACTGAACTGTTGAGTCTGACAGACTTCATACCTTTTAGTTTCCTGTAGAAGATCAGAACTCCAACCAGAACCAGAAGAACCACAGAAACCAGACCTGCTACAACTGGAATGATGGAGGACGAGAAAAGAGGAGGAGGGAGGGCTGTGGGAGAGGAGGGAGGAGCAGAAATACCAGGAGAGGTGCAGGCTGTGGTGCTCTGTACATGAGGAGGAAGAGCTGTAGGAGAGATGATGAAGATGGTTCAGTCAGTTTATTATCAGGTCAGCAGATTAGTGCTGGTGTTTAAACAGGAAGTGATCTCAATATGCTGACCTCTGACCCTCAGAAAGCTCTGAGGAGATAATCCAAATATATCAGTGGCACATGAGTAGAGACCTTCATCAGACTGCTGGATGTTAGTGATGGTGTGCTCTGATTTAGGTACAGATCCAACAACACTTCCATTAAAACGGTAATAAGCTCTGGTTGTGTTACCATCCTTTTGTCTGCAAAGCAGGGTGATGTCACTTCCTGTCCTCACAGGAAGTGCAGGGATCTCCAGGATCAGAAAACCAGCTGACCAACAAAGACACAAACAGAGTGATTCAGAGACAGAGTTCCACCAGAGAGACAGCTGCAAACATCTGTCTGTACCTGAAACACTGATGGAGACTTCATCGCTCTGCTGTCCAGAAAGGTTTACACAGAAGTAACTTCCATCAGAGGAGACGGAGAGATCCACAACACAGGAGGAACCATCAACCCTCCCAAAGCCTGGAGCTGCTCCACAGTCCTCAGTGAGTCCTCCTCTGGTCCTCCTCACTGTCCATCCATCAACTGTCTGTCCATCATCAACACAGCTCAGAGACACTGATAAAGATCCACTGAAAAACTGCTGGAAGTTTGGACTGACAGACAGAGAGACTGGAGGACAGACAGACAGAGTAAATGTGTTTGTGTTCTTGTTTGAGTCTCTCTGATTGTTTTCACTTCCATCAACTCACCTGCAGAAACAGTCAGTGCAGACAGCAGCAGCACACACACACCTGCAACAGGAGGACAGAGGTCACTAAAGGTCAGAAGTCACTGTGGGGGAATTACTTTAATTTCTGAGAATATAGTCATGAAATGTAACATAGAAATGAATCAGCAGCACTGGGCACCAGCATGTAGACTGCAGTGAGTGAGAGGAGCATGGTGTAGAGGGACTTGACAGTTGTAAATGAAAACACTACAAACAGGAATGTGTGTTGTAAGGAACTTGTGTTCTGTGGTGTCACCATTAACATATATTAACACATGAAAGAAAAAATTTTGTCCTGGAAAAGAAAATTGAGAAATTGATCAGGATTAGGGGTTGCACGCCTTTTTAAGGTTGAAGTCAACATGATAAAAGTCGAGTCGACAGCGAGTAGTCGCTATGACGTCATACAAACTCGAGACGCGATGCTTTGCAGTAACTTAAAGGCTTTATTACCCATATTCACAGATAAAACATTTGTTGTGTGAAATTCTGTTCCCCTGTGAGAATCTGTTCCCCCTGTGTCAGGAGAGCGCAGCCAGAGAGGCGGATCCGACAGTCTTCACGGTGCTTCTGATCAACTTCTCAGTAAAAGTATTTTACTGTGTTTATTCCTCTCACCAAGAACAACAACTCCTGTGAATATGAAAACATTTGCTCTTTATTTGCCAAAGTTACACAGGGGGAACCAAATATTTCAGCCATCCAAAATATTTGGTTCCCCCTACATAACATGGGAACAAATTAATTTACCAGCAAGTCTTTTACAGTGTCATATTACCGAGAAATCGATCAGAATCGCTGTGAAGACAGTTCGATCTGCCTCTCTGCCTGCAGTTTGTACTCCCGACACAGGGGGAACAGATTTACACGGGGAAACAGAATTTCGCACAACACTGGAACAGCTAAATACCTTCTGCTGATTTTTACCAAATGGGGAAATCTGTCCTGATTGCTGGCCCACCACTCCAGCGGGTTTGCCATAGTGGGAAAAAAAAATAAATCACGGACCTCTTCTGCAGCAGTGGAGAAGTGTGCTGCTGATCTCCTGTCACTCTGGTAATGTGGCCCAAAAAGTTGCTCAAAATCCTTTCAAGTGACTGTGCATCGCAGTTGTACTTTTGTTGTACTTCAGCACAGCTTTGCAGATTTGGCACGTAACGGTAGTTGAACCAAAAAGAGTCATCTTTAGTAAAATACTTCCACACTGTTGATTTTCTAGCTGTTTGCGAAGACTCGGCCTGCTCCTCGTCCTCGCACTTCCATCTGTTTGGAATCCATTTTGTCGCCAGCAGTCACGTGACTGTGACTAGTCGACATGAAATTTAAAAACCTGCAAGATTTCCTAGAATCAACTACTCGACAAGTCGATTAGTTCATGCTATCCCTAATCAGGAGGAAGAAAATCCCTTAGAAAGACCCAGACCCCCAGCACAGAGGTCAAAGGTCCTTTCATGGAGGCAAAGAATAATAAGGTGGCTCATATAGTGGTGAGACTGATGTGTTAGTCATGACTGATGTTGGCTGTTCAGCATTAGTTAATGTTAAAATGTTATTGGTCATCATAGCTATGACTTTAACAGACTTCAAAGTCAAAGTGAACTTTATTGTCAATCAAACCATGTAATAGTACATTACACAGAAGACTGAAATTCCATTTGTCCAAACCCCAAAATGTGCAGTATTAAAAACAAAAATGACACACAACTAAGCATAAAAACTGAAGCATAGACTAAACATAAAACACTACTAGACATAAAATGTAAATAAATATCAACAGATCACACAACATAAGACAGGCAGTGGGGATACAGTTTCCAGGCTAACACGGTGTACCAGAATGTAGTCAGGTTGAGGCATGTTACTCAGTGTTAATAGTACAGGTGTACAACAATACAAAGTGCAAAGTTCAGAATAGCAGCATGGAGATAGATAAGTTTAGTAAACTTATGTTCTTGTACAAAAATGAATTTGGCATGTGCATAAAAATAGTATTTTGCACACGTTGAGTCTGCTGTTTTCACAGTTTTCTGGTCATTTTATTCGTTTTCATGAGTGAGTTGAGCAGCCTGATGGCCTGTGGGAAAAAGCTATTCCCGAGTCTGGTAGTCCTGCAGCGCAAACTGCTGTAGCGCTTACCAGATGGTAGGAGGGTAAATAGTTCATGTGAAGGGTGTGTGTGGTCTTTGATGATGTTGATGGCTCTTTTCTGGCAGCGGGATGAGTATAGGTCCTGGATGGAAGGTTGGGCTGATCTGGTGATCTTCTCTGCTGTTCTCACCACCCTCTGTAGGACCTTCTGGTCAGCAACAGAGCAGCTGCCATACCGGACTGGGAGACTGCTGGTGGTGAGTTGCAAAGCAGGGTGCTGATGCCTATAGCACTGAGTTTGTTTACCAGGTGTTGTGGAATGACAGTTTTGAAGGCGGAGCTGAAGTCAATGAATAGCATCCGCACACAGCTGTTTCTGTTCTCCAGGTGAGTCAGGCTGAGGTGGAGTGCTGTTGCTATGGCATTATCAGTGGAGCACTTGGGACAGTATGCAAACTGGAGAGGATCAAATGCGGTGGAGACTGGGAACAGGAGAGGACCCCACTAACAGCTGCAAAGACAGAAGATGCACCAACATCCATTTTATGACTTTGTGTAGCTGTAATAAAAACCGGGCTCAGGGACAGACAGAGCACCAGTCTTTGTGAACTGAGCTTAGGGTCAGGGACTCATGGCTGGTCCGGAGCTTTGTATTTTGACTTCATTCTTTTGATGGTAAAATAAACGCAATTGGAGATTAATTGAGCATCTCCTGCACTTTTCACTGAATGAACACGCAAGTTTAATTTCAAGATTACTACATTATAAAGAGCCAAATCACAAATAGTCACCTTAAGGTGCTTTGTATTGTGGATAAAGACCCTAAATGACACCTAAAACCAGATAAAAAGCACAGAAGTTGAAAGTCCATCTCAGGAGATGTTGATGTTCCTTTTTCCATGGGGCACAACATAATCAAGAAGTTTACAACCCACAGCACTGTGGTAGCTGGACGTGGACGGAAGAGAAAATTTGATGAAAGGTTGCAACGCAGGATAGTCCGGACAGTGGCTAAGCAGCCCCAATCAGGCTCTGAAGAAAATCAAGCTGTCCTGCAGGCTCAGGGTGCATCAGTGTCAGCGCAAACTATCTGTTGACATTTGAATGAAAGGAAACGCTGTGGCAGGAGACCCAGGAGGATCCCACTGCTGACACAGACATAAAAAGCTAGAGTGCAGTTTGGCAAAATGTACACGAGTAAGTCAAAATCATTCTCAGACAATATCTTGTGGACAGATGAGACAAGATAGAGCTTTTTGGTAACTCTTTATCACCTAAGCCTCAATATGCCCGCATGGACTTTTCTGCTTATTTGAACTATACAAGGGCCTGAAAACGTCCTGTGAGTAAGTGCTTTTGTCCATTTTTCCAGAATACTTGGAACTGAATATCTGAAAGTTATTTACTATTTATTTAAAAGAGTGTATCAACAGTTTTAAATAAAGAAAAAAACAAAAAGCAACATTTGAGTTTAGACATTAAATGAGGAAAAAAAAACACTGAAATTGTACATGATGTTACTCATGTACAATTTTTCCTCAGTTAATGTCAGTCAAATGTGATGCCATCTGTCCAATGGTTAAAGCTTGGACACCACCAAATCTACAACAAAGAAAAGAATCAAGGTGCTGCAACAGCCCAGTCAGAGTCCAGACCTCAACCTGATGAGGACCAAGTCTCGTTTTGGCTCAATGGCGTTTGCTTTTGCTGTTTCCGATGACTGGAACTTGCTTCAGAAAACATTGAGACTGACTATGTTTGTTTCACTTCCCATTTTTAAGAGCTATTTGAAAAACTTTCTACATTTGTAGATGTTACTTACTGATATTTTATGATTAGCATTTGTTGTGTATTGTTTTGTTTTTGGTCTGTATTGTTTGTTTAATGCTCCATATTCCCTTCCCCTCAAAAGGCCTTGCCTTTTTCCAGGCCACAGTTGTAAATAAGAAATTGTTCTTAATCTGTTTGCCTGTTTGTCTCAGTCAGCTAAAATTAAGCAAACTCAGATTAGAGCAACGGTAGATTTTGTGCACAATGAGGGAGAGACTCGACAAAACAAGCAACTCTCTGCTTCACCACTCCTGCCTGCCCTCTGTCGTTAACTTAAAGAGAGAATGGCAATGAAAATGTTAACCTGTAACATTAAGTTAATGTTAACTCTGAAGCAGGCTGGGCTTGACTTGGTGCTTTCAGGCATTTAATGTATTAATCAGACCTCTAAAAAACAGGTTTACTGCCGAACTGTTTTATCATCATTTGTCAGTTATTCTGATATGTACACATCATGTGGAGGGGTAAATTGTGTGTGTGTGTGTGTGTGTGTGTGTTCTCTTTATTTTCATTCACTGGATTTCCACCTGCTATCCTGCATAACCTGTTGGAAGGTGGGGTTCCTGTGGAACTGGCACATTGAAAACTCCTGTGTCCATGATATTTTAAAAACTTGTTCATAAAATATATGGAAAAAGATGTTTTTTGTGCATCGTGTGTGCATGTGATGTAATGCACCTGTGAGTGTTCAGCAAACAAATTAAATGTTAAAGTTGTTGGTTTAAGTTGTGTGTGTCATATTGTGTTGATACAACTTAAAATGTTTCAGGAAATCGGTTTCTTCAAATGAACTGAGTAACTTCTGCAAAGTTGAAAGTTGTCACAGCTACAATCTAAAAATTCGCTTTTGTGGAATAAAACAGTAAATTCAACATAAGTGGTAATATTTGTACAAAAAAGATATGTTTAAGTTAGTGTTATTTAGTTCAAATAAATTCCACAAACATGTTTATAAAAGGTTCAGAAAAATGCTGCATATGAGTGTAGAATGATTGATTGTTTAAAGTTTCATAAACTAAATGAGCTTTACTCAACCAAGTTACTTAAACAAAAAATATTTGAGTTACGAATTACTCATATTGAGTCATTTTTATGCTTTAAAGGTTTGAGTTAATTAACTTAAATGATTCAAGGCAATTGGTTTCCTCAAGTAACTTGAGTTGACTCATTGTGTTTTACAGTGCAGTGTGTAACTCAGTGTATCTCTGATGGTAAAAAGTATGCAATCAGCATTAGAATCTAAAGGAGACCCTACAACAGGGTTCTAAGAATTACCATGGTTCTCATTTCCTGTAGTGCAGACAGAAAAAGGCAGTGCCACCATGAATGAATACAGGAACTATGAAAAAGTTACTGTAGTGTCACACAGAAAACATGTTATTCAAGTTGTGTCCTTGTTCTCTCATTAATAATACACACAAACACACAATAAGACCTCCAGCTGTGTCACATTATCACGTTAGCTTTCACTGGCATTACATTCACTGACTGAGTAGCTTTGAATGGGGACCTGCTGTATTTGGATCCTGCAGCTTGTGTAAATGAAGAAGGTGAGTCAGATTTAGTTCATAAAGCTGACACATCCCAATCATTACCATGTTTTAATCAACAAACACTCACACTGACTCAAATCTACACTTTGTTTTATTACAAGTTTAGTATCTTTGTAGCTAGGAGCAGACACTTTCTGTGATCGCTGCTGATTTACTGACTCTTACCCAAGGAGTAGCAGTAACTGGTCTGAGTGTTGGACTATCTCACAGTTACAGGTCAGAGGTAAACTGTGGGGACTATAATCAGCAGGCGAGGCTCTAACTGTGTTTTAGCTCAGTCTTTGTGCTGCTGTGAGTCACTCTCTGCTGCAAATGTGTGTTTTCCTCTACAAAGGTGTGTTAGAGCTGGAATGAATGGATTAATGAGAGTAGGAAGACGAGGATTGACTCACCAAGGAGCAGAGAAACAGATGCAGCCTTCATGTTGTCTGGATGATGACTAAATGAAGTCTGACCGACAGAGCGATGGCTTCAACTACAGCATCTTCACTTCCCTGTTCACACTCAGCGTGACTGGCTGCACCCTGCATAAACCTGCTGCTGTGACAAATATTATAATACTATGTTTGCCTTAATGTTATGTGCTACTCTGGACTCCAGAAAGAACTTGATTTAACTTAAGCTTTATTGCTGGAAGACAGGATGAGGAGAGCTAGACGTGCAGCACAAAACAGAAAACTCACTTTGACTGAGTGACGAGAGCAGCGGGAGGACAAAACAACACAACAAAGGACAAGGGAAAACACAGACAATACACACACAAACACACACACACACACACACACACACACACACACACACACACACACACACACACACACACACACACACACACACACACACACACAAAGTAATGAGAGGAGAGTAGAAACATAAGAGGAGAAAAAGTGAACAGATTTACACTAACGAGATAAAGGGAATACTAAACACAACACACAGAAGAGAGTACTGGCAAAATAAAACAGGAAGTGACTTAATATGTAATATACACACAAACATGACACAACACGGAAGACTTGACAAAGAAGGGAGGAATACTGAGGGAGAACAGACTGAGCTACTTAAAATATATTTAACAAAACCCTATACAAGATATAACTCCAAGCAAACCAAGAACCCACAGCACACCTACAGAACAAAACTCAAAGTCCAATAATCTCAGAACCCTAGCAGCTAGCCCAGGGCCATGGCAGTACCCAGCAACAAAGTCGAATCAGTGCAGGAGATTGGCTGTGTGGCCTGTGGCGTAGACGCTCTGGGTGCCGCCCACAGGGTCAGCGATGAAGGATCTCCGGAGCCTTGGCAGGTGGCCGCTGAGACACCTCTCTCGGCTTGATGAGTGCTCGGCTATAACAAGGACGTGGAAGGCAGTGATAACGGAGACCCTCGGGTGACTTGATATAAGGCTGACGGGGGAGATGATGGAACCTCTCTAATAACATAACTGGACTCACAGGCTGGTGCTCAGATGGAGTGAGACCCTCTGGAGGCTATGACTGAGCGGGACACACAGATGGAGCAGAACACAGTGGCGAGGACAAAGACTCTGACGTGGAGGATGTGGCAGACTGGGGTGGCAGTAAAGGCTCTGGTGGTGCAGGTGAGGATGACAGTGGCAGTGGAGGCTCTGATGGCTGATGAGACGGAGGTGCTGCTGCAGGCTCTGACAGCTGAAGGGGTGCAGCTGCAGGCTGTAATGACTGTGGGTTCAGACTGTAGATGTGCTGAATGCTGAACTGTTTCCTCCAAGAACTGGGACCGCTCTGCACAGCCATCTCCTCAGACAACTGGGGCAGCTTATGAGGGTAGACCGCTGCTCTATAGAGGCCAATGCTTCAGCCAGACCTTGGCCACCCCATCCGCATAACAGATACAGGTGCAGGGAGCTCAGACACTGGGGAAGCCTCAGAAAGAGCTACAGTTTCTGCAGAGTCAAACGCAGGTGCATGGTGCACAGTTTCTAAACCAGCCTGTAAGAGGAAACAAGCAGCTTCTATATTTGCAGTTTTAGGCAGTGCCAGCTGGGCAAAACAGAAAGCAGTCCCTGGCTCTGTGAGCTGCGAGGCACAAAATTCAGTCTCAGAGGGCAAAGGCTCAAAAGAGGAGAACTCTTTTTCAGTTTTAGCCAGGTGGAAACAGAAAACGTCTTCATTTCTGCTGGCTCCAAACAGAAAAAAATGTTTTACACATCGTGGTTTGCTTCAAAACAGTTTCCGTCTTAATTTTGCCTAACTTAGAAGCAGTCTTTGTATTGGCTGGCCTTGAAATTAAATTTGCCATTATATTGGCCACCTCATGAAAACAACAAACAATTTTACTCACAAAAAGGGAGCTTTCTGATAGCCCGGTGCCAGCACACATAGCCTGAGAGGCGAGCTGAAGCTGCACGGGGCACTGCCAAGCAGAGGCCCTGCAGAGCTCGCTGTGGTGGCAGGCTGGGGCTGCCGATCCTGCCGACGAGGGCTGCGCTTCCTCCAGCGAGAGGGTGCAGGAGGCGCACAGGCAGGTTCCTCATCCTCAGCCCACATTTGCGCCAAAAAGGAGGCTGGAGAAGAGCTGACTGGTGATGATGAAGACGAGGTGAAGTAATTTGCTGAGAGGGTGATGTACAGCAGAGGAGCTGAGCCACTGCCACAGCGGAGACATGGAGGTGAGAGAGCGCCAACCCTGGCCTGTATCTGCTCCCTCAGTTCTGTTAGAGCCTTTTCCAACTCTGACACCCTGGGATCTTGTCGTAATGGACGGTTAAGGTCTTTTCTGCGGCTTCCAGCTTGTTGTAGAGTTATTAGCTGAGCTCAGCTGTGCTAGCTTGATTGTATCTCCAACAGAAAGCTGTTTGGTGGAGCTGCTGAATGATGTCATTTCAGATCTTCTAACCTGGAGGCTGGCTGTCACACGCCTGATATCATTCTGTTATTATCAGAATAAACAGCAGCTCTGAGCCAAAACTGTGTGACTGTGTCTCATTCATCACACAGAGACTCTACAGCTGCTGCAGAACAGGTTCTCTGAGTAAAGGTGTATTGAGCCAGTTATTCTGTGTATGGATATGATTGTATTCATTGCACCAGTTTGTGTGTGAAGGCAGGTCCAGCACATACAGTCTGAGCTCTAACTGACGTAATGGATACATGCTGACCAGCTTGACTGGGACTCTGTCCTCACAGAAAAACTTCTGCTTCTCACATTTCTTCATCTGCTTATTTTAAACATGCTTCCTCATTCTCAGCCTGGTCTGCTGGATGAATTCAGCAAACAGGCGTCTGCTACTTCAGCTCCTCCCTCCTGCTGAGGGCATGTGGTGATGTTTGAACTTAAAGCTTTGAAGCAGAATCTCCACAGAAACAAAGCTGCACTGCATAATCAAGGAGCATAAAAGGTTGTGGGTCTCTGTGAGTTTCCATGATCAAACACACAAACTGACAACCTGGACAGCAGGTCCTAGTATCTTAATAACCACTGCTATATTGTGGAAGGCGTAGTGCAGCTGCTCCAGCATGAAGCCAACATGGCAGCATAAACAAACACAGGGTGAAATTTTGCTCCCTTTTTCCCAGGCTGCCTCCACACTGATAGGAGGCTGGGAGGTGAGCCAGAGAGATGACTGCTCACCCTCTGTTTCCTCAGAGAATTGACTGAAATAAGGACCAGAACCTGAGCATGACATGTGCATGAGAATGGGGGAGTTCCTGATATTTACCATTAGCACAGAGGAAAACATGCATCTCCAGGTGCTGCAACCCAGAGAGAAGAGTGGAACCACTTTATATCAAAATGAGTGATTTATGACGACCAATAAAAATATGATTTATGACGTGCCATAATTTTACAACCGGATGTATCATATTTCTATAACCGGAAATATTTTTCATAATATTTCATATTTCATAAACGGGTAGTGAAATGTATTTCAGGAATGAAATGAACAAATAAGCTGTTTTTAATCTCATTGACTCTGTGCGGCTCCTTTTCTCATCGACATGGTCAACTCGCAGTGCGGTTGTGGTCCGTGGTGGAAATCACTATTTAATTTTATGTGTTTATGTTTTATTCCGTCTAAAAAAATAACTGAAATAAAAATCCGTTTGAAATGCCAACACCGCCGGGGCGACGCACAGAAGCCGTTGTAATTGAGAAGCATTGTTTGCTGAAGTACCATCGTTGACCCCGTCGGGGTAACTCGCAGACCTTATTGTTTCCAGAAGCACCCAAACTGATACTCTGAAGACGAGAAGCTGAATGAATGCAAAGAAAAAACCAAAGGGCTCTCCAAAGACCCCCTCCCCTCATTCCGGGGGCAGCAGGTACCCCCCTCCCTCCCTTGGGATGTGTGATCTTCCAAACTTATGACACCTTAACCAGCCTCCAATTATGACCACACCGGGGACCTCAGACCCCCGGGAGCGAAACCCCTCCTCGGGAGACCGGGGCGCACGGACCAGTCAGATGTGCGTATTCCGTCGGGGGGCGAAAAGAGCGAATCAGCGGCCACCCGCAGGGAATGAACCGAGAGCCAATCAAAAACACATCTGGATTTTTATTACCTTCAGAGTGAACAGCGCGGAGCTTTTGAAATCAGCCCGAGATAATCCAGGACTCTTTCAATGTCTGTATGCAAGGCAGCTTTACAGGCTCAGCAATACAACAGGGCTGCTGAGCAGCTGTACAGATGGACACCTGAGATTCAGCAGATCCTGGAGAGTCTCCGACAGGCATCACCTTGTACCAGCAGTGATCGCTGTTGTTGGGCCCCCTGTCACTACATTCACGTGATTTCCCGCTTGAAAAAATGTAATTCTTTAAGATAATTTTTGTTAAACCGGCACAGAGGCCTTTGTACCCGAGCACAGAAACCTCTCCATTTGGATCTGATCCAACACAGCGGAGCAGAGCAGTGGAGGCAAACGTCTCTGAATGACAAGAAGCAGCTGATGCTGAGGACAGGAGATTGTGAGATAGTGTGTCTGAGGATGAAAAGCATAAAGGAAGAGACACAGAGGCACTGTGGGAAAATTAAAGGTGTGAACCTGCTCTAAGACTGGCTGATTTTGTAAAGACTTTATTTACCGTTTCATGCTTTTAAAATTTGTGACAACCTTTTTTGCTTGTTTGTAAAAAGAAAACATGATTTTCAAAAATAAGATTTTTGTCTTATGCTTCAGTTTTTTGCATTTGTCAGTTTTTTCTTGTGCTGTGAAACATGTAATTTATTTTGATCTTTGTATGTGGCACATGTTTGATTCTCTCCCCTTTCTGACATTGTAATCATGTATTTTTGATTAATAAAACATTAAAACTTGTATTTGTGCCTTTCTTTGTCCCTATTGAATATCAAAAAAGTTTTAGAGTTACACATGTCAGTGATAAGAAAAGATGGCTGAGGGATGATGATGAAAATAAAGTTGATCAGGATGCTAAAATTTGAGGCTCCAAGACACCAACATTTGAATAAGAGGAGAGCAGCAGCCCTGACTGGCGTCAGCATGACAGATAATTCAGCTCTGCAGCATGAGGCCATACTTGTTCTTCCATATTCTTTCATTATTCTTTGTTGTGTTACTTTGCTGCTCTAATGAAATGAGAAACGCTCATTTTAAAGCACATCCATATATGTTTTGGGTTTTTTTATGTTGCTGTCCATTGATGTTCATGTGTGCCCTTAATATCACACACATGTAACACACAATGCTGCTGTTTGTGAACAGCTGGTTGCTGAATACAGTTTATTTTTAATGGTATAATTTGAGTTCTTATGGTCACTCTTGCATCTACAAATAAAATATGAAAAACCAAACTAAAATTAACTGATTTAGAGAGAAAGTTAAAACTAAATAAAAAGAAACTATAATGTAAAATCCAGAACTATTATAACACTGGTCACGTGACGGTATAAAGTCAAAACACTGTAGGGAGGGAGGAGCAAAGTGCGCTGTGACAGGAGGGCATTTACACAGTCAGCTCCAATCTGTCAGGGTTTGGTGCTGTCGACTGAAGCAGACGCAGAGTGGTGGGTTTAGTGAAAGGTTTATTTACTAGTGATGAGAAAATGAAGCTTTTGTGAAGCACTGAACCACTTGAGCCAAATGGTTCGAAAATAGGTTCTTTACTCCAAGCTTCAATTATAGCGCCCTCTCCTGGAAAAGTGCAATGTTTTCATCTACACACCTGCATGCACGCGCTCACACACCTCAATGATCTGAAGCATCTTTGCATTGTTTGAGGCACACACGTTATGACCAAATATCATGATATCAGGTTCTATTTACAAATAAAGATGGATGAATGTGTGTGTTGTGTTATTGGGCAGAGTGCTGGGAAAACATGGCATTAACTGGCTGTGCTTGTGTATCTACCGCTTTTGCCATAATCTTCATACGACAGCGTCCGTCATCACGTTGAAAAGACGAGCCAGCAAAGGTTGCCTTTAATTCATAACTCAGCAGTAACTGTTGGTCATAACAACACTAAAACTGTGCGAGTATGAACCTGCTGACTGTCTCGCTCTCGCTCCTTCACTCGTAACCAGCGAATCACCTGAACCAGTCAGCTGATTCAGTCCGAGAACGAAGCAGTTGCTGCTTCGGACGTCATATGTCACGTGAATTTTTCCGTCCTGAAGCAAGCTTCGAAGCAGTGGTTCTCTGGAGATGTAAGCCCAGGGTTCGAAGCACGTATCGAAGCTTCAGTTTCACACGCTCATCACTATTATTTACAGTAAATACTAAAGCGCAGAGCAGGCAGGCCGGGAACGGAGGGGAGAATGGGACGGGGAAATTTGTTTCACAGTCAACGATCCAGCGACGAATGACAGCCTACTGCCAGCTTAAGTAACGCAGGAGGAAGAGCTGATCGGCAACAGGTGCGGAGATCGCTGCTCCGAAGGCTGGCCCATGAGGGAGGAGACTTCCCCACAGCTCCAGAGAGACGCGCCCACCAAACACACACCAGAGAGAGAGAGACAAAGAAAACACTCCAAACAGCCAGGGACCGTGACACAATCTTTGATTTAAGGTATCTCATTACATTGGTATTGATCACTATCAATGCCAACGGTGGTCCGTGTACTTTTGGGGCATTCTTCTTTCTTTTTGAAAACGGATTATTGAGAAACGAAAATCGGATTTCTTTTATTTTCATTTCATACTCCAAAACCACAGAATGGCAAATGATTTGCATTTTTTTTTCCATTGAAAACAAAACATGAATATGCAAAAAGCACACGTATGCCCCCCCCCCCCCCCCCCCCTCATACACACACACACACAAACCCTGCTCCACCCTACCCCACCCCCAAAGAAACTGAAAGTAGTTTCAGTCAGTCTGCACAGTTCTGCCAGCTCCTGTGTTTGATCAGATTTAACAGGACTTTTAATACAGGCTGAAGATGCTGCTGCTCATTTTACTCGGTAAGAAACCGGCTCCACACACACACACACACACACACACACACACACACACACACACACACACACACACACACACACACACACACACACACATCTGTAACAGCTGGTTACTCTCTTAAGCAGTGGTTCTCAAACTTTTCCCATCATTTCTCCGGTCCGAGGGGGGCGGGTCCGCCTGTCGCTGTGTTGATACACCTGCCAACGATTCCTTCTTCAGAATTAATCCGATATTGCGCACTGTTGTTCCGCATGATTGGTTTCCCAAGCAAGGGCGTAGGAAGGAGTTTACTATTGAGGGGGGGACATATTGGAAACGTGACAGATCGTTAAATACTCAGAGCAAAGCACAAAAAAAATGCTATTTGATCTTTTACTTTTTTCTTTTTCAAATGTTTCTTGGAAAAATACTGTTGTGTACACCTACATTATTGCATGTATAATTTACATATATATGTTTTATAATTGATTTTTTTTTATGTCGCTGACCTAAATTCTATTTGTTCGGCCAACAAAAACTAAATCTAATAAATAAAAATAAATATCAAAAATAATAATAACCAACAGAAATAAATAAAAGTGACACCTCACACATTTCATAGACAAGCTTTGTGCCTCACTGACAACATACAAAGGTTTAAAAAACATTGGAGTAGGCAAAAGAGCCAAAATGTTTTTTCGGTATCTCATTTGCAGATGCAAATTGCTTGCAAATTGGGGGGGGGGGGGGGGGCGCGTTGGCATGACGCTATGTTGCGCCTTCAAAATAAAAGTACACGTGTTAAAGATTTCAAAATAAAGTATTTTTCTCCTCTGTGGTGTAATTTTTTGGTGGGACAAAAGCGCCTGTCGTGCGCCTGGCACGACCCCCCCACAACCCCCCTGGTTCCTACGCCTATCCTCCCAGGACATTCGCCTGTCATGACCCCCACAGATTGAGAAACACTGGTTTAAAGACCGGAGTCGCACCATCTGCGCTTGAAAGAAATATGCGGCTCTACATCTGTCTATATCTTTCACAGACTTAGATAATGGACTTTAGTGCCCTTTTTGGATAGTTTGCAGATTCTATACAAATTAAATTGATACACAACATAAGCAACACTATACAGGCATATTTACATATTTCCAAGAATATTATAACCAGGTTGTTACATGTTCATGCTCAAAGTTTATTTGTGAAAAGACAAGCTTCAAATGGTTAATGCAACATTTGGCTAATATTAGATAATTATTAGATAAGTCAAATGCATTATGATACATAGATACAATAATATGTAGGAACATCAAACTGTGATCAACAATTAAACTAATATTCCTTTTAATAATGGGACAAGCTAAAATACATTCAAATAGAAAGAACTCTTTTAATACTTAGGTGCTTTTGTATAGTTTTTGAGATTTTCATTCAAGCATTCGTTCAGATTTCAATCTGTGAAAAAAAGGCCTGAAAGTAGGTCAAAGGAACATTTGTACAAGAAGAAAATCTTGAAAATTATTTGATATATGAAGCTAAAATTTCACAGCACTCATATATTTTCAATCCTTATAGCATAAAATGTTCATGAAAATCAGAGACAGTAGAGCTGAAGGCTCAAACTGATTTGAGATGGAAGTAGCTGATTGATCACCTGTATACTGAACCCACCTTTACCTCCATAGATAGACCCTGAAGTTCTACCTGTTCTTGTTGTCCTCATTACTGAATACAAAATCACGGCACTCACCTGCTTCATATTTTCTCTCCTCAGTTTCCCAGCAGGCCTCAGGGGTGGAGGTGTATGAGGGGGCGGAGTCTGTCCTGCTGCCCTGTCAGGTACCAAAGAATGTTTCCAATGACTCCACAGCAGCAGTGTGGGACCGTGAGGAGCTCAGCATCCCAACAGTCCACGTGCGTCTGCAGAGCGGAGATGATTATACTTATCAGAATCATCGTTACACCAACAGAGCCGATGCTCTGCAGACTGGAGACCTCAGCCTCACTCTGAGGAACCCTACAGGCTCTGACAGTGGAACCTACACCTGCACCACCCGCAAAGATGGAGAAGATCAAAGCAAGAGCCATCTGCAGCTGAAGGTGACAGGTTAGTGCAGTACACAGAGGCTGGAGGCCACAGTAGTAGGAAACACTTTGAGTTCATCAAATCCTGTTGGATGATGTTCAGGTTTTTTGGATTACAGAACCTCCACCTCCTTCAGTCTGGCTCATAGTTCTACCTGCTGTCCTGGTTCCTGTGGTTCTTGTGGTTCTTGTGGTTGTTGTGGTCCTGACTGTCATATATCTTAAACTTAAAAGGCAGACGAGCAGAGAAGGTATGTGACCCAGGAGTTTCAGGCTCCTCTGGAATTTAGTACAGTGCATCAAAAATTTGGTGCTTTAATTTTCCAATTTTCAAGGCTGCAAAAAACATTATGTTCTGTTAAAAATTGCAACCAAATTGACTTTACATTCACTCTTAGAGTTACAGTCTAAAGATGAAATCATAAAAAAATCATTGATAACCTGGATGCTTGATTTGTTTTCTGATAGTTTACTGAAGAAAAGTTAAAGAAGAGCATTGTGGGTAAACTCTGGAGGCTCATATCACCATGTGGGATATGTGGTTGGTCAAAGCAAGTCAGAATACTTGAAAATGTCTCTTTTTAAATTTAATATAACAGAAGGATAATATTATTCTTTGTTAACAATATTATAGCAAAGCTACCCTTCTAATTCATACATGTATATTCATACATATATTTGCTCAGGGTTCTATGATCCTATGATTATTAAACCTACTGCTAATGTTTGTAAACAAAAAGTAAATTCTAAATATGTTGTGTTTTGACATTGAGGCCACGTGGATGTATTGAAGAACTTCTGCGCTGACAAAGTTCTTCTTAGAATAACAGATTTATTTACAGGAACAGTGTCATACCAACCACTCCTAGTCTGTGTTTGGGAGAGACGGCCAACTGTCACCTTTGTCTCTCCCAGAAGAAAGTCACTTCCTGTTTTATATAGCCACTAGCATCTGTTTACATTCATGTGATGTCACCTGTAGACGGGCTTGAACCAGCAGAGAACTCAGGGAGCCTCTGGTATGCATACCTTTACTTATTTGGTCAAAGGAGAGTTGAGGACTTTAAGGAAAAGAGCCTCAGACACAACAAATGTAAACATGAATTGATTATTGCTGAGTTCTGTCAGTGAACGATGCATTTATACGACAGAGAGGAGCAGGATTGCGTAACAATGCTGAATGTGGGTGTGTAGTCTGCACTAAAGAAATATGTGGAGATATGTTCAAAACATTTAGGGTGGTATGCAAAGTTTGGGCACCCCTGATAATTTTCATGATTTTCCTTTATAAATCATTGATTGTTCAGATCAGCAGTTTCAGTTAAATCTATCATATAGCAGATGAACACAGTGGTGTTTGAAAAGTGAAATGAAGTTTATAGGATTTACAGAAAGTGTGCAATAATTATTTAAACAAAATTAGGCAGGTGCATAAGTTTGGGCCCCCATGTCATTTATTGATTTGAATACCTTTAGCACTAATTATTGGAACACAAAATTTGTTTTATAAGCTCATTGACCCTTGACCTACATACACAGGTGAATCCAATTATGAGAAAGGGTTAAGGTGGCCAACTGCAAGTGTTTCTCCTCTTTGCATCTTCTGTGAAGAGTGGCAACACGGGAGCCTCAAAACAACTCTCAAATGAGCTGAAAACAAAGCTTGTTCAACATCATGGTTTAGAGGAAGGATCCAAAAAGCTCTCTCAGAGATTTCAGCTGTCAGTTTCCACTGTGAGGAACATAGTGAGGAAATGGAAGACCACAGGTCAGTTCTAGTTAAGGCCCGAAGTGGCAGGCCAAGAAAAATCTCAGATAGGCAGAGGTGAAGGATGGTGAGACCAGTCATAGTCAACTCACAGAGCAGCTCAAAAGACCTACAACATCATCTTGCTGCTCTCTATGGGAGAGTAATGCAGAAGAAGCCTTTTCTGCACACACGCCACAAACAGAGTCGCTAAAGCACATTTGGAGAAGCAGCTTCATTTTGGAATAAGGTGCTGTGGACTGATGAAACTAAAACTGAGTTATTTGGACATAACAAGGGGTGGTATGCATGGAGGTAAAAGAACACAGCATTCTGAGACAAACACTTTTACCCACAATAAAATGTGGTGGTGGTTCCATCATGCTGTGGGTCTGTGTGGCCAGTGCAGGTACTGGGAATCTTGTTAAAGTTGAGGGTCGCATGGATTCCAGACAATATCAGCAGATTCTTGAGAACAATGTTCAAGAATCAGTGACAAAGTTGAAGTTGCTCTGGGGCTGGATACTTCAACGAGACAACGACCCTAAACACTGCTCAAATTCTACTGAGTCATTCATGCAGAGGAACAAGAACAACGTTCTGGAACGGCCATCTCAGTCCCAGACCTGAATATTACTGAACATCTGTGGTGGGATTTAAAGCGGGCTGTCCATGAAACCATCAAACCTGACTGAACTGGAGATGTTTTGGAAAGAAGAAGAATGGTCCAAAATACCTTCAACCAGAATCCAGACTCTCATTGGAAGCTATAGGAAGCGTTTAGAGGCTGTTATTTCTGCAGGAGGATCTACTAAATATTGATATCATTTTTCTGTTGGGGGGCCCAAACTTCTGCACCTGCCTAATTTAGTTTAAATAATTATTGCACACTTTCTGTAAATCCTATAAACTTAATTTCACTTCTCAAATATCACTGAGTTCATCTGCTATATGATATATAGTGGGGCCAAAAAGTATTTAATCAGCCACTCATGGTGCAAGTTCTCCTACACAGAAAGATGAGAGGTCTGTAATTCCCATCATAGGTACACTTCAGCTATGAGAGGCAAAATGAGAAAAAACAGCCAGGAAACCACATTGTAGGATTTTTAAAGAATTTATTTGTAAATCATGGTGGAAAATAAGTAATTGGTCAATAACAAACAAGTAAGATTTCTGGCTCTCACAGACCTGTAACTTCTTCTTTAAGAAGCTCTTCTGTCCTCCACTCATTATCTGTATTAATGGCCCCTGGTTGACCTCATCATCTGTATAAAAGACACCTGTCCACAGCCTCAAACAGTCAGACCCCAAACTTAACCGTGGCCAAGACCAAAGAGCTGTCGAAGGACATCAGGAAGAAAATTGTGGACCTGCACCAGGCTGGGAAGACTTAATCTACAATAGACAAGCAGGTTGGTGTGAATAAATCAACTGTGGGAGCAATTGTAAGGAAATGGAAGACATACAAAACCATTGATAATCTCCCTCGATCTGGGGCCCCACGCAAGAACTCATGAGGTCAAAATGATCATGAGAATGATGAGCAACAATCCCAGAACTACATGGAGCGACCTGATGAATGACCTGCAGAGAGCTGGGACCAAAGTAACAAAGGCTCCATCAGTAACACACTATGCAGAGAGGGACTCAAATCCTGCAGTGCCAGGCGTGTCCCCCTGCTCAAGCCAGGACATGTCCAGGCCCGCCTGAAGTTTGCCAGAGAGCGTATGGATGATCCAGTAGAAGATTGGGTCAGATCATGTGGTCATATGAAATCAAAATAGAACTTTTTGGTAAAAACTCAACTCGTCGTGTTTGGAGGAAGAAGAATGCTGAGTTGCATCCCAAGAACACCACACCTACTGTGAAGCATGGGGGTGGGAACATCATGCTTTGGGGCTGTTTTTCTGCAAAGGGGACAGGACGGCTGATCCGTGTTAAGGGAAGAATGAACAGGGCCATGTATCGTGAGATTTTAAGCTGAAACCTCCTTCCATCAGTGAGAGCATTGAAGATGGGACGTGGCTGGGTCTTCCAGCATGACCCTGATCCCAAACACACCTGAATGAAGGAGTGGCTCCGTAAGAAGCATTTCAAGGTCCTGGAGTGGCCTAGCCAGACTCCAGATCTCAACCCCATAGAAAATTTGTGGAGGGAGTTGAAAGTCCATGTTGCCCAGTGACATCCCCAAAACACCACTGCTGTAGAAGAGATCTGCATGGAGGAATGGGCCAAAATACCAGCTACAGTGTGTACAAAGCTGGTGAAGACTTACAGGAAACCTTTGACCTCTGTCATTGCCAACAAAGGTTATGTTACACAGTATTGAGCTGAACTTTTGTTATTGACCAATTACTTATTTTCCACCATGATTTACAAATAAATTCTTTAAAAATCCTACAATGTGGTTTCCTGGATTTTTTTCTCATTTTGCCTCTCATAGCTGAAGTGTAGCTATGATGGGAATTACAGACCTCTCTCATCTTCCTATGTAGGAGAACTTGCAGTGGCCTCCTGAATACTTTTTGGCCCCGCTGTATTTAACTGAAATTGCTGATCCGAACAACCAATGATTTATAAAGGAAAATTATGAAAATTATGAGTGGTGCCCAAACTTTTGCAAAACACAGTAGAAACGTTAGGGGAGGGAAATAAAAATCGCACGCTCTGAAAGCGGCGCTCAAAAATAAAATGTCCACACCTTTGGATAAAATAAATTAATACTGCGTATCTCTGGTAAATCTACAGTAATTTTAAGGGCAAAAACTACCTTTCCAGACAGTAAGAGAGCCCAGACTATCATTAGCATTACAGAGGATTCTTCTGTGGCTGGTTAGGAGCTCTCCTTCTCTCCCACCCTCTCCCACCATGGCCCTCTGTGGCCAGCTCAGTGGCGGGATGCGGCAATTTTAAGCGGCCGCATCTTTAAGTTATAATAGCCATATGGTTTAAAGTATGCCTATTAAGACAGCGGTTCGATGTGCTCTCTTTGGAGGAACTGACAGAAAGTATTTATAACAACAATAAAAACAGTCCAGTTTGTATTTCCTGTAAGTGATCATCATTTTCCCGTTTTAATGCTTGTTGATCAGCTGTCCCACATGATTTGCATCACAGTGAAACTTTTTTTTTTTTTTTTTAAAGCCTGTCATGTCTGGCAGATCTTGCAAACAGAACTGAGATCTGAATGCATTGTTGTGCCAAACATATTTGCTATATCAAGATGAGCTCCACAGGTTCTCTATAGGCTCCTCTTGTTACCATGTGACCCTTTATTTTATTTGAATTATTTTTAACATGCTATTTAACAAATTGTGCCAGAAATGACAGGCTTAGGAAATAGGAAAGAGAAAAGAAAGAAAAGAGAAAGGGAAAAAGGAAGAAAAAAAAAGAAAAAAAAAATGGAGAAAAAACAGAAAAGAGAAAAAGGAAAGAGTGCAAGTAAGTAAACCAAATAGTTCGTCACTTGTTAAACATAAGATATTGACAATATTTGCAAAATTAAAGATTGTGTGGGGAAATCAAAATAAAAGAAGAAGCATAGTTACACAAACCAACCATTTTGTGTTATTATGTGGGTGTATGTGTTTGCGTCATGAAATGTACTTACCAATGAAGGCAGAACGCCGCAGCCCCGCCCATCAGAAGTGCCCATCACAGTGAAACTTTTTCACCTCTCAGTGATCGGGTGTGAAATAAAACACTTACTGTAGACAAGAAGCTCCGCCCATTCCCATAGATAGATAGATAGATACTTTATTGATTCCGCAAGGGAAATTAGAAATTTCTGAGCGAACGCAACTGTTAAAAGTCGTCATTAAACTTTTGGATGCATTCAGGAAAACTCCGACACTTTGACACTCAGACCATTCTTGTTAACTTGGGGCAGTAATGAGAGCACGGACTCTACTCGGGAGAAACTCGCGGTTTCAACATCAAAAAATAAACCACCAAAAACTGAATGTAAACTTGGAAAACCTTAAATTTACGGAATTCATAAAGTGTTCCAAGCTGGCTTTTATTGGTTTCTGAACGTCCTGTTTTCCAGAAAGCACCATGAGCTTTGCTCTCAGTCACATCACCCAGACCGTTTTCCTGCCCCCACCTCCATAAAGTTAGCACTGGTTTAATCCACTTTAATTTGGTGGCTCAGTGCTCCAAAATCTCTCATTTCTTTATATTTTACAGGAAACAGGTGCAGCCAGTTATTGAAATATACATAAATCCAGTTTATAAGGTTCAACATGGAGCCTGAAAGTCAGTATTTGGTATGAGCTCCTTTATTCTTCAGCACAGTCTGATCTCTCTGAGGCATAATTTGAACAAAAATTTCCAGTTTGTGCTCATCACTCTATTGGCACGTAAACGGGTTTTTTATGAAGGAAGACACCTGAAACACTTTAATTAAAAAAGTAATTCATTTAATATATTAAAGAATCAGGAAAAATACACATGCATGTGGGGTCTGTGTGTGCTCTCTCTCTGAGCCCGTGTTCCTGTCTAACCACAACATTTTTATACTGTCAGCCTCCTCTTATTTATACATCAACAATCTCTGGGTGCTACGAGTTGACCTTCGTCACTCAGTCTCGTCCAAGCTGGTTTTCATGACTCAGATTCCTCAGCTGTGCAGTCATGAAGCTCATCATCTTCCTGATGTTTTAATTATGTGTCCTTGTGGCCGGTCCTCAAGATAAGATGCACTGAAACAGAGAAGTTAGTCTAGTACTGTCTGATCAGTTGCTCTCTGTCTAATGTATTATTTGATTGTTTATTATTTGGTTGATTCACTGTTAATTAATTAATTTACTGGAGTTTACCTTTAAACATTTGTCCTTTATTTACTGAGTAAAAAAGTAATCCCTAACACTATAAACCCATTGTTAAGTGTCATTTTTGAGTAATTCATAGTTTATTTTTAAGAGCCTTTAAAAAAATCCAAAAAGCAGGATTCGTGAGTATCAATCAGTTTATCTTCAGTCCACATTTCTGAGAAGGCACATCTGTCTGATGGTGGAAGGACAGCTGGGACAATACTGTCATGCAAATCAGGTTTGACACCAGGGAGCAGAAGTGGGAGGAGGCGGTGGGTGTTCATATTAATGCCGACGGCACATTATAAGCTACCTTTAGTACATAGCTTTTAAAATAATTTTATAGTTGATAAAAGTGCAGCTCGAAGCTGCGTTCATGGAGCTTCTAACAGGAGACTGAAAAGGGAGAAAGCTTAGCTCGCTCAGTGCAGCGCTACTTAAAAAAAAAAAAATCTATTTATTTATTTACTTAATTATTTATTAGATTCACAAAAATAAATTGATCAAAAGAGTGTTTGGTGATTTGCAGTGGAAAATGTGTCAAAGGTCAAACTGACTACAAATGTATCTATTTTAGATTTTCCAAACTTGTTCCACCACTGGTTACAGGTTTGTTTTAGACAGTGAAAATACTTCAGCATGAAATGTTAACAAAACATTTGTGAATCACAGAAGTCAAAGTTTTTGTGAAGAAGGCGCCATCTCTTGGTGACACTCTGCAATTGAGGGAAAGGGGTGTGGCCATGCTGGGAAGTAGATACGCCCAGAAGAAGGAGGGGGACTTCCAGGGGCCGTCAGCGGCAATTTTGAGTGGTTTCATCTGTTCGCTTAATTTCTGCTGTGTTCTCCTCACAGATCCTGAGGTGGGGATGGTGGAAGTGATAAAGGGAGAGGACTCTGTTGTGCTGCCCTTTGTAACTGAAGATCGCACAACTCAGGGTGTCAAAGTAGAGTGGAAACACAAAGGCAAGAAAGTCCACATCTATAAACGTGGAAAAAACCAGCCTCTCCTACAGGACCAGGACTACAGAGATCGCACAGAGATGAATGAAGATCCTCTGAGAACTAAAGACCTCAGTCTGACACTGAAAGACCCCCAACTTAGTGACCGTGGAGTCTACACCTGCACCGTCTACAACAAGTGTGGACACGTCCTGCTACAGAAATCAGTGTCTCTCAATGTCAGAGGTGAGTGTAACAGCTGTTTGCAGCTGTGTGACAATAAATGTGTGAACAGAGGTGGCAAAAGTACTGACATTCTGTACTTAAGTAGAAGTACAAGTACTTGTGTTAAAAAATACTTTGGTAAAAGTCGAAGTACTGGTTCAACTTCTCTACTTAAGTAAAAGTAAAAAAGTACAGACTCTGAAATGTACTCAAAGTAAGAAAGTGAAAGTAACTCTTTGGAGGACGTTTCTACCTGCTATTTTTGTGCAAAACTAACTGAACCTCATTATATATTATTGTAATAATATAAAATAATACATGAGAATAGAAACATTATTCCAATCTAAATTTTAATCCTAATGAATGCTCTCAGCTTGAATCTGTTATGTAGGACACAAACTGTGAAAGGGAATTTAAACACAGCTCTGTTCTCTGTGTCCTCCATAGTAGAGGGTGACTGTGCCTCCACCTAAACACAGACATGAGGATACTCAGGGGTTACAGTGGGATTCAGAAGGTGGAGTAACCCTAAGATCAGCTGTAGTGGCTCTGCATGGGGAGAAGAATCACAGCTTTCTATTGTGAGCTCCAGTAAATGATGTTGGTGTGCAGGCTGTGATCAGCTGACCTGCTGCTGCTGCTCTGAGGTTTACTGCTCTGTGTGGATGAAGTGAACTCACAAAGATGTAACCCAGTATTTCACAGCTATCTGAGCTGATCTCCATCCCCTACACTGACAGCATACAGGCTGTAGAAATGTTGGATTCAGTGAATGAATCTCAGCATCAGCAGCTTTGATTCAAACTCATCTCTGCTGCACTGATGTAACCTGTAACTCTGACCATGAACACAGCCTCTGTGCACCAACACAGAGCTTTATTGTAAACACAATAATTCAATTCAATTCAATTTTATTTATATAGTGCCAAATCACAACAAACAGCCGCCTCAAGGCGCTTTGTATTGTGGGTAAAGACCCTACAATAATACAGAGAAAACCCAACAGTCAAAACGACCCCCTATGAGCAGCACTTGGTGACAGTGGGAAGGAAAAACTCCCTTTTAACAGGAAGAAACCTCCAGCAGAACCAGGCTCAGGGAGGGGCAGTCATCTGCTGAGACTGGTTGGGCTGAGGGGAGAGAAAAGACATGTTGTGGAAGAGAGCCAGAGATTAATAACAATTAATGAATAAATTCAGAGTGGAGTATAAACAAAGTAAATAAGGTGAATGAAAAGAAACAGTGCATTATGGGAACCCCCCAGCAGCCTAGGCCTATAGCAGCATAACTAAGGGAGGGTTCAGGGTCACCTGATCCAGCCCTAACTATAAGCTTGATCATAAAGGAAAGTTTTAAGCCTAATCCTAAAAATAGAGAGGGTGTCTGTCTCCTGAATCCAAGCTGGGAGCTGGTTCCACAGAAGAGGGGCCTGAAAGCTGAAGGCTCTGCCTCCCATTCTACTCTTAAGTATCCTAGGAACCACAAGTAAGCCAGCAGTCTGAGAGAGAAGTGCTCTGTTGGGGTGATATGGTACTACGAGGTCTTTGAGATAAGATGGTGCCTGATTATTCAAGACCTTGTAGGTGAGGAGAAGGATTTTAAATTCTATTCTAGATTTAACAGGGAGCCAATGAAGAGAAGCCAATATGGGAGAAATCTGCTCTCTCTTTCTAGTCCCTGTCAGTACTCTAGCTGCAGCATTTTGGATCAGCTGAAGGCTTTTCAGGGAGCTTTTAGGACAGCCTGATAATAATGAATTACAATAGTCCAGCCTAGAAGTAATAAATGCATGAATTAGCTTTTCAGCATCACTCTGAGAAAGGATGTTTCTAATTTTAGAAATATTGCGCAAATACAAAAAAGCGGTCCTACATATTTGTTTAATATGTGCATTGAAGGACATATCCTGGTCAAAAATGACTCCAAGATTTCTCAGTGTTACTGGAGGCCAAAGTAATGCCATCCAGAGTAAGTATCTGGTTTGACACCATGTTTCTAAGATTTGTGGGGCCGAGTACAAGAACTTCAGTTTTATCTGAATTTAGAAGCAGGAAATTAGAGGTCATCCAGGCCTTAATGTCTTTAAGACATTCCTGCAGTTTAACTAATTGATGTGTGTCATCTGGCTTCATTGATAGGTAAAGCTGAGTATCATCTGCATAACAATGAAAATTGATGCAATGCTTTCTAATAATACTGCCTAAGGGAAGCATGTATAATGTAAATAGAATTGGTCCTAGCACAGAACCCTGTGGAACTCCATAATTAACCTTAGTGTGTGAAGAAGACTCCCCATTTACATGAACAAATTGGAGTCTATCAGATAAATATGATTCAAACCACTGCAGTGCAGTACCTTTAATACCTATAGTATGCTCTAATCTCTGTAATAAAATGTTATGGTCAACAGTATCAAAGCTGCACTGAGGTCCAACAGGACAAGCACAGAGATGAGTCCACTGTCAGAGGCTCTAAGAAGATCATTTGTAACCTTCACTAATGCTGTTTCTGTACTGTGATGAATTCTGAAACCTGACTGAAACTCTTCAAATAAACCGTTCCTCTGCAGATGATCAGTTAGCTGTTTTACAACTACTCTTTCAAGAATCTTTGAGAGAAAAGGAAGGTTGGAGATTGGCCTATAATTAGCTAAGACAGCTGGGTCAGTGATGGCTTTTTAAGTAGAGGTTTAATTACAGCCACCTTGAAGGTCTGTGGTACATAGCCAACTAATAAAGACTGATTGATCATTTTTAAGATTGAAGCATCAATAATTGGAAAGACTTCTTTGAACAGTCTAGTAGGAATGGGATCTAATAAACATGTTGCTGGTTTGGAGGAAGTAACTATTGAAGTTAACTCTGAAAGATCAACTGGAGCAAAAGAGTCTAAACAAATACCAGCAGTGCTGAAAGCAGCCGAACATGAAGAATAATCTTTGAGATGGTTATGAATAATTTTTTCTCTAATGTCTAAAATTTTATTTGTAAAGAAATCCATGGAGTCACTACTAGTTAAAGTGAAAGGAATACTCGGCTCTACAGAGCTCTGACTCTTTGTCAGCCTGGCTACAGTGCTGAAAACAAACCTGGGGTTGTTCTTATTTTCTTCAATTAATGATGAGTAAGATGTCCTAGCTTTACGGAGGGATTTTTTATAGAGCAACAAACTCTTTTTCCAGGCTAAATGAGCATCTTCTAATTTAGTGAGACACCATTCCCTCTCCAGCTTTCGGGTTATCTGCTTTAAGCTGTGCGTTTGTGAATTATACCACGGAGTCAGGCACTTCTGATTTGAGGCTTTCCTTTTCAGAGGAGCCACAGTATCCAAAGTCGTACACAGTGAGGATGTAAAACTATTGAGGAGATAATCGACCTCACTGGGAGCAGAGTTTAGGTAGCTGCTCTGCACTGTGTTGGCACTGAAGAGCATAACAATGAAGGAATTAGATCCTTAAACTTAGTTACAGCACTTTCAGAAAGACTTCTACTGTAATAAAACTTATTCCCCACTGCTGTGTAATCCATTAAAGTAAATGTTACAAATGTATGCAATATGTCAGGACAAGATCCAGAGTATGATTAAAGTGGTGGGTGGGCTCCTTTACATTTTGAGAGAAGCCAATTGAATCTAACAATAGATTAAATGCAGTGTTGAGGCTGTCATTCTCAGCATCTACATGGATGTTAAAATCACCCACTATAATTATTTTATCTGAACTGAGCGTACAACACAGTGACCTGTTTATCATGTACTAAACTGCAGTATTTTCATACAGTCTTTGAATAACACAAAGTCAGCATACTTCAGTTTGTTTTGCAGTCCTTACCTTTAAATCTAACCTCTCTTCTTCCTCTCCTCTCCTCTTTCTCCATCTGAGTGAACTTCTCTCTCTTTTCTTTCCCTGAAATACAGCAGCTCTTCTTTTAGCTAGCAGACACACTGTGTGACAAAGTGCACACACTTTGTGTATTTGCTCATATTTATTGAGCATTTACAAATGTTGCATTTACCTGCCACACGTTACTCCCTTCATGCTCGCTCCTCTTCAGTAGCGCTAGCTAAGCTGTTTATGTGCCGCGAGCACAACTTAACGGACTCCGTCCGGCCCGCTCTAACCCCTGATTATAGCGCTATAAATGATACATTAATTATATGGGTTTGCATATTTAATCCCTTTGTACCCGATAAGCCCCGGTGATGGAGGATACACCAGTATGATTGTCTCTTATGTGTTATTATTCCTCTGTTTAGGCTCAGATCATTTGATGTTTGATGGAAATGCAAACTTTTCTCAGACGTGTTAAGCCTAAAGTAACAAGTCTGTTTTGAAAATGTAAGAAGTAGAAAGTACAGATACTTGTGTAAAAATGTAGGGAGTAAAAGTAAAAAGTACTCAGAAAAATAAATACTCAAGTAAAGTACAGATACCTGAAAAATCGACTTAAGTACAGTAACGAAGTATTTGTACCTCGTTACTTCCCACCTCTGATTTTAAATAATTTTGAAAGTTAATCTTCAAAAGTACAGAAGCTATGCTAATGCATATTATTTTATCATCAAACTTGCATGAACAGCACGGTCGGCTATGAAATTCATCATCAAATCATGCAGACGATCGCATTCCACGAGGTCGGCGACCTTTCTCTCATCTGATCATTAGAATTCTATTCTTTACATTGATCATGTATACCTAGATTACTTACTTTCAACCTCGGACGTGGGCTTGAACCATTTTTTTAAGCCCAGTCATCTGGTCCCCATGCCTGGCGGCCACTTGTGACGGTTGCTGTTTTCTCTTATTTCTCTTACATGCATGAGAAGCCGTGACGGCAGCAGACGATATGAATAGTCACACGGCAGTCGTGAACCAATCAAATGGCTCAGATTGAAAGAATGTAAATATTGCCACGTGTGTCCACATGGCTCTGGAAATGGAGACGGCGGATGGCGCAAAATTTTTTTTTTTAGTAAAATTAAAAAGTAGACGGCGCAGAGTGGTTGAGTAGGCGGAAAATGCGCCTGCCGCCGGCATAATTTGAAAGCCCTGATGTGTAACTCTAAGGGGCTCGACACACGGGGAGTGACGTCGCTCCCGCTCCATTCATTTCCTATGGAACTTGTACCAAGTGATTGTCGCCTCATCACACAAGTTCCATAGGAAATGAATGGAGAGCGAACGACGTCACTCCCCGTGTGTTGAGCCCCTAACAAGAACATGTCAGCTGTCATTTATGCTTGGTACAAAGACAGTATAGTGTTCACATTATAGTGCATCTTTCTTTTGATGTTTGGAGCTTACAGTATGCTGTCATTTTAGGCTACCTTCACTCACTAGTCACAGAGCATCCTTTACAGAACCGATCGATGAGACTTTAATCATGTGTACGTCTTTACTGGTTTTTGGTAGGAGTGTGTCTTCATGCTATCCCTTTGTTGAACTGCAGGTTTCTGCTTCAAATGTGGACATGACATGGCTGATGTCTCAAACGCCACCGATCAGTCACTACTTCCTGTCTCGCACTTGCTACCACTGCCCTCCACTGCAAATAAGGTATGTGACATTGCAACTACAAAGACAAACAGTTTATGTACTTATATATACTTCGGTCAGATGCCAACAAAACACATTCTCAGTACAGGGTAGTCATTGTCCTCTTATTCATATTCATAGCAGAGATTCAGACATCTGAACTACAGAAATCATCCATGTGGCAAACGCCTCAGGATACAAAACTAGTACAATTATTACCTGTTCTAGCAGCACAGTCCTTGGCCTGCTTCTGAATGTATGGATTCTTCAGTGTTCAAGTTGAATGCTGTTAATTGTAACTTATGGATCATAGTTGATCATTTTGTTTTGTCCCTTGGTTTATGCTGAGGTCACCACCTTATCAGTGGATGTATGAGTGCATGTTGTAATCCAGTGGGTTTCTCGTGCCCACGTAGCAATATCCTAACATGATCTGATATTACAGACTTCTAAATATGGATGGCAAAGAGGTTCAGTCACACAGACGTCCCCATTTTGGATCATGGACTTTGTGTGTGTGTGTCGAGTGTCCCCGGTTGTATGGACAGGATTATTCATTTTTGATAAAGCAGTTCAGTCACACAAATGTCCCCATTTTGAATCATGGACTTTGTGTGTGTGTGTCGAGTGTCCCCGGTTGTATGGACAGGATTATTCATTTTTGATAAAGCAGTTCAGTCACACAAATGTCCCCATTTTGGATCATGGACTTTGTGTGTGTGTGTCGAGTGTCCCCGGTTGTATGGACAGGATTATTCATTTTTGATAAAGCAGTTCAGTCACACAAATGTCCCCATTTTGGATCATGGACTTTGTGTGTGTGTGTCGAGTGTCCCCGGTTGTATGGACCACTTTATGTATTAGTATTTGTGCTTGTTACAAAAACAGTATAGTGTCTTGCCGTTCACAGACTTTCAGCAACAATTACTTTAATAAGCCTATGTTGGGTGAAGCACAATTTCTCAGCTTTCAGAAAGCGTTTGGATGTTTCAGATTGGAGAAACAGTCGTGTAATTACCGTAATTCAAATTACGCTTGCTCTGACGTCTAAGCTGTGATATGATCGGTGTTAACCAGCTGTTCACTGCAATTAAGAGCAGGTAACAGGTCACCTGTGGTTAGAGGGTCAATCTTTTGAACTGATAAAGTGAGTTTTTGTGCTGGACTGAATTCTAATACAGTGCCTGTTTTTGTCCATTGTGCACTGATTGGTTGTGTGTGGCTGAGGCTCGGGAGGTAGAGCAGGTCACCTAGGTTGAAGGTTGGCAGTTCAATTTCTGGCTGCTCTGGGCATTCAGGAAAAGGAATTGCAGCCAGGAATTGAAAGTATAAGTTGCTCTCTGTTGCAAGCGTTGGAGTATGAATGTGTGTGAATGTTAGACAATTTAAAAAAAAAAAGCCCTTAGCTTAGTTACATGGGGAAGTGCTTGTACGAATGGGTGTGAATGGGTAAATGTAAAACGTGTTATATAAGCGCTTTGAGTGCTCAGAGTAGAAAAGCGCTATATAAGAACTAGTCCATTTACCATTTATATAATGGGTCACATGACTGATCGCCAAATGCTTTATGTTGTTTTCCTCTTTCTCTGCCCTGTGTCCACAAAGCTGCACTAATGCTATGACTGTAAGCACATGCTCAAAGTAAATCTGGCCCTGCAGCTGTCATCTCAGGGTGACATACAGGTCATCCACACTTTGGCAATCACCCCCAAAATACTTTCTCTGGATAAATGTTCCTTTTTCTCCCTGAAATAAAGTTTCTTTGAGATTTACTGTCAATACCATGATATTCCAATACAATAGATCCCATTTTTATTGGCCAATTTTATAGTTACATCTGTAATTCTGTGTTTATTGATAATGGCTTTATCTGCATGTGTTACAGATTTATTATATACTGTAAAGCTGCATTTATTTTCTTCTTTACAGAATGAGTAGAAAAGCCCAGACACAAATGGACGTAGGAGAAGTGAATGCGGTTGAGAAACACCTGATGAAGTTCATCAGAACATTCACGGTTCCAGGCAAGAGTGACTGCATGGGTTTTTACAAACGGAAACACTGGTGTTAAAGGATCGAACATGGGCGGATGTCAAAAACTATGTCAGAAACAGGATCACTACCCTAAAAAGACAGACAAGCCTTTAAGTAAGGACTTTGCTATCTCTGCTGTCTCCCATGTTCATAGTATTAATGTTCTAAACTAAGTTCAGTTAAGCATCACAATGATTTCTTGATGTTTAAAACAAAGTTTATGTAAGTTATTACATCACACATGTTCAAATTGTTTTGGTTTACAGGCTTCTTTTGTCTTTGTCTCAGTTTATTTTGTATTTTGTTTTGCCTTTTTGTCAATAAAAGACAAGTGAGGCTGCAACAAAGATCATTCTCCTCAAAGCTTATTCCCAGTGTATCTGCATGTATGTCACCTTCTTTTTGGGTGTAACATTTACTTGTCATAGTGCAACGGTTTGCTTTAAAGTAAGGTGCCAGCCAGGTCTCTCTACTGACGTAAGATTTTACAAACCTGACAAAGCATGCAAGTAACCTAAGGACTTAACATCCTTAAATACAGAATTAAAAACAATCTAATTCAGTCAGTTCAAACAAAGCGACCCAAAAAAGAACCTCCAATCTGTGTTTCCCAGTCAAAGCAGGCTCAAAACGAGAATGTGTGCCCAGCACTTCCAAACAACTTGTGCTAAACAGCCAGCCATCCAGCCATCCAGATCCACCAGGTTTAGCCAGCTGGTCTGACTTACTACACCAGGGTTAGTTTTAGGGTTTTCCACTCCAGGGAATCCTCGTCCTGGCAGTTTCTCCCGGCTGGGTTCCTGACATGAGGTTAAACTGCCTGTGGAATTACTGAGTGAGGAGGATGAGTATGCCACATGTCAGGCTGAAATATGCTGTAAAGGACAGTTCTTTCAACTCCTATACTGGTATTTTTGTATGGCCCATAAGACAAGCAATACAGGGGCTGAACTCGAATTGAAGTGCCAAATCCATGGAATCCCAGTGGTCTTCACATGGCAGGATGTGGGGGTAAGCTATAAAAAACAAACAAAACAAAACAAAAAAAAACCCATGCAGGGCATGTCTTAAAGAAGGGCCATTGGGCTGTCACAATAGATTAAACTGTCATCACGTTTTGTATATATTCAGTTAGTTCAGTTAAAATGATATTAGGTATATTTGTCCCCTGCAGTTCAAATAATTCCTCTTTGGGGAGGTAAGACCAAGCTCAAGGTATTGATTCTCTGAATTGCAAAGTACAAGATCCCAAAGATGAGTTGTGTCAGATTTGTGTATGACCCAAGTCCCCTAAGGTTGCTTAAATATCATATGTCCCCAATCTCAGGGTGAAAAATCAGACTGGACAAAACAAGCTCTAATCAAAAAACTAGTGTGATTTTTGTAATTGTCACATTCATTTACATGGGGTAAAGTTGTCAGTTTCTCTCTAAACCATGTAGAAATAGGTGCATCCCCAAAGGTGGGGTGTTGTGTCAGGTGACCCCTAAGGTGGCCAATGTACGTGTGTGTGTGTGTGTGTGTGTGTGTGTGTGTGTGTGTGTGTGTGTGTGTGTGTGTGTGTGTGTGTGTGTGTGTGTGTGAGAGACCTTGTTTATTATAAACAGAGATTACAGAGCTCAGTGGCTCACAGAAATATCATTTTAGAGCAATTCTGGTTTGTAGTGACTTATTGTGCTTTAAAATATATTATAATCATGCCATTTTTTGTTTTCATGTTATTTTTAGTTTTAATCAATAGGTTATTAAATCAATAGGGGTGTTAAATTTTCACACCTGAATGGTGTGAAAAAGGAGGGAGTTGTTAGGGATTATTTTTTACTCAGTGAATAAAGGACAAAAGTTTAAAGGTAAACTTCAGTAAATTAAATAATTAACAGTGGATCAACCAAATAATAAACGATTAAATAATACAGACAGAGAGCAACAGATCAGAAAGTTCTAACTTCTCTGTTTCAGTGCATCTATCTCGAGGACCGGCCACAGAACGTACAATTAGAACATCGCCAGCGTCACCATGTTCTGTCATTAATCTGGACAAGATTTCTCTGTATTGATTAAATTAGAACATCAGTAAGAAGATGTGCCTATTACTGAGAGGAATCTGAGTCATGGAAAACCAGCCAGAACGAGCCTGAATGACGAAGGTCAACTCATAGCGCCCAGAGATTGTTTATGCTTAGATAACAACGTGTATAAAAATGTTTTGGTTAGACAGGAACACGAGCTTAGAGAGAGCACACACAGGCTGTCTCTTCTGAGTCCCCACATGCATGTGTGCTTCTTCTGATCCTTTAATACAATAAATGTTTTACTTTTTTAATTAAAGTGTTTCAGGTGTCTTCCTTCACAAAAAACCTGTTTACCTGACAGTCACATTAACTCAACTGGCAGATGATACTACCTTATTTTTAAAGGACGAGAACCAAATCCTCTTAGCCATCAAGGAAATTAGCACTTTCTCTAAAGCCTCTGGTCTTCATCTTAACCTTAAAAAATGTGAAATAATGGCTGTTAAGGGCTGCTCCAAATCCTCAATTGAAGGCATACCAGTTAAAGAAGAGGTCATCTATTTAGGCATAACCATTACAAAGGATCAGAAAAGAAGAAGCTCTCTAAACTTGGACCCTCTATTTCTAAAGGCTAGAAAAAGATTTAATCAGTGGTTAGTAAGAGATCTTTCATTGCGTGGTCGTATTAAAAAAGTTACTTTAATGAATTCATATGAAAATGGAGGACTTGACTGCTTATCATTCTCTATTCTAAATAACACCTTTAAGATAAACTGGATTCATCAATTTTTAAATCTCCAGCCTTTATTTGGAACATCATACCCTTCCATATTTTCTCTAAATTTGGTGGTTTCAATTTCTTTCTGGTTTGTAATTCTGATATACAAAAACTCCCAAACAAACTCTAATTTTCACTGTCAGGCCTTCTTATCATGGTTACTCATATACAAGCACAACTTCTCTCCTCACTGGTATTTCATATGGAATAATAAGGACATTTTATATAAGAAGAACACTTTATTCCTGGATACCTGGTTTAGTCACAGCATTATTCTGGTAGATCAGTTCAACAGTGTTGGCACGTTGCTAAGTTATGAGGAATTTCTCTCTAAATTTAATATTCCCATCTCTTCCGGAGAATATGCAAAAGTTTTTGGTGCTATTTCAACGAAGATTTGCATGTTATTCAAACAAGGACAAGACTAACTTATCACCAGTCTCCGACTCTTACCCCCATACATTCTCCTGTTGGAAAAATATGTCTTATCCCTCCTGTTCATGACAATAACAGGGCAATTAGATCCCTGTTTCAGAAGGAGGTGGAATGGCTTTCAGGTTAATATATCTTGGAAATCTACCTGGTTGCTCCCAAATCACTTTCTTCTCACTAACAAGGTAAAAGAAGTGTCCTTTAAACTCCTACACAGGATCTACCCTGTAGAGACCACCTAAAGAAATTCAACTCTGACATTATTGTAAACTGTACATTCTGTGACCTTTTCCCAGAGTCTATCACTCATTTGTTCTGGAAGTGTCCGCACTCTAAAGAATTTTGGCAACATTTTTGTAACTATGTGGACTCAAAAATATCAGCAAGCTTTCAGCTGTATTGGGAACATGTCCTATTTGTGAAGACCATCCACCACCTTCAGCCTGTTAGCCGAGGATGTAGACTGATAGTGGACTCAGTACTACTGTCCACCATCGTCTGCAGCCCTGCGCAGGATTCTTTGTGTGACATCTACACTATAATCACAATCACTGTGGGCTGCATCGACCCAATGTGTACATTTCCAGAGTGGGGCCTTCAGGTTACACTGTCGGTTACAATCTGTCACTGCTGTTCAACAGTCTGTGATCTCTTCCTGTCCCGGCCTCTGCCAGGCTCGTTCTGTGGCTCTCTTTGACTGTCTTGATAATTCTTCTCACTCTTTTGACAACGATTCTTTTTCTCAAGTCTAAACTGAATTGTATTGTTTTTGGCACAGTGCTTTCTCAGGTGAAGCTCTAATCTTTGCTGTAATCTTTGTACAGTTTTTATATGTAAGCTGGAAGTTGGTCCTCAGCTGTAGCTTGGTTTTAGAGCTCTGAGCACATCATTGCACAGCAGTGCTAATAGCTCTCACACCGATTTAATTATTTTATTGTTTGCAAACAGAAATAATTTGTGCTTTCTAAAGAAAACTAGTATGTTTACAAGTGTTGGTCCCTTGATCTGCTAAAAAAAAGCATTTAATTTCATAGAGGGGGTAATAATTCTGCCCTCATCTGTACGATGATGTGCTGTTACGCACTTCAGGATTTAAAGATATATTAATACCTTTATTTCCTTACAGTAGTATTCTGAGTTTTGTTTTGAAATTCGTTTTGTATATTATATATTTATTGAGTTTAAAGCAGTAACATGCCTGTTTCACACAGCTGCTAAATAACTGCTCTGTGCTTCATGTGAAACTGCATTTAGAAATAATTCAACATTCATAAAGTTTATCAGTGCTGTCATTAAACATGATAGATATGAGTGTATTAATCAAGAATAAATCATGTATATCCATAGTTATAAATGACACACTGAGGAGGAGTGATGCTTTATAGATGAACTAATGTCTGACTGAAGGATCAGAGTGTGTAGTTATCATAAAGTGTTACTTTGTGTTTTGGTAGCTGTCTCACAGTCATGTTCAGTCACTGGTTGATGATTGAACAGTGATCATTTCCATTATAAGATCACATGACCTACACCCTGCTGTTTGCTTGTGTTTCATTTTTCTTGAGGAAAGGGAGAACATCCATGTCATATTTTTATATTTTTATATGCAACATAAGAGGACAGATGAACTGGGAAACATCAATGACCAATATAATCAATAATAAAAATGTAAAAAGGCAAAGATAAGCCAGTACATAATACAGCCTCCGAGTGTATTTACAGTGTAAGAAGAAGACATTTGATGGTTTTTCTGCTAAAATACACAAATTAAATCTACTTACAGCATAATTATTATTTATTTTTTTCCCATAAAAACTTGAATTATTACTCCCTTATTCTAATATGTGTAAGTATTTGCAGGTAAATTGCAGCTCCTCCGTGGCTGCAGAAACAGCAGCTGCTACACAAACATGTGTTTGTGTGTACATGTGAAACATTCTAGATGTGGCACATGGGTCTAAGAATTTCACAGTGATGTGCCGTTGTTACCTGTGCATGACAATAATAATAAACTAAACAGGAGCTTCATCAGAGCTCAGATCAGCTCAGAGAGTCGCTCTCAGCAGCTTCTGAAGCTCTTTGGAAACCACACACACATCATAACACATTGACACACACTCACATACGTTTAATGATCTTCATCCTTTTACGTGCCAAACAAACACAGAGACCAACGACAGCAGCCAGGAGAAGCAGAGCAGCCAGGAGAATCAGGAAAGCTATGAGAAGTTTGACCCAGACTGGACGAGTAAGAGGAGGAGGAGGACGTTCTGTAACAACACAAACACAAAGAGCCTGAACATCATCCAACATGTCTGTATGAACTCACATCAAAGTTCACCTCTACTCTGACCCCTATCCAGAGCACTGACCTTTGACCTTCAGTTGTACCTCAGTCTGGCTCAGCTCTCGTCCAAGTCTGCGGGTGGTGCAGGTGTAGGTTCCACTGTCAGAGCCTGTAGGGTTCCTCAGAGTCAGGCTGAGGTCTCCAGTCTGCAGAGCGTCGGCTCTCATTGATGTTCGGTTGGTGTAACGATCATTCTGGAGATCAGGAACATCGCCGCTCTGCAGACGCGCGTGGACTGTTTGGATCTTGAGCTCCTTGCGGTCCCACACTGCTGCTGTGAATTTGCTGAAAACATCAGCTGGTACCTGACAGGGCAGCAGGACAGACTCCGCCCCCTCATTTACCTCCACCTCCACTCCTGAGGCATGCTGGGAAACTGAGGAGAGAATCATGAAACAGGTGAGTGCTTTGATTTCAGCCTCATTTCTCTGATCTGTGGCGTCTCCTCTGTCATGTGACCTGAAAGCAGTGTCAGACCCCATGCTGAAGGAGGTCTCTGCTCCTAAAACGCATCAGGAGGACAGAGGAGAGAAGAGGCTGAGGAGGAGCTGTGATGGAGGATGCTCAGATGTGTTTTTCTCTTCAGGTATAAAGGGGCGTGGCCACAGCTGGAACGTGGAGGGGGGAGGAGTCTTTGAACATCTGCTCATTTTATTCAGAAGCTCTTTGAATCTCTAAGATGATCAGAGTCTGTTTCTGTGTGTGACTAAAAAGATCTGATCTCTGTCACCCTGATGCATGCTGGGAGTTTGATACTCTCAGTACTCGAGTACGCGGAGTAACTGTATCAGAGAGCTGAGCTCAGGACGTCCTGATTCTCACCACCTGCACTCCGGAGAGAAATGATGTGCACGTACACACAGCTGTGCACGCTTCAATATGTAGATACAAGGAGGGAATTCATGGTGTGTTCAGGGGTGCCTCGTAAACCCAGTAATCACTACTCCAGGGGTGTCAAACTCCCAGCCCGCGGACCGCTTCCGGTCACGTCCCCTACTTCCGGTCCGCGAATTGATGTCAAAAATAACATACAAATTGGCCCTTTAAGTTACTTTTTTGACATTCTGATTAGTTGGAGGGGAAGACAAAATGTCAAAAAAGTAACTTAAAACACACACACGCGGACCGGAATTCAGCGTGTCCTCAAATGCCTCTGTGATCACTTTGTAATCATTCCAACTTAAAGTTATTCCATGCTCACATCTCCATCATAACATGTAAACCTGAACACGTCCCCGTGGACCTCTGCAAAGATTTTACCACTTACATGCTGAACTCACCGTGTTACTGCAGTTTCTTTTAATAATTCAGAGCTAACATCCTGACATCTGTGTGTGTGTGTGTGTGTGTGTGTGTGTGTGTGTGTGTGTGTGTGTGTGTGTGTGTGTGTGTGTGTGTGTGTGTGTGTGTGTGTGGGTCTGGCTTCAGGGTTTCCATCATGGTTCCTTCCTGCGATGATTGGACGCTCTGAGTGTCTGAATCTCCTCGAGCCTCATTTATGCAGAAATCAAACTGACTCCAGTTTTCGTTCAAACTCTTGATTAAAAAGTAGTTCATAAATCCCAAAGCTCTTCTTCTCTGGAGGCCCTGATGGTTGCAGTCAGTCAGCAGCTTCGATCTTCCTGCTGCACCTGAACCACCTGTCTGACACCGTGGTTCATTACCTCGTTCATTAAGACACTATCATTGTTTCCCTGCACACAGTGTTTGATCAGTGCTGTTGGAGATGATGTGGACGTCTGAGAGAAGATGAGGCTCAAATGACTTTAAGATCCTAAAACTGAACTAAGTACCAGTAGATACAGTACCAGGCAAAACTCCGGACACAGTGTGACTGGTACTGTATCGATATTCTCACCTAAAATCATTATAAAAGTTTATTTTGTGTCACAGAAATAGTCATATTTCAAACTTTTTGGCCAATCTCTCCCACCATTACGGGTTTTATTGAAAATTTTTCCACAACAGCTTCAGCTTGCAATGAATCGTGGGATAGTGTTGGGATAGGTTACACCCATCCTGTCCTTCAAATCCAGGGAAAAGAAGTGGGCCACATTTCAACTGGGACAGCCTTCATCACCTGGCTGTGACAAAATCAGCCTTAGAATGCAGCCCCTAAACTGGAAAACACACACACACACACACACACACACACACACACACACACACACACACACACACACACACACACACACACACACACACACACACACACCTTTGACTTTGAGCACCACTCTCTTAAATCTGATGATCTTCCCATAGACTCCACATCTGTATTCTCCACTGTCTCTCTCTGTGGGCTGATCCAGGGTCAGACTGAGGTCTCCAGTTCTCAGCAGGTCTTCATTCATCTTCATTCGCTCTCTGCAAACATGGTTCTGTTCTTCAAGCTGGTCAAAGCCGCTCTCATACACATGGACCTTGCAATCATCAATGTCCACACCACTTAAGCAGCTCCAGGCAGGTTTTCTGTGGTTTTGAAGGGCAGCTGGATAGACTCCGCCCCCTCCTCCACCTCCACCTGACAGACTGACACAAACGCAACATGAGCTGTACAGACAGCAGCAGGTTTGTAGCTGTAGAGGAAGCTGGAGGACAGAAGCAGAGCAGAGCAGAAGGTCACAGAGGACAGAGATGTAGGAGGTCAAAGCAGCTTTTGAAGCTGTTGGAGGTGATCAGAGTCTGATGGAGCTGAGAGGTTTTGTCCACGTGCTGCTTCACAGTAACTTCTGTCAGTGTGGAGCTGCTGCTGCTTTTCTTTGTGGGTCTAAAACTGAAATTTTACCACAAAGTATTTTGAACATGAAGGTCAGATGATAAGAGTAGAGCCATGATGGGCTCCATGAAGTCATCTGGTAAAGGAAATTTCAAATGATGACTGAAGTGTAGGTAATACAAAAGAGCTGTGACAGCTGGTGAATTAAATTCAATCATTATTTATATTATATTACTTGTATTGTGGGTAAAGACCCTACAATAATACAGAGAAAACCCCAGCAATCAGACAGACCCCTACCCTACACTATGCAGAGTTTTTTTACCCTCGTACATCGCCCTGGTACGGGGTAATATAGCCAACTAATAAAGACTGATTGATCATTTTTAAGACTGAAGCATCAATAATTGGAAAGACTTCTTTGAACAGTCTAGTAGGAATGGGATCTAATAAACATGTTGCTGGTTTGGAGGAAGTAACTATTGAAGTTAACTCTGAAAGATCAACTGGAGCAAAAGAGTCTAAACAAATACCAGCAGTGCTGAAAGCAGCCGAACATGAAGAATAATCTTTGAGATGGTTATGAATAATTTTTTCTCTAATGTCTAAAATTTTATTTGTAAAGAAATCCATGAAGTCACTACTAGTTAAAGTGAAAGGAATACTCGGCTCTACAGAGCTCTGACTCTTTGTCAGCCTGGCTACAGTGCTGAAAACAAACCTGGGGTTGTTCTTATTTTCTTCAATTAATGATGAGTAGTAAGATGTCCTAGCTTTACGGAGGGCTTTTTTATAGAGCAACAAACTCTTTTTCCAGCCTAAATGAGCATCTTCTAATTTAGTGAGACACCATTCCCTCTCCAGCTTACGGGTTATCTGCTTTAAGGTGTGCGTTTGTGAATTATACCACGGAGTCAGGCACCTCTGATTTGAAGCTTTCCTTTTCAGAGGAGCCACAGTATCCAAAGTCGTACACAGTGAGGATGTAAAACTATTGATGAGATAATCGACCTCACTGGGAGCAGAGTTTAGGTAGCTGCTCTGCACTGTGTTGGCACTGAAGAGCATAACAATGAAGGAATTAGATCCTTAAACTTAGTTACAGCACTTTCAGAAAGACTTCTACTGTAATAAAACTTATTCCCCACTGCTGTGTAATCCATTAAAGTAAATGTAAATGTTACTAAGAAATGATCAGACAGGAGGGGGCTTTCAGGGAATACTGTTAAGTCTTCAGTTTCTATGCCATATGTCAGGACAAGATCCAGAGTATGATTAAAGTGGTGGGTGGGCTCCTTTACATTTTGAGAGAAGCCAATTGAATCTAACAATAGATTAAATGCAGTGTTGAGGCTGTCATTCTCAGCATCTACATGGATGTTAAAATCACCCACTATAATGATTTTATCTGAACTGAGCACTAAATCAGATAAAAAGTCTGAGAAATCAGACAGAAACTCTGAGTAAGGACCAGGTGGATGATAGACAATAACAAATAAAACAGGTTTTTGAGTTTTGTCTGTTTTGTCTTAAACTAAGCATTCTGACAGTTAGCTCTTTTTGGAGAGCCCCCTTTACTGATGTTGGTTCCTGTAATGTAGGAGGTCAGAGGGCAGACTCTGTGGGGTTTGGTGGTGACAGCTGTGAGGAACCTGCAGTGAAGAGTCTGAGAGTGAAGTGGAGCATCTGCCTCTGCTGTGAGTCTCCTTCATGTTAATTCACATCTGTCTGATCACTTTCTCTGAAACCTCTCATTCCTCCATATTTGAGTGATCTGATTGAACAGGAACCAATCAGTGGAGTCATAATGTGTCTCTTTGGTCATGTGACCATTTGACCTCTGATCAGTTTGTTCTTCAGTTTCAGGCCTGTTTCTGCTGACTGCTGCAGGTGAGCTGATGTTTCTACACCTGTGTGACCTCATGATGACCTCTGACCCTAGAATAGAATACAATAGAATAGAATACACAACAAATACACCTCTGAAGGAATCCAAGTATAAATATATGTGTATGATATGGGTATAGATATGTGTTGGATATTAGCAACAGTAGCAGTACTTTGACACTCTGCACAGAGTCAGGAGCATAGAATCAGGTAGGGACACATAATCACTGATAATGGTGATTGAACCCTGTGCTCTGCACTCCAGCTCTGGACCCAGACTCGGCCTACACCCCTACCAATGTTAATACCAAACCTGCACCCTTACACAGAGTTATAAACATGAGTATTGCACAGAGTTGTAACCATGGAGGTGGTATTGCTCATGATGGAGACACTGAAAGAATAATGACCAGGTCAGAGGTCATTTAGTGCTCTAATGGCTCAAGATTAGAAACTATTTCTTAGCCTGGATGTGCAAACAGGTGATGTGCTGGGTGGGAGGGATCATTGATAGTGACCTCTGACCTTCAGTGACCTCTGTCCTACTGTTGCAGGTGTGTGTGTGCTGCTGCTGCTGTCTGCTCTGACAGGTGAGTTGATGGAAGGTGGAAAACCATGTGACACCTGAAGAGTTTGTTCTGTTTGCTAACGCTGATCTGTTTCAGTCTGAAAGGGCGGTGACACGGTGGTGTAGTGGTTGAACTGTTTCCTGGTTTGATCCCCGGCTGGTTCTTTGTGTGTTTTCATGTTCTCCTTGTCTGTGTGGGTTCTCTCCAGTTTCTCCCACTCCCTCCCTCAGTCCAAAAACCTTTATGTTTGGCTAACTGGTGACTCCCAGGTAGCCAAACATGCAGGTCTTTGGACTGAGGGAGGGAGTGGATAAAATTACCTGTGGCTATAAATGACTGGACGTGTGCAGCTTGTAGTGTAAAGGATCGTCATTGAGACTGGAGGAGCTCCACTCAAGACCAGCGGTGAAGTAACTGTGAAGTGATCCAATCTTGCTTCAGCTCCTTCAGTTTTTCTCTACATCACTTCAGTTTGATGTTGATGAACTGAGGAAACTGCTGTGTTTGACTGAAACGACACATTCATTAAACCCCGAAAATTGAGATATTTACCTATTTTAACCTACCGTATTTTTCGGACTATAAGTCGCTCCAGAGTATAAGACGCACCAGCCAAAAGTACGTGTCTGGTATGTTAACGTAACATTAACAGTCATTCAGATAACCATAGCATAAAGAACATGCTAACAAGTTTACCAAACTATCAATTCATTCAATTCTTCATCCTCGGTGTCACTTCTAAACAAGTCGGCACACTCCGTAGGTAGACAAAGCACCGCTTCCTCTTCTGTGTCGCTTTCATCAGACTCGTCGTCAGTTGCAGTTCCAATTATTCCAGCCTTTCTGAATCCCGACAGGATGGTTTTGGTTGTCACTGAAGCCCATGCTTTGTTGATCCATCCAATGATTTCCAGGAAAGTTGGGTGGCCTATTCTCCCGGTTGACGTGAAGCTGTGCTCTCCATTCATCATCCACTGCACCCACAGGGGCGCCAGAGCTTTAAGACTGCCTTAAAGCTCTGGTTCACGGAGATGTCAAGTGGCTGGAGTATTTTGGTTAATGTGTTAATAATTTCACATTTAAGTCGCTCCGGAGTATAGGTCGCACCCCCGGCCAAACTATGAAAAAAAGTGCAACTTATAGTCTGGAAAATATGGTATATACTCCCCATTGATAATAGGAAAGTCAGGTCAGAAGAAGTCACAAAAGACGGTGATGTGGAGAATTTCCCTTGTTTAACTAAGCTAACATACCTGCTAACATGTGATAATTTCCTTGTTCCGCCGAGAGAATTAATCTGATGTTCAACATTTTTTCCATGTGACTTTTCTCTCAGGTCATTCGTGCCCAACCTGTCATGACCACACATCCCACCAGTGGGGTGTGCCCCACAGTTTGAAAAACACTGTTCTAGTTGAACATTTGTAGTTCTTTATTGAAGCTTTTCCATTTATGATTACAGACACAGTTCTCATTAATTCATATTATTGAATCATAAAGTTACTTCACTGATGAGCTGGTTTCTCCCCTCAGTTTCCCAGCATGCCTCAGTGGTGGAGGTGTATGAAGGGGAGGAGTCTGTCCTGCTGCTCTGTCAGGTTCCAGTGTTCTCTGATTCAGCAGTGGTGTGGGACCACAGTGACTCGAAGCCCTCAACAGTCCACGTGCGTCTGCAGAGCGGCGATGATCTTAGAAACCAAAGCCA
>CM024194.1:49620391-49661889 GCA_013435755.1 Amphilophus citrinellus | reverse complement strand
AAGTCATTCTGGGTTCCGCAGAGTCCACTCGCCGGTGTCTTCTTTGCTGGTCCAAGGCTGCTGAACATGACGTTCCCTCTGCTGGCTCTGAGGGACCTGCTGTGGTTCTCCTCAGCACCTCCTCCATCTTCCTCACCTCAACCAACCATCAAAGAAGCTTCAGCTTGAGTTGAATATTGTTTTGAGGTTTCTACACTTGAAGTATCTGGAATGATAAAACTATCCAACTGTAATATTAAGTGATCAGTATCATCCTGTAGGATTACTAAACTATGATCTAAAGTAAAATGTCCTCACATTTTCTCTCACACACACAGACACACACTTTGATCTGATGAAACAACATCCGTGAAGACTCACATACCTGTCTTTATATCTTGGATCCAGCAGTGCTGCAGCTGTGTATAGTGGCTCAGATCCCTGAAGTGTCTGTAACCTGCCTCAAGAAGGGTGCTTCTCATCTCCTTTATTCCTTCATCGGCCTCGTTTTCTCCAGAGTGAACGTGCTTGAGGACGCGGATTATTGGGATGACGTCAGATGCAGATGATTGTTACCTCCTCAAAGGGGGCGAGAGCTGCCATGACCTTTTCCAGTAAACCCCACTGCTGTGCACTGAGTGTGGCTGGCAGGTCATAATCTGCAGAATATGCACACAAGACTCGTTTCAGTTCAGTAAGCATCTTGATCATATAATGTGTGCTATTCCATCTTGTTTGCACATCTTGTACCAGACACCTGGGTGGCATATTCACCTCCATCTGAATGACCTCCAAACGTGAATATGCCTGTGGTGAGTGCTTGAAGTGCCCCACTGTTTTTCTGCTGATTGCCACTGCATCACTCACACTACGTTGTGCTAGCAGTCCGTCATTCACCACAAGCTGCAAGGTATGCGCGAAGCATCCCAAACTTGCAGGTCCGAGCCGGTCCATTGCCTTTGTTACACTGCTAGCACTGTCTCCTAAAGTAACATGGACTTTGTTCTTACATACATTCAACATTTCCTCCAAAGCTGTAGTGATGGACTCTCCCGAGTGCGAACCATGAAATTCTTTAGCCTGCAACACTGTTTTTAGTTAAAATAAAACTTGAATCTATCCACTGTGCTGTCAGACTTAACAGTGACAGTAGACACACGTCTGAGCTCCAGATATCAGTTGGTAAGCTTAAATTGGGAATGCTCTGCAAGCATTCAGAGATAAACTTGGATACTTCCTTGTACTTATCTGGGACAGCTTGCTCCGAGATGAAATGCTGGTTTGGCAGCATGTAGCTTAGCTCTAAATGCTCCATTAAGCATTGAAAACCAACATTTTCCACTACAGAAAGAGGCAGGTCACCAAGCACAATGAATTCAACAATTTTCTCTGTTATCTGCTTTGTTTTGCTGCTTTCTTGGGGGATCAGCAGGGAAAGTGATGGTCTTCGTCTTCTGGGATGCAAAGGGCATCATGTTCATTAACTTCAAAAAGGGCAGACTATCAGTGAAGAATACTATACCTATTTTCCGAGGCATCTGCGAAAGGCAATCAAGTCAAAACAGCCTGGAAAACTGATGAAGGCGGTCCTGTTTCACCAGGACAAAACTCCTGAACATGAGTCCGTGGTTGCAGTGGCTGCTGTGTATGACTGTGGCTTTGAGCTGGTTGATCACCCTCCATATTCTCCTGATTTGGTACCACCTGACTATTTACCCCAACATGAAAAAAAAACACTTGCTCGATGATGAGGTCACCTCTGCTGCTGAGGACTTTTTTAAAGTGTGCTAATGAATAAATGTGTGCTGTGAATCCTTTAAAGGATCATGAAGAAAAGCAAACAGATCACAGCTCTCAGAACTGAGATTTGTCCTGTGCTTTGATGCAACATTTCTTGCTGCAAAAAACAGATCTTCTGATGCTGTACATGCCTATAATTAATGAATAATCAATTAATAATTCATTAATTATACTGAATAATTCAGTGTCGAACCCAACAGCACCAGGTCAGTGGCTCAAAGTTTTACTGGCCCATGAAAAAAGCTTTTATTGTTGTAGCTTTAAATATTAATGCAATTTAATTCATATTTAATATGTAGCAGTTGTGTTGACAAAACCTGAAGCTTTAGGTTATTAAACTCAGCCTTTTTTTTTATAATGCAATCTTTGAATGGTGATGGTTTCATAACTGGATCCTCTCAAATAAACATTAAAGTGAGTTTTACAGTCTGAGGTTTGAAGTTGTGACGGCCATAAATTATTCAGCCCAAACTGGCTGCGCCCTTCATTAAACCCCCAATTTGACAAGAATGGAAGAACCCACTGCCTGAGACAGCTAACTGCTATCAACACATCACTTCAAGATTGAAACATTTCTGTTTTATTAACACACATTTGATGCTGCTTGATAACAAAATCACTAATGATCTTTGCTCAAATGACAGTTAATATGTGAGTCTGCTGATGAGCCACGATGAGAGCATCAACACTGAGGAGGAAGTTGTGGGCTTTTTGCACGTTTGTTAGTTTCCTGTTACCTGAAAGACTTCCTGTTGTTGTGCGTTTGCAGTTTAGAGAAACGTCTGAGTGTCTGTGAGCAGGTTTATCAGGACTTTGTGCTGAGTGAAGTTTTTACAGGAGGTCAAAGATGTTGCTGCTGTTCCTGCTCCTCACGAATGGTAGGAAACTCACTGCGAATGCTGATTCATTATAGACCATTAATCTGCACTCACAACACAGTTTGACCACTATCATGTGATTACATGAAGATATTTAAAATCTATATATGTCCATTGATTAAAAACCAGGAAAAGTCAGAATCAGAACTTTTTCCAAACTTGGAGATGTTTCAGAAACATCAGCTTCAGAGGTACCTCCATAAGACAGTTTAAATTTCCATTAAAATGGTTCAAGTCATTTTATTTTGGGAGATTCAGCTGAACTGAAATCATCATCTGCATGTCGTCACACTCAGAGGTGGGACTCACACTTTGAGGAAATGTAAATTCACGCAGTTTAATCATATGCAGGTTTCTTTTATATACTACTATCAAGTTCAAGTTTCCTTTATTAGTCATTGTACACAATGTACACAATGAGATTACGTTCCAGACCACCCGTCCAAAAGAAGACGCACAAATCAAACAAACAGGGAAGATAAGCCTGCGGCCATCAAAGGAGCTGCTGTTAAAAGAAGATGGAAACAGAGCAAACACAACTGAGCAGATGTATTACCCCGTACCAGGGCGATGTACGAGGGTAAAAAAACTCTGCATAGTGTAGGGTAGGGGTCTGTCTGATTGCTGGGGTTTTCTCTGTATTATTGTAGGGTCTTTACCCACAATACAAGTAATATAATATAAATAATAATTGAATTTAATTCACCAGCTGTCACAGCTCTTTTGTATTACCTACACTTCAGTCATCATTTGAAATTTCCTTTACCAGATGACTTCATGGAGCCCATCATGGCTCTACTCTTATCATCTGACCTTCATGTTCAAAATACTTTGTGGTAAAATTTCAGTTTTAGACCCACAAAGAAAAGCAGCAGCAGCTCCACACTGACAGAAGTTACTGTGAAGCAGCACGTGGACAAAACCTCTCAGCTCCATCAGACTCTGATCACCTCCAACAGCTTCAAAAGCTGCTTTGACCTCCTACATCTCTGTCCTCTGTGACCTTCTGCTCTGCTCTGCTTCTGTCCTCCAGCTTCCTCTACAGCTACAAACCTGCTGCTGTCTGTACAGCTCATGTTGCGTTTGTGTCAGTCTGTCAGGTGGAGGTGGAGGAGGGGGCGGAGTCTATCCAGCTGCCCTTCAAAACCACAGAAAACCTGCCTGGAGCTGCTTAAGTGGTGTGGACATTGATGATTGCAAGGTCCATGTGTATGAGAGCGGCTTTGACCAGCTTGAAGAACAGAACCATGTTTGCAGAGAGCGAATGAAGATGAATGAAGACCTGCTGAGAACTGGAGACCTCAGTCTGACCCTGGATCAGCCCACAGAGAGAGACAGTGGAGAATACAGATGTGGAGTCTATGGGAAGATCATCAGATTTAAGAGAGTGCTGCTCAAAGTCAAAGGTTTGTGTGTGTGTGTGTGTGTGTGTGTGTGTGTGTGTGTGTGTGTGTGTGTGTGTGTGTTTTCCAGTTTAGGGGCTGCATTCTAAGGCTGATTTTGTCACAGCCAGGTGATGAAGGCTGTCCCAGTTGAAATGTGGCCCACTTCTTTTCCCTGGATTTGAAGGACAGGATGGGTGTAACCTATCCCAACACTATCCCACGATTCATTGCGAGCTGAAGCTGTTGTGGAAAATTTTTCAATAAAACCCGTAATGGTGGGAGAGATTGGCCAAAAAGTTTGAAATATGACTATTTCTGTGACACAAAATAAACTTTTATAATGATTTTAGGTGAGAATATCGATACAGTACCAGTCACACTGTGTCCAGAGTTTTGCCTGGTACTGTATCTACTGGTACTTAGTTCAGTTTTAGGATCTTAAAGTCATTTGAGCCTCATCTTCTCTCAGACGTCTCAATGATAGTGTCTTAATGAACGAGGTAATGAACCCCGGTGTCAGACAGGTGGCTCAGGTGCAGCAGGAAGATCGAAGCTGCTGACTGACTGCAACCATCAGGGCCTCCAGAGAAGAAGAGCTTTGGGATTTATGAACTACTTTTTAATCAAGAGTTTGAACGAAAACTGGAGTCAGTTTGATTTCTGCATAAATGAGGCTCGAGGAGATTCAGACACTCAGAGCGTCCAATCATCGCAGGAAGGAACCATGATGAAAACCCTGAAGCCAGACCCACACACACACACACACACACACACACACACACACACACACACACACACACATTGTTCTTGACTCAGTCCTGCAGCCTTGCTGCCCTCTGTACTTCCTGAGCTTCCTCCATGATGTTTCTTCTCCTTTGCTCCACACTTTAAATCTGTAATCAGGTCACATGATGTGATTAAAAGGAGCATTCCACATTTTATTAAAGAACATCTGTTTACATGTTGGTTTTGGTTCCATGTTGTTGTTTATGCATGTTTCAATAATGTTTGGGACACAGCAGTGATTTAATTCAGAGGGTTAAAAGCTCACCTCATCAGTTCTCTTGAAACCAGTGAAAAGATTTCAGCTTGATGAGGTCCACGCTGCAGCCAATCACACAAACACGTCAGCATTGAAGTGGAGCTCTTCCTTCAGTTTCTTTCTCCTCAACAAGCTGCTGTATTTCCTGATGAGGATGTTTCTCCATTATGAGAGTGCTGACCAGCATCTTAGTGCAGTAACTACAGACCTGACCCTGGTACTCAGCTCCAAGCCAGATGAGGTACGACTCGGGTTGGATGGTGTATTTGGTGATGGAGTATGAGGTGAGTGAATGAAAGAAAACAAAGGGAGTCTCAATAACAGATTCCCAGAAAACCCCACCCTGGGAATTTCACCCAGGAAAAGGCACTCACAGGTTCTCCCACTAATGAGGCAGGAGACGAGGTTCAATGTGTTAAAACAATATGATTTTTATTTTAAGAAAAAAGATTAAAATCAAAAACACACAAAAGCTTCAAGGGAGGATGGACCCCCCCCCCCCCCCCCCACAAAAAAAGGAAGTGAATCAAACAAACAAACAAAAACAAAACAAAGAAAACTAAAGCAAACAGAATCACCCAGACACATGACGACCACATCCTTGAGTGACTCAATCTCAGGAGACACCACCCCCCAGTCCACCACCACAGCCTCCACCACAGCCCCCACCACAGCCTCCACCACAGCCCCCAGTAACTGAAATGAAATAAAAACAATCAGTGACCACAAACACTGCTCAGAAACAAGTAACCATGATGAGAAAATAAACAAAATACATAAACCGTGACTGTCCCAAACACATTCATTAAACACTGAGCATGAACCCATATTAAACCAGCATCAGCAGAATGACCTGCAGCAGATGGAGCTGATACACCTCCTGTCTGCCAGCGAACAACAAACCAAGCAGCTGACACATTACCCAGTCCATGCCAGTATACATACACAGCATAATTTATTATATATATATATATATATTTTTTTTTTTAAGGGTTTTCAGTTCTCCTTTGATTTTTTGGAGCAGTGCACAACAAGCCTCATTCACGCACATTCATACAAACAGTTTTTTCTATTTAAGTGCTTTCTATCTATTCACACACATTCACAGTCCAATGACTGTATCAGAGAGCAACATGGCCTCACAATCTTACCCGAGGATACCACAGCCCCCCCCCCCCCCCCACACACACACACACACACACACAAAACCTACATCTTTGATTAAAAATAAAAAAGAACAAGAAAACTGACAGGATCTGTTATTTGTGCTGTCTGTTCAATGTTTCCGTATAAGACATACCCCTGGCTCTGTTCTGTATTATCTTATCATCATTTATGGTAACTGCAAATAAGGAGAATTTAAAAACAACCAGAAACCTGCTTGGTGCTGACAAACGCTCCTTTTCAGAGTTTCCTGTCTTAGTTCAAGAAAGAGACTTCCTGTGGAATCGAAAGCAAAGTTTTTGTTTGTGTGTCAGCAGCTGCAGAGCAGCAGATCTTTGAGAGATGTTGGATGGACCAGCTGTACGAGAGATGATGGTGATGATCCTGCTCCTCGTTCTTGGTAAGAAACACACACACACACACACACACACACACACACACACACACACACACACACACACACACACACACACACACACACACACACACACACAGATGTCAGGATGTTAGCTCTGAATTAATAACAGAAACTGCAGTAACACGGTGAGTTCAGCATGTAAGTGGTAAAATCTTTGCAGAGGTCCACGGGGACGTGTTCAGGTTTACATGTTATGATGGAGATGTGAGCATGGAATAACTTTAAGTTGGAATGATTACAAAGTGATCACAGAGGCATTTGAGGACACGCTGAATTCCGGTCCGCGTGTGTGTGTTTTAAGTTACTTTTTTGACATTTTGTCTTCCCCTCCAACTAATCAGAATGTCAAAAAAATAACTTAAAGGGCCAAATTGTATGTTATTTTTGACATCAATTCGCGGACCGGAAGTAGGGGGCGTGACCGGAAGCGGTCCGTGGGCTGGGAGTTGACACCCCTGGAGTAGAGATTACTGGGTTTAGGAGGCACCCCTGAACACACCATGAATGCCCTCCTTGTATCTACATATTGAAGCGTGCACAGCTGTGTGTACGTGCACATCATTTCTCTCCGGAGTGCAGGTGGTGAGAATCAGGACGTCCTGAGCTCAGCTCTCTGATACAGTTACTCCACGTACTGAGAGTATCAAACTCCCAGCATGCATCAGGGTGACAGAGATCAGATCTTTTTAGTCACACACAGAAACAGACTCTGATCATCTTAGAGATTCAAAGAGCTTCTGAATAAAATGAGCAGATGTTCAAAGACTCCTCCCCCCTCCACCTTCCAGCTGTGGCCACGCCCCTTTATACCTACAGAGAAAAACACATCTGAGCATCCTCCATCACAGCTCCTCCTCAGCCTCTTCTCTCCTCTGTCCTCCTGATGCGTTTTAGGAGCAGAGACCTCCTTCAGCATGGGGTCTGACACTGCTTTCAGGTCACATGACAGAGGAGACGACACAGATCAGAGAAATGAGGCTGAAATCAAAGCACTCACCTGTTTCATGATTCTCTCCTCAGTTTCCCAGCATGCCTCAGGAGTGGAGGTGGAGGTAAATGAGGGGGCGGAGTCTGTCCTGCTGCCCTGTCAGGTACCAGCTGATGTTTTCAGCAACCCCACAGCAGCGGTGGGACCGCAAGGAGCTCAAGATCCAAACAGTCCACGCGCGTCTGCAGAGCGGCGATGTTCCTGATCTCCAGAATGATCGTTACACCAACCGAACATCAATGAGAGCCGACGCTCTGCAGACTGGAGACCTCAGCCTGACTCTGAGGAACCCTACAGGCTCTGACAGTGGAACCTACACCTGCACCACCCGCAGGTTTGGACGAGAGCTGAGCCAGACTGAGGTACAACTGAAGGTCAAAGGTCAGTGCTCTGGATAGGGGTCAGAGTAGAGGTGAACTTTGATGTGAGTTCATACAGACATGTTGGATGATGTTCAGGCTCTTTGTGTTTGTGTTGTTACAGAACGTCCTCCTCCTCCTCTTACTCGTCCAGTCTGGGTCAAACTTCTCATAGCTTTCCTGATTCTCCTGGCTGCTCTGCTTCTCCTGGCTGCTGTCGTTGGTCTCTGTGTGTGTTTGGCACGTAAAAGGATGAAGATCATTAAACGTATGTGAGTGTGTGTCAATGTGTTATGATGTGTGTGTGGTTTCCAAAGAGCTTCAGAAGCTGCTGAGAGCGACTCTCTGAGCTGATCTGAGCTCTGATGAAGCTCCTGTTTAGTTTATTATTATTGTCATGCACAGGTAACAACGGCACATCACTGTGAAATTCTTAGACCCATGTGCCACATCTAGAATGTTTCACATGTACACACAAACACATGTTTGTGTAGCAGCTGCTGTTTCTGCAGCCACGGAGGAGCTGCAATTTACCTGCAAATACTTACACATATTAGAATAAGGGAGTAATAATTCAAGTTTTTATGGGAAAAAAATAAATAATAATTATGCTGTAAGTAGATTTAATTTGTGTATTTTAGCAGAAAAACCATCAAATGTCTTCATCTTACACTGTAAATACACTCGGAGGCTGTATTATGTACTGGCTTATCTTTGCCTTTTTACATTTTTATTATTGATTATATTGGTCATTGATGTTTCCCAGTTCATCTGTCCTCTTATGTTGCATATAAAAATATGACACGGATGTTCTCCCTTTCCTCAAGAAAAATGAAACACAAGCAAACACAGCAGGGTGTAGGTCATGTGATCTTATAATGGAAATGATCACTGTTCAATCATCAACCAGAGATTGAACATGACTGTGAGACAGCTACCAAAACACAAAGTAACACTTTATGATAACTACACACTCTGATCCTTCAGTCAGACATTAGTTCATCTATAAAGCATCACTCCTCCTCAGTGTGTCATTTATAACTATGGATATACATGATTTATTCTTGATTAATACACTCATATCTATCATGTTTAATGACAGCACTGATAAACTTTATGAATGTTGAATTATTTCTAAATGCAGTTTCACATGAAGCACAGAGCAGTTATTTAGCAGCTGTGTGAAACAGGCATGTTACTGCTTTAAACTCAATAAATATATAATATACAAAACGAATTTCAAAGCAAAACTCAGAATACTACTGTAAGGAAATAAAGGTATTAATATATCTTTAAATCCTGAAGTGCGTAACAGCACATCATCATACAGATGAGGGCAGAATTATTACCCCTCTATGAAATTAAATGCTTTTTTTTAGCAGATCAAGGGACCAACATTTGTAAACATAATAGTTTTCTTTAGAAAACACAAATTATTTCTGTTTGCACACAATAAAATAATTAAATCGGGGTGAGAGCTATTAGCACTGCTGTGCAATGATGTGCTCAGAGCTCTAAAACCAAGCTACAGCTGAGGACCAACTTCCAGCTTACATATAAAAACTGTACAAAGATTACAGCAAAGATTAGAGCTTCACCTGAGAAAGCACTGTGCCAAAAACAATACAATTCAGTTTAGACTTGAGAAAAAGAATCGTTGTCAAAAGAGTGAGAAGACAGTCAAGGAAGACAGTCAAAGAGAGCCACAGAACGAGCCTGGCAGAGGCCGGGAGAGGAAGAGATCACAGACTGTTGAACAGCAGTGACAGATTGTAACCGACGGTGTAACCTGAAGGCCCCACTCTGGAAATGTACACATTGGGTCGATGGAGCCCACAGTGATTGTGATTATAGTGTAGATGTCACACAAAGAATCCTGCGCAGGGCTGCAGACGATGGTCCAAAGGAGGTTTTAAAATTTAGGTGGTGCCTTATTTTTGGCTGCAGACGATGGTGGACAGTAGTACTGAGTCCACTATCAGTCTACATCCTCGGCTAACAGGCTGAAGGTGGTGGATGGTCTTCCCAAATAGGACATGTTCCTAATACAGCTGAAAGCTTGCTGATATTTTTGAGTCCACATAGTTACAAAAATGTTGCCAAAATTCTTTAGAGTGCGGACACTTCCAGAACAAATGAGTGATAGACTCTGGGAAAAGGTCACAGAATGTACAGTTTACAATAATATCAGAGTTGAATTTCTTTAGGTGGTCTCTACAGGGTAGATCCTGTGTAGGAGTTTAAAGGACACTTCTTTTACCTTGTTAGTGAGAAGAAAGTGATTTGGGAGCAACCAGGTAAATTTCCAAGATATATTAACCTGAAAGCCATTCCACCTCCTTCTGAAACAGGGATCTAATTGCCCTGTTATTGTCATGAACAGGAGGGATAAGACATATTTTTCCAACAGGAGAATGTATGGGGGTAAGAGTCGGAGATTGGTGATAGTGAGTCTTGTCCTTGTTTGAATAACATGCAAATCTTCGTTGAAATAGCACCAAAAACTTTTGCATATTCTCCGGAAGAGATGGGAATATTAAATTTAGAGAGAAATTCCTCATAACTTAGCAACGTGCCAACACTGTTGAACAACTGATCTACCAGAATAATGCTGTGACTAAACCAGGTATCCAGGAATAAAGTGTTCTTCTTATATAAAATGTCCTTATTATTCCATATGAAATACCAGTGAGGAGAGAAGTTGTGCTTGTACATGATAAGAAGGTCTGACGGTGAAAATTAGAGACTTTGGGAGTTTTTGTATATCAGAATTACAAACCAGAAAGAAACTGAAACCACCAAATTTAGAGAAAATATGGAAGGGTATGATGTTCCAAATAAAGGCTGGAGATTTAAAAATTGATGAATCCAGTTTATCTTAAAGGTGTTATTTAGAATAGAGAATGATAAGCAGTCAAGTCCTCCATTTTCATATGAATTCATTAAAGTAACTTTTTTAATATAGTGAGTCTTATTTTTCCAAACAAATTTAAATAATAATTTGTCAATTTCTTTCGCACTTTAATTATGACGTTTTAGCACCTGTGCAGCATAAATAAGCCTGGAAAGGCCTTCAGCCTTAGTGAGCAGAATACGACCACGCAATGAAAGATCTCTTACTAACCACTGATTAAATCTTTTTCTAGCCTTTAGAAATAGAGGGTCCAAGTTTAGAGAGCTTCTTCTTTTCTGATCCTTTGTAATGGTTATGCCTAAATAGATGACCTCTTCTTTAACTGGTATGCCTTCAATTGCCTTCAATTATGAACTTATTAATATGGTGTCTGTCTTTATGATACAATGGTGGGGTCAAAAGTGAAAGCAGAAACAAACTGGGAAAGGGTTGTGATATGAATGTGATTATATTACTTTACTGTGTCACGAGGGACATTTTATTTATTTATTTTAACTTAAAATAACAGCGTTTCCACAGTGCTGGGCTTCAGGCATTTTCTTTCTTTTTGTGAGATGATTTCATCTGCTTTAGAAAATAACTTTTCACATGGCACAGATGAAACTGGGGTACTCTGTGTGTGTGTGTGTGTGTCCTTTATATTTCTTTGTTTTGTTTTGTTTTTTTTAGCCTGTCATGTCTGTCAGTTTTCACAATCGGAATTTGATCCGAATGCTCTGGTGTACCAAACATATTTGCTTTCCCAAGAATAGCTCTGTGAGTTTTACAATAGGCTACTCTTGTTAGTATGTATTTAGTTAGTTTGTATTTTAATTTAATTTTCACCAGGCCTGACAGGCAGAAAAGAAAGGGTAGGAAAAGGAGTGAGAAAAAGAAAAGAAAAAAGAAAAGAGAAAACAAAACAAAACAAAAAACAAAAACAAAACAAAGGTGAGAAAGGAATAATCAAAGAATGATATCCACACATATACACACACATCCACATATCTACACATGCACATACATAGACACACACGCACACAATCCTGCTGTTGCTTGAAAATAATGTGTCTATGTGCCTCTGTCATGGAACGTACTCACCAATGGGGGCAAGAAACTGCAACCACGCCCCCCGTGATCCAGAGGCGAACAGGGAAGGACCCAGGGGACGCGGCCTATCCACGGCCCACTAGGAGCTCAGAAGACTAGAGGCCACACATCCTGATGCCAAACATACAAACTGTTTCCTGAATCTGTGATGGTACGACTGGCTCTCGAGGCTTCAGATGTCACTTCATACGTCATCAACACAATCCTCAATGTGCGCTTCACAAAAATCTCCCTCAATTACTCGACACATGCTTCAAAGCCTCAACACAGAAGGACACACGACTACTTTCTGTAACAACATGAGGTGTATCGATCAGCAACAGCACAATTAGATCTGAAACAGCAGCAACATAAACACGGCCCTTACCTGTAACAGCTATGGAAAGCATCCAATTTCCATAGCTGTTACCTGGAAGTGTACTTCACAGGAGAGCAAGATGGCAATGGTCAGGTGGCCCCTACCCTTTATACAGTGACCTCCTAACACCATTGGACAGGTGATTAATACCAGAACCAGGCTGACAAAGAGTCAGAGCTCTGTTGAGCCGAATAATCATTTAGAAGAATAGAATAGAATAGAATAGAATAAAATAGAATGCCTTTATTTATCATTATACAGGATGTACAATGAGATTGGAGGGCCACTTCTGTTCAGTGCCATGCAATAGAAAGTCAAACTTTCTAAAATATAAAATAAAACTTCTAAGAATATACAGAAAATAAAATAGAGTGTATAAAAAATATATACATTATAAAAAATTTAAAAAATAGGTAAGTACATATAATAATGAAGATGGTGACTATTGCACTAGTGAATATATATTGGATGTTACACAATATAGGAGTGACAGATATTGTTCAGTATGAATACTATAATATTTAACAGAGATGTGGGTGTTGCACAGTTACAGTGGGTGAGTGTGAGAGTTCAGGGTGGTGATTGCTCTGGTGAAGAAACTGTTCTTGAGTCTGTTTGTTCTGGCTTTGATGCACTTGTAGCTCCTGCCAGAGGGCAGCAGGTCAAACAGTTCAGGGTGTGAGCTGTCCTTGATGATGTTCCTGCTCTGCTGATGCAGCGGGAGGTGTAGATGTCCATCAGGGAGGGGAGAGGGCAGCCAATGATTCTTTGTGCTGTCTTGACTACCCCCTGAAGCCTGACCCTGTCTGCCTCAGTGCAGCTGCTGTACCATACTGTGATACAGTACGTCAGCAGGCTCTCAGTGGATGAGCGGTAGAAGGAAGGTCAGGAGCAGGTTTGAGTCCAAGTTGTTCTTCCTGAGGACCCTCAGGAAGTGAAGTCGCTGCTGAGCCTTCTTGATAACAGCTGTGATGTTATCTGACCAAGAGAGATCAGTAGAGATGAGGACACCTGAAGGTGTGGACCCTCTCCACACGCTCACCATTGATGTAGAGGGGAGCTGGGTCAGTCCTGTGCTTCCTGAAGTCGATGATGATCTCTTTGGTTTTCATGGTGTTCAGTGCAGGTTGTTCTCTGAACACCAGGCTGTCAACTTCAGGACCTCCTCTCTGTAGGCTGCCTCATCTCCCCTTGAGATGGTGGTGAGAATGTCCAGGATGTGTTGAACGCTGAGCTGTAATCCACAAAGAGCATGCGAGCGTAGCTCTGCTGCTGCTCCAAGTGGCCCAAGTGGAGAGCTACAGCGATGGCATCCTCTGTGGATCTGTTTGCATGATATGCAAACTGTGTGTGCGCGCGTGTGTGTGTGTGTGGGGGGGGGGTCCTTGATGTGCTGGAGGACCAGGACTCTCAAAGCACTTCATGATTACCGATGTGAGGGCCACAGGGTGGTAATCATTTAGGCTGGTGAGGGACTAACTAATAATTTTTATGAGTAACATAGAAATTATTCATAACCATCTCAAAGATTTATCTTCATGTTCGGCTGCTTTCAGCACTGCTGGTATTTGTTTAGACTCTCTCGCTCCAATTGATCTTTCAGAGTTAACTTCAATAGTTATTAGACCCCATTCCTACTAGACTGTTCAAATAATTAATCAATCTTGAATATGACCAATCTTTCTTTATTGATTGGCTACATACTGCAAGCTTTTAGGGTTGTGGTAATTAAACAATTACTTAAAAAATGGTTGATTATAAAGTTCCACAGGGTTCTGTTGTCATGTACTGCTGTGGCAGGTAAGGAAGAGGACCCCAAGTGCAGGACTCAGGAGGCTGGAATGAACTTAAGCTTCAACTTTTATTGCTTGAAGAACACGTGTAACAGAGCTGGTCAGGTCCCAGCAGTGTCATAGCTCACAAAGCTTGACTTGACTAAGCTGAACAAGTTAGCTTGAAAATAAGCATGACCTGAGAAACCACAGCAGGAGCAGTAGGTGACAAAGATAACTGCAACAATGACCAGCAAGACAGAGACAAGGACGCAGCAACAAGCAGGGGAAACTCAGGACTTAAATACACAAGAGGGCTGATGAGGGAAGTGGACACAGCTGGGAACATGGGTGAACCAAATTACACTGACAAGACAAGGGGAAGCAAACTGAACACAACACACAGATACAAGAAAACTGTCAAAATAAAACAGGAAACAACTAGATGGCAACAGGAACGCAGACTAAGACTAAGACACCAGAACTTGACATGAGGACAGAGGGTAAGCATAAAGTACAGAGACAAGACACAATAAAACAGGAACAATGGGAAGCAGTGACGAGGCTAAAACTCAAAACTAAACCTGAGAATCCAAATGATAAGAAGACTAATAAACATAATCAGAGAGATAAGGACACAAAACACTGGGCCACCGGCCCAGGATCATGACATCTGTGCTAGGACCAGTTTTATTTACACTACACATTATTCCTTTAGGCAGTATTATTAAAAAAGCATTAAATACATTTTCATTGCTGTACTCAGCTTTATCTGTTCATGAAGCCAGATGACACACATCAATTAGTTAAACTGCAGGAATGTCTCAAAGACATAAATGTAAATGTTAGCTGCTCTCAATGAGGAATACACAACTTCACCATCAGTCGACTGCTCTGTACAGTCAAAGCATTAGACTGTGTGTGTCTGTATGCAACACCACTGTTTTAGTCTTTGTGAGTTCAGTGATGTCTCTAGCTCCCCCTACAGGCTCATGGACGAAATATGATGTGAAGGCCTGGATGACCTCTAATTTCCTGCTTCTAAATTCAGATCAAAGTGAAATTCTTGTACTCGGCCCCACAAATCTTAGAAACATGGTGTCTAACCAGATACTTACTCTGGATGGCATTACTTTGGCCTCCAGTAACACTGTGAGAAATCTTGGAGTCATTTTTGACCAGGATATGTCCTTCAATGCACATATTAAACAAATATGTAGGACCGCTTTTTTGCATTTGCGCAATATTTCTAAAATTAGAAACATCCTCTCTCAGAGTGATGCTGAAAAGCTAATTCATGCATTTATTACTTCTAGGCTGGACTATTGTAATTCTTTATTATCAGGCTGTCCTAAAAGCTCCCTGAAAAGCCTTCAGCTGATCCAAAATGCTGCAGCTAGAGTACTGACAGGGACTAGAAAGAGGGAGCAGATTTCTCCCATATTGGCTTCTCTTCATTGGCTCCCTGTTAAATCTAGAATAGAATTTAAAATCCTTCTCCTCACATACAAGGTCTTGAATAATCAGGCCCCATCTTATCTCAAAGACCTCATAGTACCATATCACCCCAACAGAGCACTTCGCTCTCAGACTGCTGGCTCCCAGTCTGGATGAGGAGACAGACACTCTCTCTATTTTTAAGATTAGGCTTAAAAGATTCAAGATTCAAAAAACTTTGTTGTCATTTTTCTCATGTAAACATGACAGGAATGAAAATCAGATTCTGAGGTCCCTCCAGTTCAAGTTGCGACAAAGAAACTGTGTTCACTGTACATTTACATTTCCTTTATGATCAACATTATAGTTAGGGCTGGATCAGGTGACCCTGAACCCTCCCTTAGTTATGCTGCTCATAATGCACTAAAGCAGGTGAAATCATCTAACAAAAAGTGTTTCTTTTCATTCAGCTTATTTACATTATTTATACTCCACTCTGTATTTAATCATTAGTTATTATTAATCTCTGTCTCTCCCCCCCCTCTCAGCAGATGACCCCCCCTCCCTGAGCCTGGTTCTGCTGGAGGTTTCTTCCTGTTAAAGGGAGTTTTTCCTTCCCATTGTCTCCAAGTGCTGCTCATAGGGGGTCGTTTTGACTGTTAAAGTTGACTGTTAAAGTTGTTAAAGTTGAGGGTCGCATGGATTCCAGTCAATATCAGCAGATTCTTGAGAACAATGTTCAAGAATCAGTGACAGAGTTGAAGTTGTGCTGGGGCTGGATACTTCAACAAGACAACGACCCTAAACACTGAAGGAAAAAGGGGGCCGTGCCTTTAATTAGTGCTTCCAGAGGTAAATATACAATCAACTGCAAGTAGAAACAGTTTTATGAGTAGGATCAGGCCAGTGGAGTGAGGCGGGTGCACACCTCACTCCATGTGAGCAGCATAATCCTGGGCATGAATATTGGAAGGTTTTCGAGTTTTTTTTCTTACAGAAGTGTTGTGTGAAGTTGTGTATTAATAGATGACCGAATTTCAGATCTGATGTGAGAACTGGCCGGAGCCCTTTCAGATACGGTCCTGCGCTTTTCCTGATCTGTAATTCCGATCCATTCCGGATCCGTCCCGCTGTGCAAATGGACTCCGAGCCGGACCCGGTTTTGCGGATCCGTTCCAGAGTCTGTGATACATTGGGGCGGATCCGGTCCAGAGTCACTTTACTATCTGGTGTGGTATATGATGAATGTGTTTGAAAAGAAAACAAAAGAATTAAATGAGGTTTGAAGTGTTAAAAAATGCAATTTCAAAGCAGTTTTTGTGGAGACACTTGATAGGATCAGTAAATACTGTGATAAACAACTGTGAAAAAAACGAGTTGCACACCATCAATGGAGCCACGAGGACCTACACACAAAAACATGAGTTAGTGCTTCCTCTCGTCCTGTTGTACATACTGACAGAAACCTCTTTAGTTTAGTTTGCTTTTATTTACAACATGAAGAGAAAAAATACAAAACAGTTTTTAAAAAGGAAACTTAACAACTAGAAAAAGATGAAATATGAAACAATATGAAAAAAAGGAAACCTAATAACTAAATAAAATTGGAACTTTGACAACCAAAACAGGAAACTTATCAACTAAAAAACTGGAACCTTGACAACCAAAAACAGGAAACTTATCAACTAAAAAACTGGAACCTTGACAACCAAAACAGGAAACTTATCAACTAAAAAACTGGAACTTTGACAACCAAAAAAGGAAACTTATCAACTAAAAAACTGGAACTTTGACAACCAAAAAAGGAAACTTATCAACTAAAAAACTGGAACTTTGACAACCAAAAAAGGAAACTTATCAACTAAAAAACTGGAACTTTGACAACCAAAAAAGGAAACTTATCAACTAAAAAAACTGGAACTTTGACAACCAAAAAAGGAAACTTATCAACTAAAAAACTGGAACTTTGACAACCAAAAACAGGAAACTTATCAACTAAAAAGGAGAAGGAGGAAGGTGAATTCACATCTTGTTAGTTTTTTTCTTCTTCTGTTCCTTCTTTAGCTCTTTAAGTCTGTTAATTATTTTCTGCTCTCCCTCTTTGACTTTTTCTTTCAGCTTCCTTTTTGCCACTTTTGTTTTCTCTTTTAATTTCTTTTTGGCATCCTTGTGCTGCTGTTTCAGCTGTTTCAAAGCTGCTTTGTATCCTTTTTCTGTGTCTTCAGTCTCCTCCAGGGTTGTCTCTATAAAAATGTCTAGTTTCTCGTCCATTAGTTCCTGTTGTGTTGCCAATAAAACTTGTTTCAGGTCTTCTATTTCTGTTCTTGCTACTTGAAGTTGTCGTCTCTTTTCTTCCAGTGATTCTTGGAATTCCAACAAGTCCTTATTTAGATTTTCCAGTTCTTTTTGGGCCGTTAGTTTTGCCTCTTTTTCTGGTTTTAACATATGCTGCATTTCCAACAGTTTATTTTTTATAGTTTGTATTTCCTCCTCGGCCTGCTCTCGTCTTCTTCTCTCCTCAAGTTCTTCTTTGTTTTTTGCATTTTCATAGTCAGTTTTCCTCTCCTTTTCCACATATTCCAATGCTTCTTCCAGGGCTTCTTGTACCTCCAGCAGTTTTGATTTTATATCCTCTGCATTTCTCTCTGCACGCTGTTTTTTCTTCCTCTCTACTTCTAATTCTTTCTTTACTTCTTTTAGTTCCATTTGTGCCTCCATTTTATATTTTGTTTCATCTTCCAGGAGTTGCTGCAGTCGATTAGCATCCTCCTTGAGCTTGTTATTTTCGATTTGCAGGGATTTAAAGCCCCAGCACAGGGCAATAAGCTCAGTGGTTGTGGTGTAAGGCGGGCCGGTCACCAGTCCTGGTCCAGAATTTTGCCTGTTCATTGTGGCTTCTTCACCAAGAAATGAAGCAACAGATAAAGACAGAATTATTAGCCTCCCATGAAAATGTATTTTTTTAAAAATGCTGTTACAGTTTCTTCTCAGTCGATTTGGAGCAGTTCTCACAGCAGAGATAATCATGGTGATCAGGAAGGCGTGTCCTCGCCCACATTAACATTTCTCATTGTTTTTATACACACTACTGTTGTTCATACACATGCTTCACTACTGAGCATATTTGTTACTGTGTTGATGCACTTCTCACTCTAATCCTAAAACTCATTTAAACAGTTTGCACGTTTCTCACTCACAACTCTCCATCTCTGATTTTCCTGAATACTGCCCAGCATTGTGTTAGTGTTTCAATGAAATGACCTCAAACTTTTTTCAGACCAACCAACCAACAAGTGTACCTAATAAAGTGTCTGCTGAATGTATGTAGCATAGCTTTATGGACTATACATTAAGTATTAAGTACTTGATGTACATTAAGTACTATACTTTATGGACTAACTGCATTAAGAGGGGTGAAAATCACGTTTCTGCTGTGAGAACTGGGCCAAATCAACTGAGAAAAGTTTTAATCAGAGGAAGAAATTTGTAAAAGAGGAAATGAGGCTACCTCGCAGATGTTATGAGCAGAGTCAACGTGTGTTTCTGTTCCAACTTTAAATGCTGTGCAGAGATGTCTGTTGTCTGGTGAGCTGTCTGTTGTCTGGTGAGCTGTGTCTTGTCTGGTGAGCTGTGTCTTGTCTGGTGAGCTGTCTGTTGTCTGGTGAGCTGTCTGTTTTCTGGTGAGCTGTCTGTTGTCTGTCTGTTGTCTGGTGAGCTGTGTCTTGTCTGGTGAGCTGTCTGTTGTCTGGTGAGCTGTCTGTTGTCTGGTGAGCTGTGTCTTGTCTGGTGAGCTGTGTCTTGTCTGGTGAGCTGCCTCTTGTCTGGTGAGCTGTGTCTTGTCTGGTGAGCTGTGTCTTGTCTGGTGAGCTGTCTGTTGTCTGGTGAGCTGTCTGTTGTCTGGTGAGCTGCCTCTTGTGTGGTGAGCTGTCTGTTGTCTGATGTGTTGTGTTTTCCTAGTTTGAAAAGTGCTGAAACTAAGCGATGCAGTGACATCAGAGTTCTACTGAACATTCTATCACATGCCCCGCCTACATAGAACACCATTGTCAGGTGCTTCTGTTGCCTAGCAACAACAGCTGTTACTGACCAATGGACATAGTCAAAATGGTAACATTATTGAGGTTTGTTTCATCATCCATTTCCTTCTGCATCCCAGCTGTCAGAAGGCGAGAGGCAGCTCACACCCTGGTCGAGTCACCAGCCTGTCACAGAGACTAACACACAGAGACAGACAACTCTTCACACTCACACCTGTGGGCAATTTAAAATCACCATTTAACCTAACTCCACTAACTACATGTCCCCGGACCATGGGAGAAAACCAGAATGCTCACAGGAAACCCACAAACACATGGGACAACATGCAAACTCCACACAGAAAGGTGCAGGCCGAGGTGGACTCGAGCCCAGGACCTTGATGCTGTGAGGCAACAGTGCTAACCACCGCACAATCCATGTGCTTCATGATTACTTGGATGAGGACAAAACTACAGGTTAGAGCAACTAACTAGTGACCTGCAGGTTGCTGGTCTGAGACTCTGGCATCTCCTCTCTCTGAGATGCTTGTAAACATTCCCTGACAACAATAAGGATGATAAACACCTGACCAAAGCAACATTTATGACACTAAATGTGTCAGTGCAGCAGCTGTAGGATGGTTTATATGTATAATATACGCACATCAATATTTTACTACCTACCTGTGTAAGGCAAAAATTAGAAGAACTTGACAATGTGGAATATGCTTTTTCAATTGTTAAGGAAGTGAGATTTTTACACACACAATGTACACTTAACACATCTGATGACCACCTCCATGCATTCTGCCTCTGTCCACCAATACAAAACATCTGGAAAGAAATAATCACCAAACTTTCTCAAACCTCCGTCCCCTTGGCAACCACTGTGTTTTGGAGGTGAATGCACTCTTGTGTAGCGTAAATGAAATCTCCGGTCATAAGCAGTGTTTTCTGCGCTGTGTTGTTGAAATTGAGCAGAATAACACGAGACACAATTAGTTAATCTCTCTTTGCTTTTAATTGGGATATTTGGCAATGAGCAGACAGACATTAAACGTAGCGGTGAAGGGTTTCAAGGCTGGCGAAAGCCTCGAGCTCTGAGGGGGGAGAGAAGCTAGAGAACTGATGCTCCAGCATTGCACGAGGAGTTCAGAAACAATCTGAAATGAGGCGCAGAATCTTTTTGTGGTACGCCGTACCGGACCGGCTTACTTTCAGCCCTGCACATATAGTCTATAGATGCAGCTTGACCAACCGAGTTTACTTTCTCACCCTATAAATTAGCACTTACTACTATACTGCGCAGAACCCTCAAGCTCCCAGGCCTCTGGTACAGGTACATTTTGATTTGAATGGTTTCACAATAAAATTAGTGAGCTCACAAAATGCAGGTCATGCTTTTACATTTGATATCGTCACTGCATGTCACTTCAGTCATGACTGGAAATTAAGCAGAGAACCAAACCTAAAAAGTAAGGAAATTTATGTTTTGTTGATTTTTTTTCTTTGTTGTAACAATGTTTCTTGGCAATAAATCTTATACTGTTGGTTTATTTGCCCTTAAACGGTGCCACATTTGTAAGGAAAATGCAAAAATTGTTATTATACAACAAGCTGAAGTTCTCTCCTTACCCAGACATGTGAAACTCTGACATTTCCTAAAAACTGGACTCACAGATGAAGCAGTGACTTATGTCCAGAGATGCAAACAGCAGCTGAAGCAGTTTGTTCCTCGGTGAGTCAAACACAGTTCTCAGTGGTTCCCACACATTTACAGTCTTTCTGTGGGGTGGGTGGGATGTATGAGGAGGTTTCAAATCTCCAAACTTGAATGTAAGACAGTCTGACTGGTTTCTTTAGTTTGGTTCATCTGAGCTGTAAATAATGTTTTAATTGCCCAAAACTGATGTCTGGATATCTTGAACTGTTGTTGAAGTTCAAATGTTTAAGATGAAGTTTTTGCCACAGTTTATGATCATTTCCTTTATGAGGTCATTGTTCAGTGAACATCACACTGATGGGCTGCAACAAGTTTTTTTTTATAGAAGATTTCATTATTTCTGCTTTACTGGATACAAAAAGCTTTAGCAGATTTCCAGACAAAAACAGCAGCTTTGCTTTAATGTAAACATTTATAATCTGATCTTAGATCTGCCTTCACTGATAGATGATGGCTCTCTGACACAGCAGAGTAACTATTAACCCACTTTACTCTTTACCATTTAACTAAAGAGTCGACCGGCGAGTTTCTGCTGCTGTTTGTGTATAAAAACATTTTTGTGCACACTATATTTTAACACATTTGAATGAAATCAACATTTAGCAAAAGATCTGAAAAAATGAATGTGTGTGAGTTAAATGTTGTGTGTAGTGAGTGCTGCTGTCAGTCACTCAGCTGTCAGTGTGCCGGTGAGAAGCTTCCACATGTAACTCTGGAGGAAGCTGGAAAACTCTGGAAAAGGAGTTCGATACAAGTGAGTGAAGCTCTGCTGAGCAGTGTCAGTGATACTGAGGTGAGCTGCTGAGGACAGCCGCACCTCTTTCTGTCGGTGAGCCCTGGTGTTTATGCTGCTGTTAGCTTTGAAGTGGCTCCATCATCACTGACCTGCAACACTTGGAGAATAAACTCTCATACAAATGCGGCAGTTGGTACTGAAGGATGAGCATCTACTGAGGCGTTCATGCAGAGGAACAAGTCCAACATTCAGGAACGGCCATCTCAGTCCGCAGACCTGAATATTATTGAAAATCTGTGGTGTGATTTAAAGCGGGCTGTCCGTGCTCAGAAACAATCAAACCTGACTGAACTGGAGATGTTTTGGAAAGAAGAACGGTCCAAAATACCTTCAACCAGAATCCAGACTCTCATTGGAAGCTATACGCAGCGTTTAGAGGCTGTTAATTCTCCAAAAGAAGTGGCAGTACCGCAGTGGGTAGGCGCTTGCCTTGCAGCCGGAGGGTTGCCGGCTCGAGCCCCTGTCGCTGCGTTGTGTCCTTGGGCAAGACACTTAAACCACATTGCCTAACAGTAGCGCCAGTCTCTGGCTGCATGACCGCAGATGCTCGTCTCTGGAGTGATCTGGAACAATCATTTCGTTGTGTGCACAATGAGTTGAATCTAACATCTAAAAGGAGGATCTACTAAATATTACATAATTACACACACACACACACACACACACACACACACACACACACACACACACACTATTAAATCATAATTTAAAAAACTCTAATTTTGTCATTTGGTTTATTTTCATTAACTATAATAACCCTGCTCTGAACATCATTTCAGAATCTACAGATCCTGCCACCTTTGTTTTTTTCCTCCTAGTGAGCCAAATGCCCATCTTAGCCTGACATATGAGAAAGTTAACCAGACAAACCTTTATACACTGCCTGACAGAGTACTTGGACCAAAATTCAAAAGAGTATCCCCTAAAATCAATCCTAAACCAGCAACCACTGATGCAATAAAGAAAAAGGTTAGCCAGCCTGGGACAGTTAAGCCAAAGGTCCAGTGTTTCCTAAGCCTGACAGAAAAGACAGTGACTTCCTGCCCTTGGATCTATATCTGCCATGTCTGTTTGTAGCCCCTGCGCCATGTACCGTTCTCCACTGAAGATCTGCGCTGTGCTTCTCTCTGGGAGGTTTGTACAAGGACCTCCAGCTGCCTCTAGGAGAACAACCTGGTGCAAAAAACACCAAAGCACCAAGTAATAAAGTTCTGTTGAGGACTCTCACACTCACAGCATACAAAGATTTCTTCGAGGCGTTAAGATGTTATCTCTGGTGTTCTAAAAGCTACACGGTCCTCCTGTTCTTCTTCTTCCTCTACTGCAGCATTGATGGACAATGGTGGAAAAGCAGTCCAAACCACTGGCCGAACACACAGCTAGTGCTTGCTGAAAGAAACCAGGAAGGACATCCACCACTTCTTCCACCAGCTTTTGCAGGACACACAACGATCTGAAACCGGTTTCCTGCCTGACCATGGAAGTGGTCTCACAATCTGAACCCTGCCAGCTTTGTCAGGCCAGCTGTTACTAGCACTCTTTGTGTGCCAGCAGAACAAAGTAACTTTGACTGAATTAGAGGGTTGTGGAACAGGGGCTCTTCCCCACACTCACATGCAACATGCTGCAGTCTCTCCTAACACTTAAGACTTTGATGCCTTAAGAATAGACCGGTAGAGGGAGGAGGTCCCTGAAATATCCATGCCAGTCAGTTCCAAGGAAAACAGGTCAGTTTCATAGCCAAGATTCCTAACCATGCGTAGCAATACAGAGGCAGGATCAGACCACATCTGTGTGTGTGTGTGTTGCAACCAGACATCTCCCCCTATAGGACAACTGTGGCTGACAAGCAAACTGAAATGAGCTCAGAGTAAAGTTAGAATCTGACTGTTTGTGTGACCCAAACTAAACTTTAAGAAATTTTTAGCAGTGTATACTTCAAACAGCTGCTCAGTCTATCAGGATATTGATTATTGATTTTCAGAGATGGCTGCACTCCTCTCCAGCTGAGCAGTCTCTCGGGCCTCATGGTTCCTGCTGAAAGTGCCCTGCTCCCGGCACGCTGTTTTCAAAGTCTCACTGAGCCGAGGCCATCAGTGGAAGATATTTTTGTGAGTCAAATCACTGCAACATCTGACCTGTGTGTTTGTGATACCACATGCTTTGTGTAAAACTTCTACAATACTTGGTGGCACATTACCTAAGCAGTTTCTGATGCCTGATCCACAGCCATGTGCTCAAAATGCCCCCAAGCAGCTCACCTTGTGAGCATTTGAATGAATGAACCCTTCCTGCAAAAATGTAGAAACTCAAGAGGTAACTGCCCCCTGGTGTTCAAATGCATAACAGTACCAACAGAAGCATAAAATGGCTCTTAGAGTTTGTGCTTCAGTCATGCACTGACTGTTAGAAATAGAAATCTGTGCATAGTAGACTAAACTAATAAAGATCATGAATTAGACTAAAGGCAGCAGGGACCCTTCACACCTACTCATAGAATCATAAAACAGTGACATGTTATATCCATCCATCCATCCATCCATCCATCCATCCATCCATCCATCCATCCATCCATCCATCCATATTCTTCTGCTTATCTGGGGCCAGGTCATGGGGGCAGCAGCCTAAGCAGAGAAGCCCAGACTTCTGTCTCCCCAGCCACCTCCACCAGCTCATCCAGGGGGACCTCAAGGCATTCTCAGGCCAGCCAAGAGATATAATCTCTCCAGCATGTCCTGGGTCTGCTCTGGGGCCTCCTCCCAGTCAGATGCCTGAACCACCTCAACTGGCTTCTTTTGATGTGGAGGAGCAGCAGCTCTACTTTCAGCCTCTACCAAATGCCCCTGGAGAGCATGAGCACCTACAGACCGTTAATACAGTTAAAGCTGTATCTGAGTCTTTACTATGGGCTCTGAGACTGCTGCAATGCCTCCCAGAGGTTGGCAGGCTGTGATTGATGTTGTTGTGTCTGTTTTATGGACTGGAGCGAAGTACTGGGGTCATAACAGGCCATCTGCAGGGCTTTCTGCTCTGCTGTTACTGCACTGAGCTGGTCCACATGTTCTTTGAACCGGAGGCTGCAGCAAGTGTACTTCCAGAAACCCATAATCAGTTTGTTGTTAGATTGTTTAATCATCTGATAATCCACAGCTTAATCCATCCTCATGTTCCAGTCTTCTCATCATCCTCAATCACTGTTTCCTGAAGCTGGGAGCTCTCAGTGTAAACAAAGGAGTTCTACATTTATCAGACTGACTGAAGGGAACTGCTGAATAAAGAACAATTTATCCGTGTGTGTGTGTGTGTGTGTGTGTTTTTTGATAAGATTTAATACAATCTAATCCTGAAACAATCCTTCATTTCACCTACTCTTTGCTGGTAGAAAGGGCTCCATGCAGGGTCACCTGCCCATACAAACAGCTGCGAGGAAGTTAAAATTGCTCACATCTGAACTCAGTCAGTGATATTAATTCTTGAAGATGTCATTAAATGTTTTCTTAAATGTTTCCAACTGTTCAACACCTGCTGTAATTAATTTATAATTGATCCAACATGTAAACACATCTTTGCTAAATTCAGGAGTATTTTAGGATCACATGACTCAAACTGGTGTTTGAGTTATTATGTCCAAATTTCAAGTTATGTACCTCAAATTTTTGGATTAATAACTCAAAATTTCCACTTAGCGCTGCCAGTCAGGAAGCTCCGTGATCGGTACATCATTTCCTTGTTAACCGTAAGCAGGAAGCTGAAGGTATCAGCTGTCCAACAGATCAACATGAAAACATTGATTCCTTACCTTTTATGCAGCTGTTTTTTTGCTAGAAGACATTTTGACCGTTGATGGCCAAAAACATGCCGACAATTTGTTCATGTTGCTAGAAAGTGCGAGCTCACTGATACTGTCGCTACCACATTTTAAGTACACATGCGTTGGCAGCATCTGCTTACGGGTAACAAGGAAATGACCTTTTTCTGGGAGCTTCCTGAGTGGCAGCGCTAAACTGAAATTTTGAGTTATTAACATGAAAATTTGAGATATTTAACTTGAAATTTGGAGAAAATAACTCAAAATTTTGAGTAATGGATGTCGATTTTTATTTTTAGTGTTGGAAACAAGCTTCCATACAAGCATTCATTGGTTGGTCCTCTGTATTTTTCTTCACAGCGTACCAAATGTGTAACAGTGCCTAAAGCAGCTGGATGAACTCACCCTGCTCCTGCCCCAAACAGGTGGTCAAACACCTGGTAGGCTGTAGCGTTGGTCAGATTGTGTGTCTTGTTTTTTGTCTTTTTGAACCTAACTGGCTACCTGCTAATCTGCTGCCCCCACTGTGTCTTATTCTAATTCTCATGTAATACATGTTTACCTGTATTATATGAGAATAATACAAGTCACAGGCACAGATGTTCAATTTTCTTCAAATAAAAAGTTTGGATTTGTTCCAGTAAATGTTTCATAATAAAAGCCTTGTAGTAAATGGGTTTGTTTACTGAAAAAAGTGAGCTTTTAATTTGAAAGAGATACAGGAAATGTGGAGTTTGTGTAAACAGTTTAATTCAGTGAGTTTAACTGGGGGAAGTATAAGATATGATCAGCTGTGCATAGAGCGCTCAGTCAGCTGATTCAGGTTAATGAAGGTGTCTCAGGTGCTGATGACTCAGCATTATAAACTTGTCAGCAGTTTATTTGATCTCAGTAATGATTTAAGTTTATTTTACTTCCATCTCTTTCCAAAAGTTACCAAACTGTTCAGACTGAAAGATGACATCATGTTTCTGTTCCAATAACATCGACTAACAAATTTCCACTTTTGTCTCGTCGTTGGGTTTAAACTGTTTTTTTTAGTTCTGCACATGTAAAAACAAAAAAACTAAAGAATATATATGTTAAGAGGGGGACAGAGGGAGGGGAGGAGCAGCAGCCTAAGCCTGATAACAGACAACATGAAGAAATATTTGTCTGTTTTATTTTTTATTAATTTATTCATATGTTTGTCTATTGTGATTTCGGCTGTGTCTGTGTGCTCGTGTTACCTGTAAAAGCTGCTACTGGAACTTTAATACCTCTTATGGAATATTCCTAAAGGGATTAATAAAGTTTAATCTAATCTAATCTAACAGTGTTTTCAGTGTCATGCCATAACCTCCTGATATATTTTGGGATGTTAAACTCACAGCTGAACTCTGAACATCACACTGCTGGAAGAACATCTGATTCTGCATGAACAAACACTCTGAATCATTTTATGAGCTATGATCTTGTATTTGTGATCCTGTTTTTTTGGTCACTGCCCAAAGCTCATGACCATAGGTGAGGGTAACCCTAACCCCAGCTTGCCGCATCTCACCGAGGGCAACTCCAGACTGGAGCAGAGTCCAGCCCCTCTCCAGGAGACTGGTTCCAGAGCCCAGACTGGCTCTCTTAACCTCACACACTAGCTCAGGCTCCTTCCCCACCAGAGAGGTGATGTTCCATGTCCTGATAGCTAGCCTTGATAGCCGAGGATCAGCCTGCCAGGGCTTTGGTCACTGCCTGACACACATTGCAGCTGAACCCTATGATGCCTCCTGCAGGTGGTGGGCCTTCAGAAGGGTGCATCTTTGTGCTGCGCCTGGCTGGGCACCATAGGCTAATACCCGGCCACCAGATGCCCTCCTTTGAGCTCCCTCCCCAGGCCAGAGTGGGGCTCCAGTAACCCATTCCCAAACAGGGTAAATTGATATTTCTTCCATAGGGGTTGTTGGAATTGCTCTTGGTCTGACATCTCACCCAGAACCAATTTGCCATGGGAGACCCCACCAGGGGGCAAAAGCCTGGACAACATATCCACTGGGATCACTGGGACACACAAACCCCTCCATCCCATTAAGGTGGCGTTTAGCCTAGCTCACAGTATAAAGCACCTTGAGGTGACTGTTGTAATTTGGCGCTATATAAATCAAATTGAATTGAAAGGAAATGTTGTGATTTCTCTTTTGGTTAATGATGATGAGATACTGACATCAATGTAACTCCAAATGTAAGTGAGAAGACTGTAACATATGTGCAATTAAGACATGTGACATGCTTCATCTACATATGAAAGGCACCTCAAATGCCTGACTGCATTTCTGTATCAACCTGGAACCCAAACTGGACCGCAGATCTCGACCTGTCACCGATACAGCTGCCCACTCCACACCCCGGCTCTGAGTGAGATAAGTGGGAAATAAATGGAGGAATTCAGAGACCCAAAATTTATTTTTGACAGTGGTGATGCTTTCATGAATAGATTCACAAAAATAAAGGTAACATGAGGCATTAAAGCGACCCAGTCTGAGGTTTTAAACTGTGAGCTCCATAAATTATTCAGACCAAACTTGCCTTGTCACTCATTAAAACCCCAGTTTGACAAAAATGAAAGAACCCACTGCTTAAGACAGCTGAGGTGGAAGTTGTGGGACTTTTTTTTTTTCTTGTCACATGGGAGACTTCCTGTTGGAATTGAAAGTAATCTTCAGTGTATACTTTAAATTTAAAGAGATGTCTGAGTGTTTGTGAGCAGTGTCTTTGTTCCACCAGCTGCAGGTTTAACAGGACTTTGTGCTTCTTTTCCTTTTTTTACAGAAGGATGAAGATGTTCCTGCTGTTCCTGCTCCTCGTGAATGGTAAGAAACACACTGATTCATATCATTATTTATTATACATTAATCTGCACTCACAACACAGTTTGACCACCATCACATGTTTACATGGTGATTATTAAATCCATTGATTTAAAATCCAGGAAAAGTCAGAATTAGAACTTTTTCCAAACTTAAAAAAGTTTTATAAACATCACAAAAATCAGCCTCAGAGAAACCTCCATAAGACAGTTTGAATTTCCATTTTCCATCATTTCATTTTGGGGAGAATCAGCGTCATCTGTATGTCGTAACACTTGTGTGACTCACACTTTGAGGAAATGGAAATTCATGCAGTTACAGGAAAAGCAGTTTAATCTTATGCAACTTTTTTTTTGTACTAGTGTGAGTTTTGGTTTGAGACAGACCAGGATGAAGGACTTTTCTGTACTTTGCTTCTATATTTATTCTGTCTGTATATAGTCTTTTTATATATTTTACTTTATATTCTACTTATATTCTATTTATGTGTTGGTTCATATGCAAAGTTACTTTTGGTCTTTATATGTGAAATAACAAGAGGTCTGGGCCTAAGAATTTCATTATAGGCAGTGACCATTGTTACCTGGACAATCATCCACTCTCTTCTGCTTATCCTGCTCAGGGTCACAGGAGCCTATCCCATTTATCATGGGGCAAGAGGCAGGGTACACCCTGTACAGGTCACCAGCCTGTCGTAGGGCCAACACAGAGAGACAGACAACCATCCACACCTATGGGCAATTTAGAGTTTCCAATTAACCTAACACCAGGAAGTGCATGTCTTTGTGCTGTGGAAGAAAACTGGAGTACCTGGAGGAAACCCACACAGACACAGGGAGAACATGCAACCTCCATAGAGAGAGGGAGGGAGGCCTGGGCCAAGGTGGAATCAAACCCAGGCCTTCCAGATGTTATTCTAACTGTGAGGCAGCAGTGTTAGCCAACACACCACCGTGCTGCCCTCTGAAAGATCATGTTAGTCAATGGCAACTGGACACTTAGTTTACAATCTGTTGCCAAGTGACTGATAATGACGTTGTTGGACGGTTGGTGACGAGTTTTACACTTGGAGAAAATATCGGCGATCCATTTGAAAATTTCATAAAGTTAAACGTAAGAGTGAAAATAAAGCCAGTCATCCACCACAACATTTTATTCAATATTTTACACCTACTACATCACTAAAGTCAGTTGGTCTTGTAAAGTTTTTAGCAACCATGACTCAGTCCTGACTGTGGCAACCTTTAAAAGCCACACAGCAACTTACTCTATGAAATAAAATTGTTTCCAAACCCCAAAACTTAAAGCCTCTTAAATAAATAAAAATGACCCTCCCTATCAAAAGCGTTCTCTTAATCTAGAAAACTAAGTTCTACACCCAGCTCTTTAAATTTAATAATAAAACAATGATCTAGAGACAGAGAGGAGACCTGTTCCTGGTTAATGGAGTGTGAAATGAACATGCAGAGAAGTTAATCTGTGATGTGTGACCATGAGAGTAGATTCAGTGCAGTGTGAACGCTACATTTCAGTACAGCTCATCGTGAAGTCATCAAGGAAGACTGTGCCACAGTAAAGTCTTCAGAGGGACAAGGAAATCTTTAAAGGCAGTACAAGACCAGGATGAGTTTTATTTTCCAACATTTACTGTAAAATAAGGAACATACAGTTTATTGATGCGGGTTGATGAACACTGAATCATTTCACTCTTCAAACACCTAACACTGGCAGCATGTTGCCGTGGTGGTTCGCACTACTGCCTCCCAGATAGAATGGCATCTAGAAGGGCTGGGTTCAATTCCACTATGGCCTGGGTCTTTCTGTTTGGAGTTTGCATGTTCTCCCTGTGTGTGTGCTCTGGTGTCTTCCCCAAAACATGCAGATTCAGGTGTTAATAGATGATTGTAAATTGTCCATAGGTGTGAATGGTTGTCTCTCTATGTGTGTTGGCCCTGTGGAGTTCTCAGTTTAATTCATTTTTATTGAGTAGCACAAATCACAAAAAACAGTCACCTCAAGGTGCTTTATATTGTAGGTAAAGACCCTACAATAATACAGAGAAAACCCAACAGTTCCCCTATGAGCAGCACTTGGTGACAGTGGGAAGGAAAAACTCCTTTTAAACAGGAAGAAACCTCCAGCAAAACCAGGCTCAGGGAGGGGCAGTCATCTGCTGAGACCGGTTGTGGGTCTTTAAGACATGCTTCACTCAGTTTAAACTCCATCCATCCATCCATCCATCCATCCATCCATCCATCCATCCATCCATCCATCCATCCATCCATCCATCCATCCATCCATCCATCCATTCTCTTCTGCTTATCCAGAGCCAGTTGCAAGGGCAGGAGCCTAAGCAGGCCAGGAGGCATCCTAAACAGATGCCTGAGCCACCTCAGCTGGCTCCTTTCGATGTGGAGGAGCCAGTGGCTCTACTCTGAGCACCTCCTGGATGTCTGCACCCCTAACCTTATCTCTAAAGGAGAGGCCAGCCACCCTTTGGAGGAAACTCATTTCTGCCGCTTGTATTCGCGATCTTATTCTTTCAGTCACTACCCAAAGCTCGTGACCACAGGTAAGGGTAGGAACGAAGATCAGCCGGTAAATCGAGAGCTTCGCTTTTACACTCAGCTCCCTCTTCACCACGAGAGACTGGTGCAGTGTCCACATCACTGAAGAAGCAGCCCCGATCTGTTTGTCGATCTCCTGCTGCCTTCTCCCATCACTCGTGAACAAGACCCCGAATGATTGGAGAACATTTGGAGGCAAGTCCAGAAAAGTCACATGACGCTGTCTGCTTATTATTGGCTATGGAAAATCCATTTCATAACATGACTGGCCAAATGAGGTGTCAATCCAATTCTGAGGGTCTAGTCTGTCTTATAAAAGCATTGTGAGGGCAGACTGCAGCGTTACTGTGACGCTATGAGGCTTCAAATTTGAAAAGCACTACAAATGGCCCGCGGGCCTCAGTGACCTCAATCCCAGTGATTGGCAAGTCATCTCCCACGTCCCCAGACTCTGCTTCCACTACAGAAGGCGTGTCAGTGGGATTCAGGAAGTCTTCCACCTTCCGACTATAGCCTCAGTTGAAGTCAGCAGCACCCCACCTGCACTATAAACCATGTGAGTGGAGCACTGCTTTACCCTCCTGAGTCACCTGACGGTTTGCCAGAATGGCTTTGATGCTGTCCGAAAGTCTTTTTCCATAGCCTCACCGAACTCCTCCCACACCCGAGTTTTTGCTTCGGCCACTGCCCGAGCTGCATTCCGCTTGGCCAGCTGATACCTGACAGCTGCCTTCAGAGTCCCACGGGCTAACCAAGCCCGATTAAGACTCCTTCTTCAGCTCCCTTCACCTCCGGTGACCACCATCTGGTTCGGGGGTTACCACAACAACAGGCACAACCACCTTGCAGCCACAGGTCTGAGCAGCAGCCTCAACAATGGAGGTGCAGAACATGGTCCTTTTGGACTCAATGTCCTCAGCCTCCCTCGGAATGCTGTCGAAGTCTTGCCGGAGGTGGGAGTTGAAGATCTCCCGGACTGGGGCTTCTGCCAGGCATTCCCAGCACACCCTCACAATACGTTTAGGTCCGCCAGGTCTGTCCAGCATCTTCCCCCCGCCACCTGATCAAACTCACCACCAGGTGGTGATCAGTTGACAGCTCAGCTCCTCTCTTCACCAAGTGTCCAGAACATATGGCTGCAGATCTGATGATGCTATTACAAAATCGATCATCGACCTGTGACCTAGGGTGTCCTCGTGCCATGTGCACTTATGGACATCCTTCAGCCAAGAACAGTTTGTTCTGGGTATGTCTCTATCACTAAAAGATTATTAATAACAGATGCCAGGACTCTGTCGGGTGGCGATGGTCAGCCTGACGGAGACCAAACAAACAATAAAGAGAAACTCTGAGGTCATGTCAAGACGCAGCTGCTGGAATCCTTTGTCTTGCACATTTCTTGTTTTGTATAATGATGTAACCAAGAATGATAAGTTGTGACTATATGAAACTGTAAGCTGAATTACAATGTGTCAGCACTTCATGTCACACACAGCATGCAGTCCTGGTCCAGATTAATCTGTAAACTGTTTGAAATGGTTTAATTAAATTTAATAATTGGACTCCTTATTGCGTTGTTTGGTGTCATTCCTGTTTGATAAACGAACACGCAGAAACCTAAAGGCTTAAGCAGCACACACTCGTGTTATTTAAATTCCTTCATCAGAAACACTGAAGTCAAAGAAATGTTCATATTTAATCCTCCGTGAATCGCCATCTCATTGTGGTGGACGGGTTTGTGTGTCCCAGTGATATGTTGCCCGAGTTCTTGTCCCCCTGGTAGGGTCTCCCATGGCAAACTGGTCCTGGGTGAGGGTCCAGACAAAGAGCGGTTCAGAAGACCCCTATGTCTGTAACGAGGGAACAGTTTACCCTTCCCGGGATAGGGTTACTGGGGCCCCACCCTGGAGCCAGGCCTGGGGAGGGAGCTCAAGGGAGAGCGCCTGATGGCCGGGCATTATCCCGTGGTGCCCAGGTGGGCACAGCCTGAAGAGGTTACATGGGCCCACCCTCCTTATGTACTTATGTATTTTAATCAGTTATGCTTTTTCCAGACAAATTTCTCAGTCAAGTAAATGTATGTAAGATATACATGTGGCATATACCATCATAATCCCTTCACTGATTAAATCTAGTTTGTATTTGAGTGACTGACTGTAAACCTGCTCTCTGCTCCCTGCAGATAAATGTGGACTCAAACCCACAGCATGCAGTTCATTTGTGTTTCTGTTTGTGTGTCCTCAAAGTTTCCCAGCATGCCCTGGCTGTGCTGGTGGAGGTGAATGAGGGGGCGGAGTCTGTCCTGCTGCCCTGTCAGTTATCAGGTTTTATACCTGAGGACCCCACAGTGATGTGGACTCGCAGTGATCTCGATCCCAAATCTGTCCACCTGCTCCGAGAAGGAGGAGATGATCTTAGAGGACAAAACCAGCGTTACAGCGGACGCACATCAGTGAGGTCTGATGCTCTGGACTCTGGAGACTTCAGCCTCACTCTGAGGAACCCACAACTGACTGACAGCAGCAGCTACACCTGCTCCATCAGTGATGGAAGACAAGAACGGAGACTGAGAGACATCCAGCTGCAGGTCAAAGGTCAGCAACAAACCCCAACACCTGCTGTATTTACAGGTCAAAGTCAGTACTGTAGACAAACTATCAAAATGGTTTTGTATGAGCGTGTCACAAACTGTGTCAGTATGGTAACCAGAGATTTTAATGATCTGATCCAAAAATATTCATTATGATCTCTTTGTAGTTTGTAACCATAGCAACATTTCATCAGTTCCAGTTTAGTTACCATCTGATTACTGGTTACAGGACAGGGTCAGAGGTCAGAGGTCAGGAGAGTAGATCCTCAGCTGGGCTCCAGTTCCCATCAGTGTGACTGCTGCTGCTTCTACAGCTCATATTGTGCTTTATTGTCCTCTCAGACCAGCAGGTGGAGGTGAAGGTGGAGGAAGGCTCAGAGTCTGTCATCCTGCCCTGCAAAACAACACCTGACCTGCCTGAGGACACCAGGGTGGAGTGGACTCGCTCTGACCGAGAAGTCATGGTGGTCCATGAGTATTCTAATAGAAGTGACCACCTTAACAAACAGGATGGTTTTTACAGAGAGCGAACAAAGATGAATGAAGACCTGCTGAGAACTGGAGACCTCACTCTGACCCTGAAACAGCCCACACAGAGAGACACAGGAGGATACATCTGCACCATCTACAGGGACAAAGACATCCTGAGACACAAAGTAGTGCTGCAGGTCAAAGGTCAGATGTGGCTAAAGGACAGAGGTCAGTGCTGTAGATTTAGGTCAGAGTTCAAAGGTCACATTGTTTCTTGTGCCTGTCTACAGAACCATTTCCATCCTGGGTCAAAGTTCTCCTGGTTCTCCTTGTTCTTCTTGTGGTTTCTGGAGGTCTTTCATTTTATTTCCGGCAGTACTTCATGTCAGGTGAGTCTCTCCTCCTACACTACCCATAATGCCGATGGTTAGCAGGCGTCCTCTGGGGGCTCCTTGACTGTCGCTCACACAAACTTGTTCCAGAAGCTGAAAGAGGTCAGAGTTCAAACAGCTGATACAGAGAGCTGAAGAGAAACGTCCTCCTTCAGACTCAGTCACTGATCAGTGAAACAGCTCCACAACATGACTTTACTAAACAGTGTGTGTGCTTCACTGCACTGATCTGACACACAGCTGTTCTTCTTCTGTGGTGGTAAACAGCAGGCTGCCATGGAAACATGTGCTGACAGGAAGTGTTGCAGCAGCTTCAGTAAATGTTCCTCCTTGAGTTGTGCTCAGTCATGTGGTGGAGAACTTCAGATGTTCAGAGCAGACACATGAGATCTTCATGGTTCCTGTGCTGATGTGTGTGAGACTGTGGAGGCTCAGTGTGTCTGTTCTTCTGCTCTTCATCCAACATGTCTGCAGCTCTTTACAGGACGCTGTGACGAGTTACCAAAGAACGAGTCAGGAACACATCAGGAACAAACTGACACACAATCTGAGACTAGGAGGAGGGGACAGGGAGGTCATGTGACCATCAGACCTGCTGATGATGTCATCATGTTGCACTTTTTTGTCTTCTCAGTTTACAAGGTGGAGGTGGACTCATGGGTGGAGTCTGTCCAGCTGCCCTGTAAAACTGCAGTTTGGCAGCTCAAAGACGCTAAAGTGGAGTGGACAGACAGAAAGAACAGAGCCGTCCACGTGTATCAGAGCGGCTCTGACCAGCCTGGAGAACAGGACAAGGTTTACAGAGGCCGAACCAAGATGAAGAGAAACCTGCTGAGAACTGGAGACCTCAGTCTGACCCTGAAATACCCCACAGATGAAGACAACTCCACCTGCACCTGCACAATCAGCAGGGAGGGAAACATCCTGAAGAAGAAACAAGTGTTGCTCACTCTCAAAGGTAACGTCTTTTAGTTTCTGAATATCGTTGTTTAACGTACAGGTGAAACACAGCCAGTTACAATATCAATAAATACTGATCAGGACGGAATCATTAACTTTTAGGGGAATTATTAATTTTTAGAACAAAAAGTATTTCCCAATCACTGTTAACCGGAGCAACAAATTTTTAACACAGCTTTTAAAACATCCTAGTTTTATTTTGGACAAAAACCAAAACCTACCTGTTGTGCTGTTCAACAAGTCTCCAGACATCTCCTGAGCAATCCCAATGGATTCTTTTTTGGTGACTTTCTCAAGCTCCTCCAGATTTGATAGTGTGATGTCCTTCTGACTGGACCTTGGTCTTCATCTCACACCACAGATTCTCAGTGGTGTTCAACCGAGCCCTTTGTGCAGGCTGGTCAATGACATTTACTTTCGTTGTCTCTAGGACATTATTCACCAGGAACAATGTATGTTTTGGGTTATTGTTGTGTTAGAAGACAAAGTAATGACCCAGTTTTGCTGCAGACTGCTTGAGGTTTTCTTTCAAAATCTTTACATATGTGTCCTTCATGATTTCTTCCACATTGATGAGACTCCCAGCTCGAGATGCACTGAAGCATCCCTACAGGACAATACTCACACCACAGTGCGTCACTGTGGGGACACTCGCTTCTTTCTCCAAACATAAGCTGTGCCTCTGTTGCCAAAGACCTCTAGTTTATGTTAGATGTTAGATTCAACTCATTGTCATTGTGCACCCAAGGCACACAATGAAATGATCGTTCCAGATCACTCATCCAGAGTCTGCGGTCATGCAGCCAGAGACCGGTGCTACCATTAGGCAACGTGGTTTAAGTGTCTTATCTCACCTGTCCAAAGGACCCGCTTCCAGTTTCTTCAGGTTGTCCTTAACACACTTCAGTCTGGCTTGAAGTTGTCCCTTCTGCAGAACTTAAAAAGCAAACTAAAACAAAATAATTTAGTTTAGTTAATAATTGAGTTTTTGTTTGGACCCTCTGCACACCAGATTCTTATTAGGCTAATGGAGATGTGTGTTTTCTACAGCCCATTACGAAGCAATAGAAAAAGGCAAATCCTTCACCTTTTTTTTTTTTTTTTTTTTTTTTTTTAATGAAAAATGTATATTATTGGTGCCAAACACATGAAGCGTTCATGTTCCAGAGGGGTTCAGTTCAGGTGTTCGTTGGTTCAGTCAGTGTGGCAATAGTAGCAAAAATCAGGTCCAAATGAACAGAATCTCTCTGGATGAAGAGAAAATCCATCTCCAGTGTGATTTAGTACTATTTTGTATAGAATTAATGAAATCCAACAAGAGCACAGACAGTAAGAACATGAGTGAGCAGACATTTTGGAGCTGCTGATCCACACAGGGCTGGATGGAAGGAGTGGGGAGTCCATGATGGCACAAAGTCTCTGATCTACACTTTTCCTGAGCCTCTCCTCCTGCCACCTCTTTGGATCTTACACTCTCTGTGTCATCGCCACATCATTACGTCTTTTTTTTTTTTAAACCTTTATTTTACCAGGTAAAAATGTTTGAGAACTATTTATCATTTACAAACATGACATGATCTTTCTCCTCCTCTTCTTCATCAGCCTCCTCTACCACTGCTCTCTCTTCCCTCCTCTCCATCTCATCCTCTTCCTCCTCACTTGGGTGGGCACAGACCCTCTAGCACAGTATGGAAAGCCTGCTGTCACAAACCTTTTAGAAAGGACAGTGATTGTAGATTGGGCTGTCAGATCAGTTCAGTGGTGAAATCCAGCTTCTTCCAGCTGAAACAGCTGGCAAAGATTAAAAACGTCGGTGCCTTCATTGCAAAATTTTACATGTTGGTGTTTCTTGTCTTCACATTGTGCACAATGCTGTTAACTGGAAAACGAAAGAGAGAACATATTATTCCTGTTTTATCCTCACCGCATTAGATGCCCGTCCATTTTTGAGTTCATTTTAAAATTATTTTATTTGTTTTTAAGTCCTCAAATGGCTGTTACCCTACCTCTCTCAGCTGCTGCACTTCTAATTACTCAGACCAGTCAGAATCAAGATCCACCCACAAATTTTTATGGTTGCTCAGATGTACCTTCCCCAGAGTATGTATTTGTTACCAAATAATAACCAAATAAAACAGCCCTGAAACATGTCCTGTCCTCTTGTGGGAACACACATGAAACAGTTGCTGATTGTTCCTGATGTATTCAAAGCCTGTTTGGCAACTAGCATCGGTGGCTCCAACAGGAACTGATCCCAGATTGAGCTGTGATGAAGTGAGTGTGACAGAAACACTCAGACTGTGTTTCTCTGCTTCATCAAGTCCAATCTGCTCCTCACAGACTGAATAAAGTCCTGTCCCACTAACAGCAGCTCCAACAGTCTGTTCACTGCTTTCTTCCTGTCAGTCTTCATCTTTCTGCTGCGTCTCCTCTTCACACTGAACACTTTCTATCTAACAGTGAGCTCCCAGTGAAGCAGCAACATTCAGCCTGTTAGAGGCAACACAAATGTCTCCATCCAAGCTTATGTTGTGTTTGTTGTCCTCTCAGTCCCCCAGGTGGAGGTGGAGTCAGGGGTGGAGTCTGTCCAGCTGCCCTGCAAAACCACAGTTCACCTGCCTAAAGATGCTAAAGTGGAGTGGATGGACAATTACAGCTACAACACAAAGGTCCATCTGTATCAGAACGGCTCTCATCAGCCTGAAGAACAGCACAGGGTTTACAGAGACAGAACGAAGATCAATGAAGACCTGCTGAAAACTGGAGACCTCAGTCTGACCCTGAAATATCCCACAGATGATGACACCAAAACCTACATCTGCAGCGTCTACAGCAGGGCAGGAAACATCCTGATGAGGAAACAACTCGAGCTGAAAGTCAGAGGTATGTTCAATTCTGTTTTATTTATATAGCACCAAATCACAACAAGTAAAACGCCCCCCTATGAGCAGCATTTGGCAACAGTGGGAAGGAAAAACTCCCTTTAAACAGGAAGAAACCTTCAGCAGAACCAGGCTCAGGGAGGGGGGGGTCATCTGCTGTGAGGGGTTGGGCTGAGCAGAGAGAAAAGACATGCTGTCAGAGAGCCAGAGATGAATAACAATTAATGATTAAATTAGTCTCCACAGGTGACCCTGTAGGTTCTCTTTTAAAGTAAAGCCTAATCTTAAAAATAGAGAGGGTGTCTGTCTCCTGAATCCAAGCTGGGAGCTGGTTCCACAGAAGAGGGGCCTGAAAGCTGAAGGCTCTGCCTCCCATTCTACTCTTAAGTATCCGAGGAACCACAAGTAAGCCAGCAGTCTGAGAGTGAAGTGCTCTGTTGGGGGTGATACAGGACTATGAGGTCTTTGAGATAAGATGGGGCCTGATTATTCAAGACCTTGTAGGTGAGGAGAAGGATTTTAAATTCTATTCTAGATTTAACAGGGAGCCAATGAAGAGAAGCCAATATGGGAGAAATCTGCTCTCTCTTTCTAGTCCCTGTCAGTACTTGCCAGGCCAAGCACAATAACTTCAGTTTTATCTGAATTTAGAAGCAGGAAATTAGAGGTCATCCAGGCCTTTATCCATCCATCCATTCTCTTCTGCTTATCCGGGGTCGGGTTGCGGGGGCAGGAGCCTAAGCAGAGAAGCCCAGGCTTCCCTCTCCCCAGCCACCTCCTCCAGTTCATCCGGAGGGACCCTACGGCGTTCCCAGGCCAGCCGAGAGATATAATCTCCCCAGCGTGTCCTGGGTCTACCACGGGGCCTCCTCCCATGGTAGACCCAGTTTTTAACATATTGCTACAGTTTAACTAATTGATGTGCGTCATCTGGCTTCATTGATAGATAAGGTTGAGTATCATCTGCATAACAATGAATCAAAGGGAAGCATGTATAATGTAAATAGAATTGGTCCTAGCACAGAACCCTGTGGAACTCCATAATTAACCTTAGTGTGTGAAGAAGACTCCCCATTTACATGAACAAATTGGAGTCTATGAGATAAATATGATTCAAACCACTGCAGTGCAGTACCTTTAATACCTATAGTATGCTCTAATCTCTGTAATAAAATGTTATGGTCAACAGTATCAAAGCTGCACTGAGGTCCAACAGGACAAGAACAGAGATGAGTCCACTGTCAGAAACCATGAGAACACCCCCTGATGTCATGTGATCATCAGCACGGTGATCAACTTTATTGATCCAACAGAGCAGCTGGGACAAAATGTAGAGATGGGCAGAGGGGATCCAGGTGATGTAGTGATGTTGATTCAGAAACAATGAGACTTGCTCCTCCACATCGATGTGATGAAGGTTTCTGTGGCTTCATGTTGAACATCTCTTTGAAATGTTGTTTGGAACTAAAATTCATTGACAAAAGAAGTTATTCTGGATGGAAAAAAAAATCCGGAGAGAATGTTTGAACTCCTGTATTCAATGCTCGATTTTTGGACCAAAAAGAAAATCAGCGCAGTCCACCCTGCAGATATGTACTGTGCAGCCGAACTCAGATGCTCCATCGGACTCTATCACCTCCACAGGTTCAAAGCTGCTTGACCCCTCGCTCTCTTTCTCTGTGACCTCTGCTCTTCTGCTTCTGTCCTCCAGCTTCCTCTACCACCTCTGAACCTGTGCTGTCTTACAACTCTGTGTGTTTTTTCCTCTCCGTCTGTCAGGTGGAGGGCGGAGGGGCGGGAGTCTGTCCAGCTGCCCTCAAAACCACAGAAAACCTGCCTGAAGCTGTTAAAGTGTGTGGAGGTACGTGATGATGCAAGGTCACGGTATCAGAACGTCTCTGCTCAGCCTGAAAACAGAACGTGTTTACAGAGACGAACGAAGATAAAATGGAGACCTGTGAGAACTGGAGACCTCATTGCCCTGGATCAGCCACAGGAGCGAGAAGTGGAGAATACAGATGGCGTCTATTGGGAAGAATCAGATTTAAGAGATGGTGCTCAAGTCAACGGTGTGTGTGTGTGGTGTGTGTTGGTGTGTGTGTGTGTGTGTGTGTGTTTGTGTGTGTGTGTTTGTTGTGTGTTCTCTGCTGGCCTGTATCAAACAGGGACATCAGGAACGAAGGCAGCTCCATTGATTCGACTCCTCCGATGGTTGATCAATCCGTTGATCTTTGTTCAAGAACTGTCCAGTTCAGCTGCTTTTTCTTTCAAGCTCAAGAGACTGATCTGTTTGTTCTTGGGGTTGTGATCATTTAAACTAACATATTCATCCTGCTTAACAGGTTTCTGTAAGGCATTATAATCAATATGTTGACAATTATTAATCATTTACTAATAGGACTTGGAAGACAGAGTACCCTAATGTTTAATAATCCACATTTAATTGTTTTATTCTTTGGTTTTGCAGTTGATGAAGACTTGTATTATTTATTGTTTTTGACTTTTTAGCTTAAATAGCTTTTTTGCTGATGTTCCTTTGTTTTTTGTTGTTGTCTGGGCGAGGCCACCTGTGGGGATGGGGTTTGGGGGGAGGGGAGGATGAAGGAGGCGAGAAGCTGCAGAGAGGCGTTGTTGTTGTAAGACTGCACTCTGCTTCCTGGTATCAACCCTGGGTAGTTAGGTTTTAGGAGGGTTAATAATTGGCCAGATTCTAGAAAATGAGAGCGGCTCCAAGGTTGGGTCTTAGTTTTTTTATGTTTACCCTAGAATCAAAAAACTTAAGCAGTAATGGGGAAAACTTGCAAGAGGAAAATGATTAGTAACTGATTAAAAGGAGTAGAGGCGGAAGGGTGTTAAATAATCAAATAGAT
>CM024194.1:49531542-49619891 GCA_013435755.1 Amphilophus citrinellus | reverse complement strand
GCTGCAAAAAAAGCAGCTGTTGAACTTCAGAAGAGCAAAACTGCAGAGTTCAGCACCCTGAAACTCCAGAGTGGATGGCGCCCTTTGACCTTTCAGAAGTACATTAATCTGTTTATGGACACACAGAGGTATGCTTATTTTTCAGCACTGTTAAGATGATATTTATTATAGGTCCTGCCTGGGAAAGCCTAGCTGGCTACAAAAGTCGAGAGAATGATGTAAACACATGAATATGCAGCTGGATGTTAGAGGTCAAAGGGTCCTTAAGACTTGTGAGACCTCATGAGGACCAAATGACAGACACAGGTATCTGTTTGTACTCCAATAATGCTGCTCTGATGGTCAGCAGACTGCTTTCATTCACCAACAGTCTCCACGCCCTGTGAGTTTGTGTCCTCCATACTTGTTCACACGCACACCCCACAGATGGACACTCCTCTGACTCTTTGTCCACAGAGGCTTTAACACAGACGTGATCATGGGTCCATGTTTTTAAATTTTTATTATGACCCCTCCCCCTGAAGGCTGACAGGGGCATTGTTTTTGGTATGTGTTACTTTAATTAACAGCATCACAGCACAACTACAGTCCCATTCACACCGAATTTAAACAAGATGAACAGTGACCCCCGAGACCACCTGATTACATTTTTGTCATGACTGGGTCAAGGTAAAAAAAAAAAATCCCTATCTGTGCCCTCTGGAGTCTATTTTTGAAATAAACTTTGAATCACAGACTTAAAATACATCCTGTGAATAATAAGATCATTACAAGATAATCATATACGATCATGTAGAAATAGATATGTGTAGATGTAAGGCTGTTTTATTTCTGTGATATTTGTGTTGCAGCGGCACAAAGGGTGAGGCTACAAAAATTGAGATGTGCTCTGTAACAGCTGTTCAATGAGCTGGTACTCGGTGCCACATTACCTAAAGCTGTGTTTCCATTAGTAAATACTCAGCATGACTCACCACGGTCCTGTTGTGTTTCCATTGCAATTGACTCCACCACAGTGTGGGTGGAGTCAATATAGCAAGCAGGCAGGTAACGGTGCGGCGATCACCCGGCAGTATAGGGCTATAACAGTGTTTTTCAACCTTTTTTGAGCCAAGGTACATTTTTTTCATTGAAAAAAACCCCGAGGCACACCACCAGCCAAAAATGTTTAAAAATGATACTCTGTAGCCTATATTAACAATATAGCCATTCTTATCAAAGTGTCTTGAATAGGAATTAAATAAACACAAAAAAGAACTTTATCATATAATATATATCTTCTTTCAAATAAAAAGTGCACTTAACATGTTCACTTCAAAAACACAGCTTGAACATAACAAATGCCACAACAATGTGGGCTTAAAGGTAGTAGAAAACTTTAAAGTGTTTTGCAAACTCTAATTTTCTCCAAAAGCATTCTATTATCAGGAATACAGAAATATGGCGCTTATTCTGATAGAAGCAATAATATTTGGGAAAGATTTCACTGTTCCACACTGAGAAATATGAAGAGTTGCATGTACAAAATGTCAATCTCAGTGTATTTTACTCTCTCAATGTGAAATCTGTGCCTGTTTGGATGAACACAGAGCTGATATCCGGGCAGGAATTGAAGACAGACACACACAAAGCTCTTTCTCAACAGCTCTCAGTCTCTCTCTGTTTTTAGTTATTAAGGTAATTCAAAGTTCCTCTGATCAGCCGCCTCCGGCTCTGTGCTAACCAGCTGTTCGGCTAGTAGGGGGAGGTAAGGGGTGCTTCAGTGGTGATCACCCGGCAGTATACGGTTACAAATATGTATGCTGTGTGTGTTTCAGATGGCTCTCATGTTGCAAAACTACAGCTGCAAACTGTCGGTCTGGGCATTCAACCGGTGCTTTGTGCCTCCAGTTTCTTGCTGTGGGATTTTAAAGATGGCACGCTTGATTCTGGTGAAGGAGTCGCTCTCATGGCTCCACTAGTGACCACACTCCCTGGCCAATCAGCGGCATGCTGTCCTCCACGTCACATTTTTCGGCTCGGATCGCTTAGAACCTTGGGTGAGCGAGTACGGAAAAAGGACCGCCAAAGTGTACCTATTCTAACGGAAATGCCGTCAAATCGCGGGAGTCGAGTCGACCCGCTAGGAGTCGTTCCGTATGGAAAAGTGGCTTAATTCTCTTGTCTCTATGTACAATGCAATTTGCTACCTGCTGTTATCTAGTCTAGTGATGTAGTAGTGATACTACTACAGCACAGACACTCAGGGCATATTAGGTGAAATTGGATAATTTCCCACGGCACACCTGACGATCTCCCACAGCACACTAGTGTGGTTGAAAAACACTGGGCTATAACATGTATGCTGTGTGTGCGTTTCAGATGGCTCTCATGTTGTAAAACTACTGCTACAAACTGTCGGTCTGGACATTCAACCGGTGCTTTGCGTGCCTCCAGTTTGACGACACTGGAGGCAAAACTGGACGACACTCCCTGGCCAATCAGCGGCATGCTGTCCTCCATGTCACATTTTTGGATTGCCTTGGAACCCCGGCTGAGTGAGTACTAAAAAAGTACCTGGTACCAGGTACTAATGGAAAAACCTTCAGAACGTCCCGAGTCGAGTTGAGTCGAGCTGATTAGATACTAATGGAAACATGGTTTAAATGAAAGCATGCAGAAAGCAGTCAAAGCCGCTGGAGATAAATTCAACAAGAAGTGGAAGTATTGTTCCAAAAATGGAAACTGTACGCAGTAAACCACAGAAATCGATGATAGATTTTATTCAGAAGGTATGAACATTAATTCTCAATGTTCTTGGCCTGTTTTCATCTATGCTGGACCGGATATTTGTGCGTAATCTGGTGATTGCCAACTTTTGTGTAAGAAAACTCGCTGTCGGCTGTCTCAAAACTCACTAGAAGACACTAAAGGACGAATCGAGGCCTGGGGTGTGTGTGTGTGTCCCTCGGTGCCGTAGAGAGGTCCGGGTGCTGCCATAGCACATGAAGGGATGCTGTACGAGTGCTTTATGTACACAAAACACGGCGACAGTGGAGTTTTCAGGTTTCCAGTGTTGTGCCAAAAAGTGAGCTCCCATTTTTTATAATGTTTGATCTTTGCTTATATCGGTGACTGTGGTGCACAGGATTTATGAAGAGCCTATATATAAAATGAAGAAATGACTTTTTTGCAAATATATTTATGAGTCTACATTATTGTATCTGCATTATAATCAATCCAGTCCTGTTTGGCTGCTTTAGAACTGTAATGGTATATTTGTTGTGATTTCTGCAGCCCTCTCTGCAGATCTCTCAGGGTAATAACAAATATTATATGAAAGTCACTTTGCCAAGAAGTGATTGCAGCTTCTAACTTGTGACAGGAGTGTTGTTTCTGCTCAAAATGATGTAATATCATTCACGAGAGAGATGTTTGACACGTTCACAGATTTTAGGCCAAAAATTAATCTACAGCAATTTAAATACAACCATTTCTTTTTCCAATACAGGAAATCAGTTTTTAGCAGAGACCGGCTATTCAGACAAATCGCTCCACTGTCACTGTGTACAGTGTAGCAGCGTGTACATTTTGCATACATGCAGTGCAGTACAAAGAGCATATTTGATACCAAGATTTACAGAATTTTTAAACACCAGGATGTGTTTTTAATACAATTTCTTTGTACACTTCAGTGGAGGGCAGTCTGAAAAAAGAACTCTTTGTACACTTTGGAAAACGTTGATAATTGTGATGACCCCTAACATGTATGACCAGCTGAAATGACTAAATCAGCAGCTTATGCCAGCAGATGAGACATCTCTTTGTCATACGGTGTCATTCATCAGGGCGACCATAGCGAGCACAGTGGGACCCTCAGGCCATTCTCTGCACACACCTCTGAAATATTTCATGTTTATAATTTGGAAGTTTCACAAACTAGACGGTCAGTGAGTGGAGAAAATAATCAACAATGGCTCCTAAATAGAGCTTCTCTACTCTGAGCACTGAAAGTGTTTTAAACAGCAAGTTTTATTCACACATTCACACAAGATCAGATAAAACTACAATGATCCCATGAAGGGGAAGTTTGCATATTACAGCAGAGAAGAAAGCTGAAATAGAATAAAATGAAATAAAATAGAAAACACTATATACATAAAATATATATCAATACACATGTACACATACTGCATAGAAAAGGGCAGATGCTACCACTGAGTCATAAAAAATCTTTAACTGAGTCTGAAGGACTTCTTTCTGCAACTATGTGCTTTCTAACATCAGAGGTGGGAAGAAATGAAGTACAAATACTTCATTACTGTACTTAAGTAGATTTTTCAGGTATATGTACTTTACTCGAGTATTTATTTTTCTGACTACTTTTACTTTTACACCATTATCAGTATTTTCTACTTCTTACATTTTCAAACAGACTCGTTACTTTAGGTTTAACGTCTGAGAGAAGTTTTTAAACATTAACCAATCTGAGCCTACACGGAGGAACAATAACACATTAAACACAGTCCTTCTGGAGTATCCTCCATCACAGAGGCTGATCGGATGCAAAGAAATTAAAGAGGCAAAACCGTATAATTTTTGTTTCATTTATAGCGCTATAATCAGGGGTTACAGTGGACAGATGTCCTGTAATTGTGCTTGCAGTACTTCAGCATCTTAGCTAGCGCTACAGAAGAGGAGCGAGCATAAAGGGAATAACATGTGGCAGCATTTCTAAATGCTCAACAAATATCAGCAAACACACAAAGTGTGTGCAGTTTGTCACACAGTGTGTCTGCGAGCTAAAAGAAGAGCTGCTGTATTTCAGGGAGAGCAAAGAGAGAGAAGTTCACTCAGAGATGGAGAAAGAGGACAGGAGAGGAAGAAGAGAGGTTAGATTTAAAGGTAAGGACTGCAAAACAAACTGAAGTATGCTGACTTTGTGTAATTCAAAGATTGTATGAAAATACTGCAGTTTAGTGTGTAATAAACAGGTCAGCTTGTTGTACTGTATTTACAGTAAAGCTCTGTGTTGGTGCACAGAGGCTGCGTTCATGGTCAGAGTTACAGGTTACATCAGTGCAGCAGAGATGAGTTTGAATCAAAGCTGCTGATGCTGAGATTCATTCACTGAGTCCAACATTTCTACAGCCTGTATGCTGTCAGTGTAGGGGATGGAGATCAGCTCAGAGAGCTGTGAAATACTGGGTTACATCTTTGTGAGTTCACTTCATCCACACAGAGCAGCAAACCTCAGAGCAGCAGCAGCAGGTCAGCTGATCACAGCCTGCACACCAACATCATTTACTGCAGCTACAATAGAAAGCTGTGATTCTTCTCCCCATGCAGAGCCACTACAGCTGATCTTAGGGTTCCTCCACCTTCTGAATCCCACTGTAACCCCTGAGTATCCTCATGTTGGTGTTTAGGTGGAGACACAGTCACCCTCTACTATGGAGGACACAGAGAACAGAGCTGTGTTTAAATTCACTTTCACAGTTTGTGTCCTACATAATAGATTCAAGCTGAGTGCATTCATTAGGATTAAAATTTAGATTGGAATAATGTTTGTACTCTCATGTAATATTATTTTATATTATTACAATAATATATAATGAGGTTCAGTTAGCTTTACACAAAAATAGCAAACGTCCTCCAAAGAACTACACTTACTTTCTTACTTCCTTACAAGTATGAGGATGTGCATCTGTTCAAGTCACTTATCTGCCTCCCACTCTGAGAACGTCTAACGAGGGTCCTGCAGGTTTACGTTAATCTTCAGTTCAGAGCTTCGTGGGCTCTTTGTAATCCACACTGACATCATAACATAACCTGGTGTAACAGGTTCTCTAGGACCTCCCATCGTGCTCCAGCGAGCTCATCAGGAAGACTGAAAAGTACTTGTGTGGTACAGCTTCAACAATGAGTTACAGGTGTGTGAGTCTGTAGTGCACAGTCTCATTTCATTAAAAGCTAAATGCTGAACACTTGCTTTTCTTAGCAGTAGAGGAAGCCAGTAAATGACAGCAATGATCAGTTTGTATACGACCTCCACCTGAGACGGGCTGTGCAGGATTTGGCTCTTTGGTTCTTTCTTTGGTTCAGAATACTTTCTGTGTCCCAGAGAGATGTCCTTACTCCGACGGTATCTTTGCTGCATTAAGCCTCCGTTTCAGGTCTGCTGTGGTGCTTATCAGAGGAATAGAGCACTTTCTGAGAGCTGGAGAGAGTGTGGAAGGAATCCAGAGGGTTTAGGAGGCTGCAGGGGAACCTGAAGAGTTAGTGTCCTCAGCAGAGACATGAGGATCTGCTGAAAGCACAGAGATGGCTTCATTAAGCACAGATAAGAGCATTCACTGTGAAACGAGATCATCTGCTGATTAACTCCTCGCTCTCTGCTTCAGTTCCTCTCCTGTCTCCAGATACCCTCCAACTCATTTTTAAACACTGAGCATAAATAAATCTTATTGGATGGATTATTAAACAGAAATTAAAAACAAAGTTAGAGAAAAGCCAAAGTGAGGTGATGATAATCTTTAAAACTAACGATCAGTGCTGGAGCATCTTTGATATTTCCATTTTAACTCCTTTACTCTGTTATCTCACTGGAAGTCCTGAGGTTAAATATATTGTGTGGGGGTGTCCTGGGCCATGCCTGCATTAATTCAGCATGCTGGTTTTTCTGCTGTCATGGAGCCTGGCTGTAGCACCCACAAGTGTGAGTTGTGTGATTGTTGTAGTTTGTGTTTGTTTCTTTACATCTCTCCTTGGCTGCAGTTAATATTATATAATATTTTCCTCGAGCAAAGGAAGCAGAAAGATTGCTAAAGATTTAGGAAGAGAGAGGAGCGGTGCCCTGAGACTCTGAGCAGCCTGATGCTGGTCTCCTGAACAGACCAGGTTCCTGCATGCTCAAACTACTATGTGCAGCAGCTGGACTACAACATGTGCATCTTAGTGCTAATCCTGCTCCTTACTGCAGATCATTGAAATAAGAGCAGCGTATGGAAGGAGCAGGCCAGAGTTAGGAACTTCTGCAGCAGCACAAAGTCTGGAAGGAGTCTTCTCTTTGTGTGGATGGCTCAAAGCTGAGCACCGACCCTCTGAATTTTGCACTGTGCTGATCAGTACAGAGCGGTGTTGTGTGGCACAGGAGGGTAAATAGTGTTGTGTGTCCTCCTGCTCGTTGCATAGGTCAGATTTCAGTTTGTGAGTCTGCACTGGATGAACCCACGATTCTCCTTCAGCTCCTCTCGGAGGTCAGAAAAGATTACACTACAATATATACTAGAATAACACACTCAGTTTTTGGCAAAGTGACTTTTATATGTTTGTTTTTTATGATCTTAAAAACTGTCTGACATTAAAAATGCATTTTTAAGCAGAAATCTGGCTCAGAAAGCTGCAGAAATCACAACAAATATAACATCACAGATCTATAAAGATATTTGAAGTGGCCAAAAAGCTCTGGATTGATTATAATGTAGGTACAATAACACAGACTCCTAAAGATTGTTGAAAAACAGGTTATTTCTGCATTTTATATATAAGCCCTTCATAAATGATGCTGTCTGCACTCTGTTTACCAATATAAGCAAAGATATTACACATAAAAACACACAAACATCTGAATCACTTTATGGCAGACGATCACTTTTTGGCACAACACCGGCCGCTGTTGAAAGTAACTAATAAAGTAACTTGTAATCTAACTTAGTTACTTCTAAAATTAAGTAATCGGTAAAGTAACTAAGTTACTTTTTAAAGGAGTATTCAGTAATCAGACTATTTTTTCAAGGTATCTATACCATCACTGTTGGCAGTATTTTGCATAACTTCAACATCCATTTCCACTGTCTCAGAGATGACACCCTGTTATCCACCAGACCTAGCTCTTCACCCTCACCTCCTCCTCATCACCTGTTTATCTCAAATCAAATCCTGGTTCACCTTGATTCTCATATCAATAGTATTACACGGTCTGCATATTTCCATCCACAAAAAATAGATTGTCTCCGCCCCTCCCTCTCCACCTCCATCCTTGGTCATAGTCTCGTTACCTCCCGTATTGATTACTATAACTTCTAATTGGCCTCCCTCACAAATCTCTCCAGAAGCTTCAGCTGGTTCAAAACTCAGCATAATCACCAAAACCCCCTCGTTTCACCGCATCACCCAGTCCTACAGCAGCTCCACTGGCTCCCAGTTAGGTTCAAAATCCTCCTGTACACATTCAAGGCCATCCACAACATCGCCCCTCCTTATCTAGTGAACTTCTTCAAATCACCTCCTCTTCTCACAGCCTCCGGTCTTCCTCCTCTATCCACCTTACTGTTCCCCCCACCCACCTGAGTACTATGGGGAACAGAGCTTTCTCCCACTCTGCTCCCGAGATGTGGAGCTCCCAGCAGACATTCACAATATTGACTCTTCATGTTTTCAGATCATGACTCAAAGCTTGCCTGTACAAGATTGCACACTCACTTTAGTTCCTTTGGTCATTTTAGTTTCTCTGTGTGCTTTTTGTGGTTTGTCTTGTTTTCTCCCTGTAAAGTTTCCTTGGCTGTGATGAAAGGTGCTTACAAATTATGTCATGGTCCCAGGCTGTGCCCAGTGTTTGTGTGTTTGTTGTTTAATGTTTGCCAAGTTCTTGTGTCTTGGTCTTTGTGTCCACTTAATGTCTTATTTTGGTAGTGTCTTGTTTCTTGCACAGTGTGTTGAGTTTTGCTCTCTTGTCTCGTCAGCATCACTGTGTTCAGCTGTGCGCCTCACATTTCCACTCCCCTCGTTACCTAGTGTGTACAGGGGTTGGACAATGAAACTGAAACACCTGTCATTTTAATGTGGGAGGTTTCATGGCTAAATTGGACCAGCCTGGTGGCCAATCTTCATTAATTGCACATTGCACCAGTAAGAGCAGAGTGTGAAGGTCCAATTAGCAGGGTAAGAGCACAGTTTTACTCAAATATTGCAATGCACACAACATTATGGGTGACGTACCAGAGTTCAAAAGAGGACAAATTGTTGGTGCACGTCTTGCTGGCGCATCTGTGACCAAGACAGCAAGTCTCTGTGATGTATCAAGAGCCACGGTATCCAGGGTAATGTCAGCATACCACCAAGAAGGACGAACCACATCCAACAGGATTAACTGTGGACGCAAGAGGAAGCTGTCTGAAAGGGATGTTCGGGTGCTAACCCGGATTGTATCCAAAAAACATAAAACCACGGCTGCCCAAATCACGGCAGAATTAAATGTGCACCTCAACTCTCCTGTTTCCACCAAAACTGTCCGTCGGGAGCTCCACAGGGTCAATATACACGGCCGGGCTGCTATAGCCAAAGCTTTGGTCACTCGTGCCAATGCCAAACGTCGGTTTCAATGGTGCAAGGAGCGCAAATCTTGGGCTGTGGACAATGTGAAACATGTATTGTTCTCTGATGAGTCCACCTTTACTGTTTTCCCAACATCCGGGAGAGTTACGGTGTGGAGAAGCCCCAAAGAAGCGTACCACCCAGACTGTTGCATGCCCAGAGTGAAGCATGGGGGTGGATCAGTGATGGTTTGGGCTGCCTTATCATGGCATTCCCTTGGCCCAATACTTGTGCTAGATGGGCACGTCACTGCCAAGGACTACCGAAGCATTCTGGAGGACCATGTGCATCCAATGGTTCAAACATTGTATCCTGAAGGCGGTGCTGTGTATCAGGATGACAATGCACCAATACACACAGCAAGACTGGTGAAAGATTGGTTTGATGAACATGAAAGTGAAGTTGAACATCTCCCATGGCCTGCACAGTCACCACATCTAAATATTATTGAGCCACTTTGGGGTGTTTTGGAGGAGCGAGTCAGGAAACGTTTTCCTCCACCAGCATCACGTAGTGACCTGGAAACTATCCTGCGAGAAGAATGGCTTAAAATCCCTCTGACCACTGTGCAGGACTTGTATATGTCATTCCCAAGACGAATTGACGCTGTATTGGCCGCAACAAGAGGCCCTACACCATACTAATAAATTATTGTGGTCTAAAACCAGGTGTTTCAGCTTCATTGTCCAACCCCTGTATATTCATGCTGCCACCTTTAGAAATGAATGGAACGTTTCAAATGCTTCAGACAAAATTTATGTCAATTTCTTTTTTCAGTGGAAAATGAACCACAGAGCCTGAAATATTCAGCTGATCCAAAATTAATTGCCAATATTATCCACTTATTTCTACAAAGCTTAATGCCACCTTTAGAACACACTGAGTGGTTGGATGTTTCCTCTGTAGTTTTTCTCAGTGGCGTCCGCAGCCTCGTCCTTTTGATATACTTCAAGGAGCCTTCATTTCTCAAAGCAGACTTTCATGTCCATCCAAGTGTTGGAAGACTTCCAAATGTGCATGGGGAATATGATTAGATGTTATCTATTTAACACAGTTACCACACAAGAAAAAAAAAAAAAACATATCAATTGTCTTGTTATCAGGTGGCTGCCACAGATGCATCCCTGAAGAGAACCACAAGTACAATTCGGATCTTTAACTTAATGTTTTATTGTTGGTGCAGCTCTAATGTAACGTTTGTGGCTCACAATGCTGAAATCAGGGCTGGGCAAATAAAGCATAAATATTATATAAACAGAAAGTATCAAAAATGTAATATTTACCACATAAGGCTATAATTTTCTCACCAGGGAATGTTATTTCACACCGCAGTATTCTGGTGCTTTGCAACTACCAATCAGGTCAGCTGCACAAACTGCACCCCCACCTGCACATTTCAGCCCACACACACACACACACACACACACACACACACACACACACACACACACACACACACACACACACACACACAGTGTATTTTTAGTATGATGGTCTGCAAAAGTAACAAAATACAGATTGATTGGAACTGAATCAAATGTGTGTTTTGTGCTTTTCTTAATTTGCTGTTTGTGTTATATAATCTAAAAAGAAAAAGAAAAGAGCACGGCGCTGCTAATGTTACAGTCCACCTGAACACACTTAGTGTTACATTGAGATCCTCAGTGGGTTATTCTGATGTTGACCAGCTGTCCTGCTGCTGGCCAATCAGTTAAAAAAAACCTGTAATTTAGGTTAATGATGAGTATTTAGGCCCAAATATACTGCATGGCCACGAGGAAAGATGACTTCAAACACAAGGACAACACAAATCCATTTGTTCTCCTTCTCCACCTCCACAGTCTGTCATGTCTGTCCCCTCTGCACTGCACGCCACTGTGAACTCTAGGAAACAACTATCCTGCAGCTGTGTGTTATACCGATCCTGTGGCAATGTTGCCTGCACACTGCTCACTGATTGTCATGCTGTTGCTTTCTCACAATATGCAGTGCTGCACAGCCTGGGCCGCGAGCACTTCTCTTTGCAGAATGAAAGTAGTACGTGGGTGACTTCTTTTTTTGTACTAGAATAGATCCAAGTGTTAACTTCTGCTGTGCACTTACACTCATTCTGTTTACGACTGCATTTTTGTTTAAGGATAGATATTTTTAGATGTTCTTCACTTGGTCACTGATGTTGAACACAGGCAGATACAGTGGTTTGCAAAAGTTTGGGCACCCCTGATAATTTTCATGATTTTCCTTTATAAATTATTGGTTGTTCAGATTAGCAATTTCAGTTAAATATGTCATATAGCAGACGATCACAGTGATATTTGAGAAGTGAAATGAAGTTTAAAGGATTTACAGAAAATGTGCAATAATTATTTAAACTAAACTAGGCAGGTGCATAATTTTGGGCACCCTTGTCATTTTATTGATTTGAATATCTTTAGCACTAATTATTGGAACACAAAATTTGTTCTGTAAGCTCATTGACCCTTGACCTACATACACAGGTGAATCCAATTATGAGAAAGGGTTAAGGTGGCCAATTTCAAGTGTTTCTCCTCTTTGCATCTTCTCTGAAGAGTGGCAACACGGGAGCCTCAAAACAACTCTCAAATGAGCTGAAAACAAAGCTTGTTCAACATCATGGCTTAGAGGAAGGATCCAAAAAGCTCTCTCAGAGATTTCAGCTGTCAGTTTCCACTGTGAGGAACATAGTGAGGAAATGGAAGAGCACAGGCACAGTTCTAGTTAAGGCCCGAAGTGGCAGGCCAAGAAAAATCTCAGATAGGCAGAGGAGAAGGACGGTGAGAACAGCCATAGTTGACCCACAGAGCAGCTCCAAAGACCTACAACACCATCTTGCTGCAGATGGTGTTACTGTGCATCGTTCAACTATTCTGCGCACTTTGCACAAGGAGACACTGCATGGGAGTGTAATGCAGAAGAAGCCTTTTCTGCACACACACCACAAACAGAGTCGCTTGAGCTCTGCTAAAGCACATTTGGACAGGCCAGCTTCATTTTGTAATAAGGTGCTGTGGACTGATGAGTCTAAAATTGAGTTAATAAGGGGCGGTATTGCATGCTGGAAAAAGAACACAGCATTCCAAGACCCACGCTACCCACAGTAAAATGTGGTGGTGGTTCCATCATGCTGTGGGGCTGTGTGGTCAGTGCAGGTACTGGGAATCTTGTTAAAGTTGAGGGTCGCATGGATTCCAGTCAATATCAGCAGATTCTTGAGAACAATGTTCAAGAATCAGTGACAGAGTTGAAGTTGTGCTGGGGCTGGATACTTCAACAAGACAACGACCCTAAACAGTGAAGGAAAAAGGGGGCCGTGCCTTTAATTAGTTCTTCCAGAGGTAAATATACAATCAACTGCAAGTAGAAACAGTTTTATGAGTAGGATCAGGCCAGTGGAGTGAGGCGGGTGCACACCTCACTCCATGTGAGCAGCATAATCCTGGGCATGAATATTGGAAGGTTTTCGAGTTTTTTTTCTTACAGAAGTGTTTTGTGAAATTGTGTATTAATAGATGACCGAATTTCAGATCTGATGTGAGAACTGGCCGGAGCCCTTTCAGATACGGTCCTGCGCTTTTCCTGATCTGTAATTCCGATCCATTCCGGATCCGTCCCGCTGTGCAAATGGACTCCGAGCCGGACCCGGTTTTGCGGATCCGTTCCAGAGTCTGTGATACATCGGGGCGGATCCGGTCCAGAGTCACTTTACTATCTGGTGTGGTATATGATGAATGTGTTTGAAAAGAAAACAAAAGAATTAAATGAGGTTTGAAGTGTTAAAAAATGCAATTTCACTGACAGAAACCTCTTTAGTTTAGTTTGCTTTTATTCACAACATGAAGAGAAAAAATACAAAACAGTTTTTAAAAAGGAAACTTAACAACTAGAAAAAGATGAAATATGAAACAATATGAAAAAAAGGAAACCTAATAACTAAACAAAATTGGAACTTTGACAACCAAAAACAGGAAACTTATCAACTAAAAAACTGGAACTTTGACAACCAAAAAAGGAAACTTATCAACTAAAAAACTGGAACTTTGACAACCAAAAAAGGAAACTTATCAACTAAAAAACTGGAACTTTGACAACCAAAAAAGGAAACTTATCAACTAAAAAACTGGAACTTTGACAACCAAAAAAGGAAACTTATCAACTAAAAAACTGGAACTTTGACAACCAAAAACAGGAAACTTATCAACTAAAAAGGAGAAGGAGGAAGGTGAATTCACATCTTGTTAGTTTTTTTCTTCTTCTGTTCCTTCTTTAGCTCTTTAAGTCTGTTAATTATTTTCTGCTCTCCCTCTTTGACTTTTTCTTTCAGCGTCCTTTTTGCCACTTTCGTTTTCTCTTTTAATTTCTTTTTGGCATCCTTGTGCTGCTGTTTCAGCTGTTTCAAAGCTGCTTTGTATCCTTTTTCTGTGTCTTCAGTCTCCTCCAGGGTTGTCTCTATAAAAATGTCTAGTTTCTCGTCCATTAGTTCCTGTTGTGTTGCCAATAAAACTTGTTTCAGGTCTTCTATTTCTGTTCTTGCTACTTGAAGTTGTCGTCTCTTTTCTTCCAGTGATTCTTGGAATTCCAACAAGTCCTTATTTAGATTTTCCAGTTCTTTTTGGGCCGTTAGTTTTGCCTCTTTTTCTGGTTTTAACATATGCTGCATTTCCAACAGTTTATTTTTTATAGTTTGTATTTCCTCCTCGGCCTGCTCTCGTCTTCTTCTCTCCTCAAGTTCTTCTTTGTTTTTTGCATTTTCATAGTCAATTTTCGTCTCCTTTTCCACATATTCCAATGCTTCTTCCAGGGCTTCTTGTACCTCCAGCAGTTTTGATTTTATATCCTCTGCATTTTTCTCTGCACGCTGTTTTTTCTTCCTCTCTACTTCTAATTCTTTCTTTACTTCTTTTAGTTCCATTAATGCCTCCATTTTATATTTTGTTTCATCTTCCAGGAGTTGCTGCAGTCGATTAGCATCCTCCTTGAGCTTGTTATTTTCGATTTGCAGGGATTTAAAGCCCCAGCACAGGGCAATAAGCTCAGTGGTTGTGGTGTAAGGCGGGCCGGTCACCAGTCCTGGTCCAGAATTTTGCCTGTTCATTGTGGCTTCTTCACCAAGAAATGAAGCAACAGATAAAGACAGAATTATTAGCCTCCCATGAAAATGTCTTTTTTTAAAAATGCTGTTACAGTTTCTTCTCAGTCGATTTGGAGCAGTTCTCACAGCAGAGATAATCATGGTGATCAGGAAGGCGTGTCCTCGCCCACATTAACATTTCTCATTGTTTTTATACACACTACTGTTGTTCATACACATGCTTCACTACTGAGCATATTTGTTACTGTGTTGATGCACTTCTCACTCTAATCCTAAAACTCATTTAATCAGTTTGCACTTTTCTCACTCACAACTCTCCATCTCTCATTTTCCTGAATAATGCCCAGCATTGTGTTAGTGTTTCAATTAAATGACCTCAAACTGTTTTCAGACCAACCAACCAACAAGTGTACCTAATAAAGTGTCTGCTGAATGTATGTAGCATAGCTTTATGGACCTATACATAAGTATTAAGTACTTAATGTACATTAAGTACTATACTTTATGGACTAACTGCATTAAGAGGGGTGAAAATCACGTTTCTGCTGTGAGAACTGGGCCAAATCAACTGAGAAAAGTTTTAATCAGAGGAAGAAATTTGTAAAAAGAGGAAATGAGGCTACCCTCGCAGATGTTATGAGCAGAGTCACAGTCTGTTTCTGTTCCAACTTTAAATGCTGTGCAGAGATGTCTGTTGTCTGGTGAGCTGTGTCTTGTCTGGTGAGCTGTCTGTTGTCTCGTGAGCTGTCTGTTGTCTGGTGAGCTGTGTCTTGTCTGGTGAGCTGTGTCCTTGTCTGGTGAGCTGCCTCTTGTGTGGTGAGCTGTCTGTTGTCTGGTGAGCTGTCTTTGTCTAGTGAGCTGTCTCTTGTCGTGGTGAGCTGTCTGTTGTCTGGTGAGCTGTCTTTGTCTGGTGAGCTGTGTCTTGTCTGGTGAGTGTCTGTTGTCTGGTGAGCTGTCTGTTGTCTGGTGAGCTGTCTGTTGTCTGGTGAGCTGTCTGTTGTCTGGTGAGCTGCTCTGGTCTGTGAGCTGTCTGTTGTCTGGTGAGCTGTCTGTTGTCTGGTGAGCTGTCTGTTGTCTGGTGAGCTGTCTGTTGTCTGGTGAGCTGTGTCTTGTCTGGTGAGCTGTCTGTTGTCTGATGTGTTGTGTTTTCCTAGTTTGAAAAGTGCTGAAACTAAGCGATGCAGTGACATCAGAGTTCTACTGAACATTCTACCACATGCCCCGCCTACATAGAACACCATTGTCAGGTGCTTCTGTTGCCTAGCAACAACAGCTGATACTGACCAATGGACATAGTCAAAATGGTAACATTATTGAGGTTTGTTTCATCCATCCATTTCCTTCTGCATCCCAGCTGTCAGAAGGCGAGAGGCAGCTCACACCCCGGTCGAGTCACCAGCCTGTCACAGAGACTAACACACAGAGACAGACAACTCTTCACACTCACACCTGTGGGCAATTTAAAATCACCATTTAACCTAACTCCACTAACTACATGTCCCCGGACCATGTGAGAAAACCAGAATGCTCACAGGAAACCCACAAACACATGGGACAACATGCAAACTCCACACAGAAAGGTGCAGGCCGAGGTGGACTCGAGCCCAGGACCTTGATGCTGTGAGGCAGCAGTGCTAACCACCGCACAATCCATGTGCTTCATGATTACTTGGATGAGGACAAAACTACAGGTTAGAGCAACTAACTAGTGACCTGCAGGTTGCTGGTCTGAGACTCTGGCATCTCCTCTCTCTGAGATGCTTGTAAACATTCCCTGACAACAATAAGGATGATAAACACCTGACCAAAGCAACATTTATGACACTAAATGTTTCAGTGCAGCAGCTGTAGGATGGTTTATATGTATAATATATGCACATCAATATTTTACTACCTACCTGTGTAAGGCAAAAATTAGAAGAACTTGACAATGTGGAATATGCTTTTTCAATTGTTAAGGAAGTGAGATTTTTACACACACAATGTACACTTAACACATCTGATGACCACCTCCATGCATTCTGCCTCTGTCCACCAATACAAAACATCTAGTCTAGTCATATAGTCTATAGATGCAGCTTGACCAACTGAGTTTACTTTCTCACCCTATAAATTAGCACTTACTACTATACTGCGCAGAACCCTCAAGCTCCCAGGCCTCTGGTACAGGTACATTTTGATTTGAATGGTTTCACAATAAAATTAGTGAGCTCACAAAATGCAGGTCATGCTTTTACATTTGATATCGTCACTGCATGTCACTTCAGTCATGACTGTAAATTAAGCAGAGAACCAAACCAAAAAAGTAAGGAAATTTATGTTTTGTTGATTTTTTTCTTTGTTGTAACAATGTTTCTTGGCAATAAATCTTATACTGTTGGTTTATTTGCCCTTAAACGTTGCCACATTTGTAAGGAAAATGCAAAAATTGTTATTATACAACAAGCTGAAGTTCTCTCCTTACCCAGACATGTGAAACTCTGACATTTCCTAAAAACTGGACTCACAGATGAAGCAGTGACTTGTGTCCAGAGATGCAAACAGCAGCTGAAGCAGTTTGTTCCTCGGTGAGTCAAACACAGTTCTCAGTGGTTCCCACACATTTACAGTCTTTCTGTGGGGTGGGTGGGATGTATGAGGAGGTTTCAAAACTTCAAACTTGAATGTAAGACAGTCTGACTGGTTTCTTTAGTTTGGTTCATCTGAGCTGTAAATAATGTTTTAATTGCCCAAAACTGATGTCTGGATATCTTGAACTGTTGTTGAAGTTCAAATGTTTAAGATGAAGTTTTTGCCACAGTTTATGGCAAAAATCATTTCCTTTATGAGGTCATTGTTCAGTGAACATCACACTGATGGGCTGCAACAAGTTTTTTTTTTATAGAGGATTTCATTATTTCTGCTTTACTGGATACAAAAAGCTTTAGGAGATTTCCAGACAAAAACAGCAGCTTTGCTTTAATGTAAACATTTATAATCTGATCTAAGATCTGCCTTCACTGATAGATGATGGCTCTCTGACACAGCAGAGTAACTATTAACCCACTTTACTCTTTACCATTTAACTAAAGAGTCGACCGGCGAGTTTCTGCTGCTGTTTGTGTATAAAAACATTTTTGTGCACACTATATTTTAACACATTTGAATGAAATCAACATTTAGCAAAAGATCTGAAAAAATGAATGTGTGTGAGTTAAATGTTGTGTGTAGTGAGTGCTGCTGTCAGTCACTCAGCTGTCAGTGTGCCAGTGAGAAGCTTCCACATGTAACTCTGGAGGAAGCTGGAAAACTTTGGAAAAGGAGTTCGATACAAGTGAGTGAAGCTCTGCTGAGCAGTGTCAGTGATACTGAGGTGAGCTGCTGAGGACAGCCGCACCTCTTTCTGTCGGTGAGCCCTGGTGTTTATGCTGCTGTTAGCTTTGAAGTGGCTCCATCATCACTGACCTGCAACACTTGGAGAATAAACTCTCATACAAATGCGGCAGTTGGTACTGAAGGATGAGCATCTACTGAGGCGTTCATGCAGAGGAACAAGTCCAACATTCAGGAACGGCCATCTCAGTCCGCAGACCTGAATATTATTGAAAATCTGTGGTGTGATTTAAAGCGGGCTGTCCGTGCTCAGAAACAATCAAACCTGACTGAACTGGAGATGTTTTGGAAAGAAGAACGGTCCAAAATACCTTCAACCAGAATCCAGACTCTCATTGGAAGCTATACGCAGCGTTTAGAGGCTGTTAATTCTCCAAAAGAAGTGGCAGTACCGCAGTGGGTAGGCGCTTGCCTTGCAGCCGGAGGGTTGCCGGCTCGAGCCCCTGTCGCTGCGTTGTGTCCTTGGGCAAGACACTTAAACCACATTGCCTAACAGTAGCGCCAGTCTCTGGCTGCATGACCGCAGATGCTCGTCTCTGGAGTGATCTGGAACAATCATTTCGTTGTGTGCACAATGAGTTGAATCTAACATCTAAAAGGAGGATCTACTAAATATTACATAATTACACACACACACACACACACACACACTATTAAATTATAATTTAAAAAACTCTAATTTTGTCATTTGGTTTATTTTCATTAACTATAATAACCCTGCTCTGAACATCATTTCAGAATCTACAGATCCTGCCACCTTTGTTTTTTTCCTCCTAGTGAGCCAAATGCCCATCTTAGCCTGACATATGAGAAAGTTAACCAGACAAACCTTTATACACTGCCTGACAGAGTACTTGGACCAAAATTCAAAAGAGTATCCCCTAAAATCAATCCTAAACCAGCAACCACTGATGCAATAAAGAAAAAGGTTAGCCAGCCTGGGACAGTTAAGCCAAAGGTCCAGTGTTTCCTAAGCCTGACAGAAAAGACAGTGACTTCCTGCCCTTGGATCTATATCTGCCATGTCTGTTTGTAGCCCCTGCGCCATGTACCATTCTCCACTGGAGGTCAGCACTGTGCTTCTCTCTGGGAGGTTTGTACAAGGACCTCCAGCTGCCTCTAGGAGAACAACCTGGTGCAAAAAACACCAAAGCACCAAGTAATAAAGTTCTGTTGAGGACTCTCACACTCACAGCATACAAAGATTTCTTCGAGGCGTTAAGATGTTATCTCTGGTGTTCTAAAAGCTACACGGTCCTCCTGTTCTTCTTCTTCCTCTACTGCAGCATTGATGGACAATGGTGGAAAAGCAGTCCAAACCACTGGCCGAACACACAGCTAGTGCTTGCTGAAAAAAACCAGGAAGGACATCCACCACTTCTTCCACCAGCTTTTGCAGGACACAACGATCTGAAACCGGTTTCCTGTCTGACCATGGAAGTGGTCTCACAATCTGAACCCTGCCAGCTTTGTCAGGCCAGCTGTTACTAGCACTCTTTGTGTGCTAGCAGAACAAAGTAACTTTGACTGAATTAGAGGGTTGTGGAACAGGGGCTCTTCCCCACACTCACATGCAACATGCTGCAGTCTCTCCTAACACTTAAGACTTTGATGCTTTAAGAATAGACCGGTAGAGGGAGGAGGTCCCTGAAATATCCATGCAGTCAGTTCCAAGGAAAACAGGTCAGTTTCATAGCCAAGATTCCTAACCATGTGTAGCAATACAGAGGCAGGATCAGACCACATCTGTGTGTGTGTGTGTTGCAACCAGACATCTCCCCCTATAGGACAGCTGTGGCTGACAAGCAAACTGAAATGAGCTCAGAGTAAAGTTAGAATCTGACTGTTTGTGTGACCCAAACTAAACTTTAAGAAATTTTTAGCAGTGTATACTTCAAACAGCTGCTCAGTCTATCAGGATATTGATTATTGATTTTCAGAGATGGCTGCACTCCTCTCCAGCTGAGCAGTCTCTCGGGCCTCATGGTTCCTGCTGAAAGTGCCCTGCTCCCGGCACGCTGTTTTCAAAGTCTCACTGAGCCGAGGCCATCAGTGGAAGATATTTTTGTGAGTCAAATCACTGCAACATCTGACCTGTGTGTTTGTGATACCACATGCTTTGTGTAAAACTTCTACAATACTTGGTGGCACATTACCTAAGCAGTTTCTGATGCCTGATCCACAGCCATGTGCTCAAAATGCCCCCAAGCAGCTCACCTTGTGAGCATTTGAATGAATGAACCCTTCCTGCAAAAATGTAGAAACTCAAGAGGTAACTGCCCCCTGGTGTTCAAATGCATAACAGTACCAACAGAAGCATAAAATGGCTCTTAGAGTTTGTGCTTCAGTCATGCACTGACTGTTAGAAATAGAAATCTGTGCATAGTAGACTAAACTAATAAAGATCATGAATCAGACTAAAGGCAGCAGGGACCCTTCACACCTACTCATAGAATCATAAAACAGTGACATGTTATATCCATCCATCCATCCATCCATCCATCCATCCATCCATATTCTTCTGCTTATCTGGGGCCAGGTCATGGGGGCAGCAGCCTAAGCAGAGAAGCCCAGACTTCTGTCTCCCCAGCCACCTCCACCAGCTCATCCAGGGGGACCTCAAGGCATTCTCAGGCCAGCCAAGAGATATAATCTCTCCAGCATGTCCTGGGTCTGCTCTGGGGCCTCCTCCCAGTCAGATGCCTGAACCACCTCAACTGGCTTCTTTTGATGTGGAGGAGCAGCAGCTCTACTTTCAGCCTCTACCAAATGCCCCTGGAGAGCATGAGCACCTACAGACCGTTAATACAGTTAAAGCTGTATCTGAGTCTTTACTATGGGCTCTGAGACTGCTGCAATGACTCCCAGAGGTTGGCAGGCTGTGATTGATGCTGTTGTGTCTGTTTTATGGACTGGAGCGAAGTACTGGGGTCATAACAGGCCATCTGCAGGACTTTCTGCTCTGCTGTTACTGCACTGAGCTGGTCCACATGTTCTTTGAACCGGAGGCTGCAGCAAGTGTACTTCCAGAAACCCATAATCAGTTTGTTGTTAGATTGTTTAATCATCTGATAATCCACAGCTTAATCCATCCTCATGTTCCAGTCTTCTCATCATCCTCAATCACTGTTTCCTGAAGCTGGGAGCTCTCAGTGTAAACAAAGGAGTTCTACATTTATCAGACTGACTGAAGGGAACTGCTGAATAAAGAACAATTTATCCGTGTGTGTGTGTTTTTTGATAAGATTTAATACAATCTAATCCTGAAACAATCCTTCATTTCACCTACTCTTTGCTGGTAGAAAGGGCTCCATGCAGGGTCACCTGCCCATACAAACAGCTGCGAGGAAGTTAAAATTGCTCACATCTGAACTCAGTCAGTGATATTAATTCTTGAAGATGTCATTAAATGTTTTCTTAAATGTTTCCAACTGTTCAACACCTGCTGTAATTAATTTATAATTGATCCAACATGTAAACACATCTTTGCTAAATTCAGGAGTATTTTAGGATCACATGACTCAAACTGGTGTTTGAGTTATTATGTCCAAATTTCAAGTTATGTATCTCAAATTTTTGGATTAATAACTCAAAATTTCCACTTAGCGCTGCCAGTCAGGAAGCTCCGTGATCGGTACATCATTTCCTTGTTAACCGGAAGCAGGAAGCTGAAGGTATCAGCTGTCCAACAGATCAACATGAAAACATTGATTCCTTACCTTTTATGCAGCTGTTTTTTTGCTAGAAGACATTTTGACCGTTGATGGCCAAAAACATGCCGACAATTTGTTCATGTTGCTAGAAAGTGCGAGCTCACTGATACTGTCGCTACCACATTTTAAGTACACATGCGTTGGCGGCATCTGCTTCCAGGTAACAAGGAAATGACCTTTTTCTGGGAGCTTCCTGAGTGGCAGCTAAACCAAAATTTTGAGTTATTAACATGAAAATTTGAGATATTTAACTTGAAATTTCAACTCAACTCAAAATTTTGAGTCACGGATGTAGATTTTATTTTTAGTGTTGGAAACAAGCTTCCATACAAGCATTCATTGGTTGGTCCTCTGTATTTTTCTTCACAGCGTACCAAATGTGTAACAGTGCCTAAAGCACCTGGATGAACTCACCCTGCTCCTGCCCCAAACAGGTGGTCAAACACCTGGTAGGCTGTAGCATTGGTCAGATTGTGTGTCTTTTTTTTTGTCTTTTTGAACCATTTTGAACCTAACTGGCTACCTGCTAATCTGCTGCCCCCACTGTGTCTTATTCTAATTCTCATGTAATACATGTTTACCTGTATTATATGAGAATAATACAAGTCACAGGCACAGATGTTCAATTTTCTTCAAATAAAAAGTTTGGATTTGTTCCAGTATATGTTTCATAATAAAAGCCTTGTTAGTAAATGGGTTTGTTTACTGAAAAAAGTGAGCATTTAATTTGAAAGAGATACAGGAAACGTGGAGTTTAATTCAGTGAGGTTAACTGGGGGAAGTATAAGATATGATCAGCTGTGCATAGAGCGCTCAGTCAGCTGATTCAGGTTAATGAAGGTGTCTCAGGTGCTGATGACTCAGCATTATAAACTTGTCAGCAGTTTATTTGATCTCAGTAATGATTTAAGGTTATTTTACTTCCATCTCTTTCCAAAAGTTACCAAACTGTTCAGACTGAAAGATGACATCATGTTTCTGTTCCAATAACATCGACTAACAAATTTCCACTTTTGTCTCGTCGTTGGGTTTAAACTTTTTAAGTTCTGCACATGTAAAAAAAAAACAACTAAAGAATGTATATTTTAACAAGGGGACAGAGGGAGGGGAGGAGCAGCAGCCTATGCCTGATAACAGACAACATGAAGAAATATTTGTCTGTCTATTGTGATTTCTGCTGTGTCTGTGTGCTCGTGTTACCTGTAAAAGCTGCTACTGGAACTTTAAATCCTCTGATGGAATATTTCTAAAGGGATTATTAAAGTTTAATCTAATCTAACAGGCTTTTCAGTGTCATGCCATAACCTCCTGATATATTTTGGGATGTTAAACTCACAGCTGAACTCTGAACATCACACTGCTGGAAGAACATCTGATTCTGCATGAACAAACACTCTGAATCATATTATGAGCTATGATCTTATATTTGTGATCCTGTTTTTTTGGTCACTACCCAAAGCTCATAACCATAGGTGAGGGTAACCCTAACCCCAGCTTGCTGCATCTCACCGAGGGCAACTCCAGACTGGAACAGAGTCCAGCCCCTCTCCAGGAGACTGGTTCCAGAGCCCAGACTGGCTCTCTTAACCTCACACACTAGCTCAGGCTCCTTCCCCACCAGAGAGGTGATGTTCCATGTCCTGATAGCTAGCCTTGATAGCCGAGGATCAGCCTGCCAGGGCCTTGATCACTGCCTGACACACATTGCAGCTGAACCCTATGATGCCTCTTCCATAGGGGTTGTTGGAATTGCTCTTGGTCTGGCATCTCAACCAGAACCAATTTGCCATGGGAGACCCTACCAGGGGGCAAAAGCCTGGACAACATATCCACTGGGATCACTGGGACACACAAACCCCTCCATCCCATTAAGGTGGCGTTTAGCCTAGCTCACAGTATAAAGCACCTTGAGGTGACTGTTGTAATTTGGTGCTATATAAATCAAATTGAATTGAAAGCAAATGTTGTGATTTTTCTCTTTTGGTTAATGATGATGAGATACTGACATCAATGTAACTCCAAATGTAAGTGAGAAGACTGTAACGTATGTGCAATTAAGACATGTGACATGCTTCATCTACATATGAAAGGCACCTCAAACGCCTGACTGCATTTCTGTATCAACGTGGAACCCAAACTGGACCGGAGATCTCGACCTGTCACCGATACAGCTGCCCACTCCACACCCGGGCTCTGAGTGAGATAAGTGGGAAATAAATGGAGGAATTCAGAGACCTCAAATTTATTTTTGACAGTGGTGATGCTTTCATGAATAGATTCACAAAAATAAAGGTAACATGAGGCATTAAAGCGACCCAGTCTGAGGTTTTAAACTGTGAGCTCCATAAATTATTCAGACCAAACTTGCCTTGTCACTCATTAAAACCCCAGTTTGACAAAAATGAAAGAACCCACTGCTTAAGACAGCTGAGGTGGAAGTTGTGGAACTTTTTTTTTCTTGTCACATGGGAGACTTCCTGTTGGAATTGAAAGTAATCTTCACTGTATACTTTAAATTTAGAGGGATGTCTGAGTGTTTGTGAGCAGTGCCTTTGTTCCACCAGCTGCAGGTTTAACGGACTTTGTGCTTCTTTTCCTTTTTTTACAGAAGGATGAAGATGTTCCTGCTGTTCCTGCTCCTCGTGAATGGTAAGAAACACACTGATTCATATCATTATTTATTATACATTAATCTGCACTCACAACACAGTTTGACCACCATCACATGTTTACATGGTGATTATGAAATCCATTGATTTAAAATCCAGGAAGAGTAAGAATTAGAACTTTTTCCAAATTTAAAAATGCTTCATAAACATCACAAAAATCAGCCTCAGAGAAACCTCCATAAGACAGTTTGAATTTCCATTTTCCATCATTTCATTTTGGGGAGATTCAGCGTCATCTGCATGTCGTAACACTCATGTGACTCACACTTTGAGGAAATGGAAATTCATGCAGTTACAGGAAAAGAAGTTTAATCATATGCAACTTTTTTTTGTACTACTAGGAGTTTTGGTTTGAGACAGACCAGGATGAAGGACTATTCTCTACTTTGCTTCTATATTTATTCTGTCTGTATATAGTCTTTTTATATATTTTACTTTATATTCTACTTATATTCTATTTATGTGTTGGTTCATATGCAAAGTTGCTTTTGGTCTTCATATGTGAAATAACAAGAGGTCTGGGCCTAAGAATTTCATTATAGGCAGTGACCATCGTTACCTGGATAATCATCCATTCTCTTCTGCTTATCCTGTTCAGGGTCACAGGAGCCTATCCCATTTATCATGGGGCAACAGGCAGGGTACACCCTGTACAGGTCGCCAGCCTGTCGTAGGGCTAAAACAGAGAGAGAGAGAGAGACAACCATCCACACCTATGGGCAATTTAGAGTTTCCAATTAACCTAACACCAGGAAGTGCATGTCTTTGTGCTGTGGAAGAAAACTGGAGTACCTGGAGGAAACCCACACAGACACAGGGAGAACATGCGACCTCCATAGAGAGAGGGAGGGAGGGAGGCCTGGGCCAAGGTGGAATCGAACCCAGGCCTTCCAGATGTTATTCTAACTGTGAGGCACCAGTGTTAGCCAACACACCACCGTGCTGCCCTCTGAAAGATCATGTTAGTCAAATGGCAACTGGACACTTAGTTTACAATATGTTGCCAAGTGACTGATGATGATGTTGTTGGACGGTTGGTGATGAGTTTTACACTTGGAGAAAATATCGGTGATCCATTTGAAAATTTCATAATGTTAAACGTAAGAGTGAAAATAAAGCCAGTCATCCACCACAACATTTTATTCAATATTTTACACCTACTACATCACTAAAGTCAGTTGGTCTTGTAAAGTTTTTAGCAACCATGACTCAGTCCTGACTGTGGCAACCTTTAAAAGCCACACAGCAACTTACTCTATGAAATAAAATTGTTTCCAAACCCCAAAACTTAAAGCCTCTTAAATAAATAAAAATGACCCTCCCTATCAAAAGCTTTCTCTTAATCTAGAAAACTAAGTTCTACACCCAGCTCTTTAAATTTAATAATAAAACAATGATCTAGAGACAGAGAGGAGACCTGTTACTGTGCCACAGTAAAGTCTTCAGAGGGACAAGGAAATCTTTAAAGGCAGTACAAGACCAGGACGAGTTTTATTTTCCAACATTTACTGTAAAATAAGGAACATACAGTTTATTGATGCTGGTTGATGAACACTGAATCATTTCACTCTTCAAACACCTAGCACTGGCAGCATGGTGGCGTGGTGGTTCGCACTACTGCCTCCCAGATAGAATGGCATCTAGAAGGGCTGGGTTCAATTCCGCTGTGGCCTGGGGCTTTCTGTTTGGAGTTTGCATGTTCTCCCTGTGTATGTGTTCTGGTGTCTTCCCAAAAACATGCAGATTCAGGTGTTATGTTAATAGATGATTGTAAATTGCCCATAGGTGTGAATGGTTGTCTTTCTGTGTGTGTTGGCCCTCTGGAGTTCTCAGTTCAATTCATTTTTATTGAGTAGCACAAATCACAAAAAACAGTCACCTCAAGGTGCTTTATATTGTAGGTAAAGACCCTACAATAATACAGAGAAAACCCAACAGTCAAAACGACCCCCTATGAGCAGCACTTGGTGACAGTGGGAAGGAAAAACTCCCTTTAAACAGGAAGAAACCTCCAGCAGAACCAGGCTCAGGGAGGGGCAGTCATCTGCTGTGATCGGTTGTGGGTCTTTAAGACATGCTTCACTCAGTTTAAACTCCATCCATCCATCCATCCATCCATCCATCCTCTTCTACTTATCCAGAGCCAGGTCACGGGGGCAGGAGCCTAAGCAGAGAAGCCCAGGCTTCCCTCTCCCCAGCCACCTCCTCCAGCTCATCCGGAGGGACCCCAAGGCGTTCCCAGGCCAACCGAGAGATATAATCTCCCTAGCGTGTCCTGGGTCTACCACGGGGCTTCCTCCCAGTGGAACATGCCTGGGACACCTCATCCAAGAGGCGGCCAGGAGGCATCCTAATCAGATGCCTCAATTGGCTCCTTTCGATGTGGAGGAGCCAGCGGCTCTACTCTGAGCCCATCCTGGATGTCTGCACCCCTCACCTTATCTCTAAAGGAGAGGCCAGCCACCCTTTGGAGGAAATTCATTTCTGCCGCTTGCATTCACGATCTTATTCTTTCGGTCACTACCCAAAGCTCGTGACCATAGGTAAGGGTAGGAACGAAGATCAGCCGGTAAATTGAGAGCTTTGCTTTTACACTCAGGTCCCTCTTCACGACGAGAGACTGGTGCAGTGTCCACATCACTGAAGAAGCAGCCCCGATCTGTTTGTCGATCTCCCGCTCCCTTTCTCCCATCACTCGTGAACAAGACCCAGAATGATTGGAGAACATTTGGAGGCAAGTCCAGAAAAGTCACATGACGCTGTCTGCTTATTATTGGCTATGGAAAATCCATTTCATAACATGATTGGACAAATGAGGTGTCAATCCAGTTCTGAGGGTCTAGTCTGTCTTATAAAAGCATTGTGAGGGCAGACCGCAGCGTTACTGTGACGCTATGAGGCTTCAAATTCGAAAAGCACTACAAACGGCCCGTGGGCCTCAGTGACCTCAACCCCAGTGATTGGCAAGTCATCTCCCACGTCCCCAGACGCTGCTTCCACTACAGAAGGTGTGCCAGTGGGATTCAGGAGGTCTTCAAAGTATTCCTTCCACCGTCCGACTATAGCCTCAGTTGAATTCAGCAGCACCCCACCTGCACTATAAATCGCGTGAGTGGAGCACTGCTTTCCCCTCCTGAGTCGCCTGACGGTTTGCCAGAATCGCTTTGATGCTGTCCGAAAGTCTTTTTCCATAGCCTCACCGAACTCCTCCCACACCCAAGTTTTTGCTTCGGCCACTGCCCGAGCTGCATTCCGCTTGGCCAGCCGATACCTGTCAGCTGCCTTCAGAGTCCCACGGGCTAACCAAGCCCATTAAGACTCCTTCTTCAGCTCCCTTCACCTCCGGTGACGACCATCTGGTTCGGGGGTTACCACCACAACAGGCACAACCACCTTGCAGCCACAGGTCTGAGCAGCAGCCTCAACAATGGAGGTGCAGAACATGGTCCTTTTGGACTCAATGTCCTCAGCCTCCCTCGGAATGCTGTCGAAGTCTTGCCGGAGGAGGGAGTTGAAGATCTCCCGGACTGGGGCTTCTACCAGGCATTCCCAGCATATCCTCACAATACGTTTAGGTGTGCCAGGTCTGTCCAGCATCTTCCCCCCGCCACCTGATCAAACTCACCACCAGGTGGTGATCAGTTGACAGCTCAGCTCCTCTCTTCACCAAGTGTCCAGAACATATGGCTGCAGATCTGATGATGCTATTACAAAATCGATCATCGACCTGTGACCTAGGGTGTCCTGGTGCCATGTGCACTTATGGACATCCTTCAGCCAAGAACAGTTTGTTCTGGGTATGTCTCTATCACTAACAGATTATTAATATCAGATGCCAGGACTCTGTCGGGTGGTGATGGTCAGCCTGACGGAGACCAATAAAGTGAAACTCTGAGGTCATGTCAAGACGCAGCTGCTAGAATCCTTTGTCTTGCACATTTCTTGTTTTGTATAATGATGTAACCAAGAATGATAAGCTGTGACTATATGAAACTGTAAGCTGAATTAGAATGTGCCAGCACTTCATGTCACACACGGCATGCAGTCCTGGTCCAGATTAATCTGTAAACTGTTTGAAATGGCTTAATTAAATTTAATAATTGGACTCCTTATTGCGTTGTTTGGTGTCATTCCTGTTTGATAAACGAACACGCAGAAACCTAAAGGCTTAAGCAGCACACACTCATGTTATTTAAATTCCTTCATCAGAAACACTGAAGTCAAAGAAATGTTCATATTTAATCCTCCGTGAATCGCCATCTCATTGTGGTGGACAGGTTTGAGTGTCCCAGTGACACTGGTAGGGTCACTGGGTGTCCCCCTGGTAGGGTCTCCCATGGCAAACTGGTCCTGGGTGAGGGTCCAGACAAAGAGCGGTTCAGAAGACCCCTATGTCTGTAACGAGGGAACAGTTTACCCTTCCCGGGATAGGGTTACCGAGGCCCCACCCTGGAGCCAGGCCTGGGGAGGGAGCTCAAGGGAGAGTGCCTGATGGCCGGGCATTATCCCGTGGTGCCCAGGTGGGCACAGCCTGAAGAGGTTACATGGGCCCGCCCTCCTTATGTACTTATGTATTTTAATCAGTTATGCTTTTTTCCAGACAAATTTCTCAGTCAAGTACATGTATGTAAGATGTACATGTGGCATATGCCATCATAATCCCTTCACTGATTAAATCTAGTTTGTATTTGAGTGACTGACTGTAAACCTGCTCTCTGCTCCCTGCAGATAAATGTGGACTCAAACCCACAGCATGCAGTTCATTTGTGTTTCTGTTTGTGTGTCCTCACAGTTTCCCAGCATGCCCTGGCTGTGCTGGTGGAGGTGAATGAGGGGGTGGAGTCTGTCCTGCTGCCCTGTCAGTACTCAGGTTTTATACCTGAGGACCCCACAGTGATGTGGACTCGCAGTGATCTCGATCCCAAAACTGTCCACCTGCTCCCAGAAGGAGGAGATGATCTTAGAGGACAAAACCAGCGTTACAGCAGACGCACATCAGTGAGGTCTGATGCTCTGGACTCTGGAGACTTCAGCCTCACTCTGAGGAACCCACAGCTGACTGACAGCAGCAGCTACACCTGCTCCATCAGTGATGGAAGACAAGAACGGAGACTGAGAGACATCCAGCTGCAGGTCAAAGGTCAGCAACAAACCCCAACACCTGCTGTATTTACAGGTCAAAGTCAATACTGTAGACAAAGGTCAGAGGTCAAACTGAAGGGAACATTTCCTGCAGAACTCCGCAGCAACATTTAGCACAGACTGAACCTCAGTGGAAAGAAGAAAGCAGCAGAAAATCAGATGTGACTGCTACAACTTCTGCAGTCTTTGCTCCATGTGGAGTCCTGACATTTACAGACTGTATACAGAGTCAAACATGGAGCTCTCTGAGCCCAACTGCAGCTCAGACACATCAACAGCAGGAAGTGTTTGGATGTTCAGACTCGAGGAGCTGCTGTGAAGCTGATCTCTGTGAACAGAGATGCAGCTTTAACTTCTAGAAGCTGCAGCAGAGCTTCATCCAGGTGGTCCTGATGTGAAGGAGACGCTCAGGTTTGGATGTGTTCACGTCAGGATTACTGTGGTGTGACATGTCATTTACATGATGTAAGGCTTGGATGCAGATGCTCAGCCATGGAAACCAATTGAAGCTCTCTGCACACTGTTACTGAGCTAATCTGAAGGCCACATGAAGGTTGGAAGCCTGTAGTGACTGACTCTGCAGAAAGTTGGTCACCTGTACAGGTGGCGTCCTACAGTATCACTGAACAAAACTGGCATTCATTGAGCTCCTGAGAGCAACCCATTCTGCCACTGATGTTTGTTGAAGCAGTCTGCATGCTTCGGTGCTTGGCTTATACACCTGTAGCCATGGAAGTGACTGGAACACCTGAATTCAATTATTTGGATGGGTTAGTGAATATTTTTGGAAATATAGTGTATTTAAAGATGTTGGTTGACTCTTTATGTCGGCCAGATGTGACATGGTCAACTATCAAAGTGGTTTTGTATGAGCGTGTCACAAACTGTGTCAGCAGAGATTTTAATGATCTGACTCCAAAAATATTCATTATGATCTCTTTGTAGTTTGCAACCATAGCAACAGTTCATCAGTTCCATTTAGTTACCATCTGAGTACTGGTTACAGGACAGGGTCAGAGGTCAGAGGTCAGGAGAGTAGATCCTCAGCTGGGCTCCAGTTACCTTCAGTGTGACTGCTGCTGCTTCTACAGCTCATATTGTGCTTTATTGTCCTCTCAGACCAGCAGGTGGAGGTGAAGGTGGAGGAAGGCTCAGAGTCTGTCATCCTGCCCTGCAAAACAACACCTGACCTGCCCGAGGACACCAGGGTGGAGTGGACTCGCTCTGACCCAGAACTCATGTTGGTCCATGTGTATTCTAATGGAAGTGACCACCTTAACAAACAGGATGGTTTTTACAGAGAACGAACGAAGATGAATGAAGACCTGCTGAGAACTGGAGACCTCAGTCTGACCCTGAAACAGCCCACACAGAGAGACACAGGAGGATACATCTGCACCACCTACAGGGACAAAGACATCCTGAGACAGAAAGTGGTGCTGCAGGTCAAAGGTCAGATGTGGCTAAAGGACAGAGGTCAGTGCTGTAGATTTAGGTCAGAGTTCAAAGGTCATGTTGTTTCTTGTGCCTCTCTACAGAACCATTTCCATCCTGGGTCAAAGCTCTCCTGGTTCTCCTGGTTCTTCTTCTGGTTTTTGGAGGTCTTTTATTTTATTTTTGGCAGTACTTCATGTCAGGTGAGTCTCTCCTCCTACACTACCCATAATGCCGATGGTTAGCAGGTGTCCTCTGGGGGCTCCTTGACTGTCTCTCACACAAACTTTTTCTAGAAGCTGAAAGAGTTCAGAGTTCAAACAGCTGATACAGTGAGCTGAAGAGAAACTTCCTCCTTCAGACTCAGTCACTGATCAGTGAAACAGCTCCACAACATGACTTTACTAAACAGTGTGTGTGCTTCACTGCACTGATCTGACACACTGCTGTTCTTCTTCTGTGGTGGTAAACAGCAGGCTGCCATGGAAACATGTGCTGACAGGAAGTGTTGCAGCAGCTTCCGTAAATGTTCCTCCTTGAGTTGTGCTCAGTCATGTGGTGGAGAGCTTCAGATGTTCAGAGCAGACACATGAGATCTTCATGGTTCCTGTGCTGATGTGTGTGAGACTGTGGAGGCTCAGTGTGTCTGTTCTTCTGCTCTTCATCCAACATGTCTGCAGCTCTTTACAGGACGCTGTGACTAGTTACCAAAGAACGAGTCAGGAACACATCAGGAACAAACTGACACACAATCTGAGACTAGGAGGAGGGGACAGGGAGGTCATGTGACCATCAGACCTGCTGATGATGTCATCATGTTGCACTTTTTTGTCTTCTCAGTTTACGAGGTGGAGGTGGACTCATGGGTGGAGTCTGTCCAGCTGCCCTGTAAAACTGCAGTTTGGCAGCTCAAAGATGCTAAAGTGGAGTGGACGGACAGAAAGAACAGAGTGGTCCACGTGTATCAGAGCGGCTCTGACCAGCCTGGAGAACAGGACAAGGTTTACAGAGGCCGAACCAAGATGAAGAGAAACCTGCTGAGAACTGGAGACCTCAGTCTGACCCTGAAATACCCCACAGATGAAGACAACTCCACCTGCACCTGCACAATCAGCAGGGAGGGAAACATCCTGAAGAAGAAACAAGTGTTGCTCACTCTCAAAGGTAACGTCTTTTAGTTTCTGAATATCGTTGTTTAACGTACAGGTGAAACACAGCCACTTACATTATCAGTAAATACTGATCAGGACGGAATCATTAACTACCAAAAAAACTTATTAATTTTTAGAACAATAAGTATATCCCAATCACTGTTAACCAGAGCAACAAATTTTTAACACAGCTTTTAAAACCATCCCAGTTTTATTTTGGACAAAAACCAAAACCTACCTGTTGTGCTGCTCAGCAAGTCTCCACACATCTCCTGAGCAATCCCAATGGATTCTTTTTTGGTGACTTTCTCAAGCTCCTCCAGATTTGATAGTGTGATGTCCTTCTGACTGGACCTTGGTCTTCATTTCACACCACAGATTCTCAGTGGTGTTCAACCGAGCCCTTTGTGCAGGCTGGTCAATGACATTTACTTTCGTTGTCTATAGGACATTATTCACCTGGAACAATGTATGTTTTGGGTCATTGTTGTGTTGGAAGACAAAGTAATGACCCAGTTTTGCTGCAGACTGCTTGAGGTTTTCTTTCAAAATCTTTACATATGTGTCCTTCATGATTTCTTCCACCTTGATAAGACTCCCAGTTCCAGATGCACTGAAGCATCCCTACAGGACAATACTCACACCACAGTGCGTCACTGTGGGGACACTCGCTTCTTTCTCCAAACATAAGCTGTGCCTCTGTTGCCAAAGACCTCTAGTTTATGTTAGATGTTAGATTCAAGTCATTGTCATTGTGCATCCAAGGCACACAACGAAATGATCGTTCCAGATCACTCATCCAGAGTCTGCGGTCATGCAGCCAGAGACCGGTGCTACCATTCGGTTTATGTGGTTTAAGTGTCTTATCTCACCTGTCCAAAGGACCCGCTTTCAGTTTCTTCAGGTTGTCCTTAACACATTTCAGTCTGGCTTGAAGGTGTCCCTTCTGCAGAACTTAAAAAGCGAACTAAAACAAAATAATTTAGTTTAGTTAATAATTTAGTTTTTGTTTGGACCCTCTGCTCACCAGATTCTTATTAGGCTACTGGAGATGTGTGTTTTCTACAGCCCATCACGAAGCAATAGAAAAAGGCAAATCCTTCACCTTTTTTTTTTTTTAATGAAAAATTTATATTATTGGTGCCAAACACATGACGCCTTCATGTTCCAGAGGGGTTCAGTTCAGGTGTTCGTTGGTTCAGTCAGTGTGGCAATAGTAGCAAAAATCAGGTCCAAATGAACAGAATCTCTCTGGATGAAGAGAAAATCCATCTCCAGTGTGATTTAGGACTAGTTTGTATAGAATTAATGAAATCCAACAAGAGCACAGACAGTAAGAACATGAGTGAGCAGACATTTTGGAGCTGCTGATCCACACAGGGCTGGATGGAAGGAGTGGGGAGTCCATGATGGCACAAAGTCTCTGATCTACACTTTTCCTGAGCCTCTCCTCCTGCCGCCTCTTTGGATCTTATACTCTCTGTGTCATCGCCACATCATTACGTCTTTTTTTTTTTTTAAACCTTTATTTTACCAGGTAAAAATGTTTGAGAACTAGTTCTCATTTACAAACATGACATGATCTTTCTCCTCCTCTTCTTCATCAGCCTCCTCTACCGCTGCTCTCTCTTCCCTCCTCTCCATCTCATCCTCTTCCTCCTCACTTGGGTGGGCACAGACCCTCTAGCACAGTATGGAAAGCCTGCTGTCACAAACCTTTTAGAAAGGACAGTGATTGTAGATTGGGCTGTGAGATCAGTTCAGTGGTGAAATCCAGCTTGTTTCAGCTGAAACAGCTGGCAAAGATTAAAAACGTCAGTGCCTTCATTGCAAATTTTTACATGTTGGTGTTTCTTGTCTTCACATTGTGCACAATGCTGTTAACTGGAAAACGAAAGAGAGAACATATTATTCCTGTTTTATCCTCACTGCATTAGATGCCCGTCCATTTTTGAGTTCATTTTAAAATTATTTTATTTGTTTTTAGGTCCTCAAATGGCTGTTACCCTACCTCTCTCAGCTGCTGCACTTCTAATTACTCAGACCAGTCAGAATCAAGATCCACCCACAAATTTTTACGGCCTTCCCCAGAGTATGTATTTGTTACCAGTGTAAAAACAGCCCTGAAACATGTCCTGCAGAAGGGTTCCTCTTGTGAGAACACACATGAAACAGTTGCTGATTGTTCCTGATGTATTCAAAGCCTGTTAGGCAACTAGCATCGGTGGCTCCAACAGGAACTGATCCCAGATTGAGCTGTGATGAAGTGAGTGTGACAGAAACACTCAGACTGTGTTTCTCTGCTTCATCAAGTCCAATCTGCTCCTCACAGACTGAATAAAGTCCTGTCCCACTAACAGCAGCTCCAACAGTCTGTTCACTGCTTTCTTCCTGTCAGTCTTCATCTTTCTGCTGCGTCTCCTCTTCACACTGAACACTTTCTATCTAACAGTGAGCTCCCAGTGAAGCAGTAACATTCAGCCTGTTAGAGGCAACACAAATGTCTCCATCCAAGCTCATGTTGTGCTTGTTGTCCTCTCAGTCCCCCAGGTGGAGGTGGATTCAGGGGTGGAGTCTGTCCAGCTGCCCTGCAAAACCACCATTTACCTGCCTGAAGATGCTAAAGTGGAGTGGATGGACAATTACAGCTACAACACAAAGGTCCATCTGTATCAGAACGGCTCTCATCAGCCTGAAGAACAGCACAGGGTTTACAGAGACAGAACGAAGATCAATGAAGACCTGCTGAAAACTGGAGACCTCAGTCTGACCCTGAAATACCCCACAGATGATGACACCAAAACCTACATCTGCACCGTCTACAGCAGGGCAGGAAACATCCTGATGAGGAAACAACTCGAGCTGAAAGTCAGAGGTATGTTCAATTCTGTTTTATTTATATAGCACCAAATCACAACAAGTAAAACGCCCCCCTATGAGCAGCATTTGGCAACAGTGGGAAGGAAAAACTCCCTTTAAACAGGAAGAAACCTCCAGCAGAACCAGGCTCAGGGAGGGGCAGTCATCCGCTGAGAGGGGTTGGGCTGAGCGGAGAGAAAAGACATGCTGTCAGAGAGCCAGAGATTAATAACAATTAATAATTAAATTAGTCTCCACAGGTGACCCTGTAGGTTCTCTTTTAAAGTAAAGCCTAATCTTAAAAATAGAGAGGGTGTCTGTCTCCTGAATCCAAGCTGGGAGCTGGTTCCACAGAAGAGGGGCCTGAAAGCTGAAGGCTCTGCCTCCCATTCTACTCTTAAGTATCCTAGGAACCACAAGTAAGCCAGCAGTCTGAGAGCGAAGTGCTCTGTTGGGGTGATATGGGACTATGAGGTCTTTGAGAAAAGATGGGGCCTGATGATTCAAGACCTTGTAGGTGAGGAGAAGGATTTTAAATTCTATTCTAGATTTAACAGGGAGCCAATGAAGAGAAGCCAATATGGGAGAAATCTGCTCTCTCTTTCTAGTCCCTGTCAGTACTTGCCAGGCCAAGCACAAGAACTTCAGTTTTATTTGAATTTAGAAGCAGGAAATTAGAGGTCATCCAGGTCTTTATCCATCCATCCATTCTCTTCCGCTTATCCGGGGCCGGGTCGCGGGGGCAGGAGCCTAAGCAGAGAAGCCCAGGCTTCCCTCTCCCCAGCCACCTCCTCCAGCTCATCCGGAGGGACCCTAAGGCATTCCCAGGCCAGCCGAGAGATATAATCTCCCCAGCATGTCCTGGGTCCACCACAGGGCCTCCTCCCATGGTAGTTTTTAACATATTGCTACAGTTTAACTAATTGATGTGCGTCATCTGGCTTCATTGATAGATAAGGCTGAGTATCATCTGCATAACAATGAAGCAAAGGGAAGCATGTATAATGTAAATAAAATTGGTCCTAGCTCAGAACCCTGTGGAACTCCATAATTAACCTTAGTGTGTGAAGAAGACTCCCCATTTACATGAACAAATTGGAGTCTATTAGATAAATATGATTCAAACCACTGCAGTGCAGTACCTTTAATACCTATAGTATGCTCTAATCTCTGTAATAAAATGTTATGGTCAACAGTATCAAAGCTGCACTGAGGTCCAACAGGACAAGAACAGAGATGAGTCCACTGTCAGAAACCATGAGAACAGCCGCTGATGTCATGTGATCATCAGCACGTTGATCAACTTTATTGATCCAACAGAGCAGCTGGGACAAAATGTAGAGATGGGCAGAGGGGATCCAGGTGATGTAGTGATGTTGATTCAGAAACAATGAGACATCATTGCTATGATGAAGGTTTCTGTGGCTTCATGTTGAACATCTCTTTGAAATGTTGTTTGGAACTAAAATTCATTGACAAAAGAAGTTATTCTGGATGGAAAAAAAATATCCCGGCAGAAGACATGTTTGAACTCCTGTATTCAATGCTCGATTTTAGACCAAAAAGAAAAGCAGCAGCAGCTCCACACTGACAGGAGATGTTACTGTGAAGCAGAACCTCAGAGCTCCATCAGACTCTGATCACCTCCAACAGCTTCAAAAGCTGCTTTGACCTCCTAGATCTCTGTCCTCTGTGACCTTCTGCTCTGATCTGCTTCTGTCCTCCAGCTTCCTCTACAACTCTGAAAACCTGCTGCTGTCTGTACAACTCATGTTGTGTTTTTGTCCTCTCAGTCTGTCAGGTGGAGGTGGAGGAGGGGGCGGAGTCTGTCCAGCTGCCCTTCAAAACCACAGAAAACCTGCCTGAAGATGTTAAAGTGGTGTGGAGGTACAGTGATGATAGCAAGGTCCACGTGTATCAGAACGGCTCTGATCAGCCTGAAAAACAGAACCGTGTTTACAGAGACCGAACGAAGATAAATGAAGACCTGCTGAGAACTGGAGACCTCAGTCTGACCCTGGATCAGCCCACAGAGAGAGACAGTGGAGAATACAGATGTGCAGTCTATGGGAAGATCATCAGATTTAAGAGAGTGGTGCTCAAAGTCAAAGGTGTGTGTGTGTGTGTGCGTGTGCGCGTGTGTGTGCACGCCCGCGTGTGTGTGCGTGTGTCTCTGACTGTCTTGTGTCTCCTCTGCAGGTCCAGGATCAAACAGGGAACATCAGGAACAGAAGCAGCTCCATTGATCCGACTCCTCCGATGGCTGATCAATCAGTTTGATCTGTTTGTTCAAGAAATGTCCAGTTCAGCTGCTTTTCTTCTTTCAAGCTCAAGAGACTGATCTGTTTGTTCTTGGGGTTGTTGATTCATTTAAACTAACATATTCATCCTGCTGTAACCAGGTTTCTGTAAGGCAGAATAAATCAATATGTTGATCAATTATTAAATCATTTATTAAAAAGGACTTGGAAGAGAGAGACCTAATGTTTAATAATCCACATTTAATTGTTTTATTCTTTGGTGCAGTTGATGAAGCTGTATTACTTATCGTTTTTGAATTTTTATGCTTAAATATTTTTTTGCTGATTTTAGCTTTGTTTTTTGGTGGTCTGGGAGCAGGCACCGACTCTATGGGGATGGGGTTTGGGGGGGATGGCAGGAGGAGAGAAGCTGCAGAGAGGCGTGTAAGACTGCAGCTCTGCTTCCTGGTCTCAACCCTGGGTAGTCAGGTTTTAGGAGGGTTAATAAATTTGGCCAGATTTCTAGAAATGAGAGCTGCTCCAATGTTGGGTCTTAGTTTTTATTTTTTACCCTAGAAACAAAAAAGATAATGCATAAGGGTAAAACTGCAAGAAGTAAATGAATTAACTGATTAAATAGTAGTAGAGGCAAATGGTTAAATAATCAAATAGATTAGCTCATCAAACTCTGACTCAGTAACTCTGCCTAAACCTAACCAGGTGTTTTTTTAAAAAAAATCTTTATTGAACACAAATATACAAGGCAAACAGGTTTTGCATTAAAGAACAGCACATCAAAAACAATAATAATACATAATGTCTAAAGAGTCAATTGTGAGATGATGACAAAATAAGTTTAAGCAAGCAGACGTACATATTTGAAGGAAAGGGAATACAATAATACAAAATCCTGTTTCAGTCAGAGGTATCGGGAAAATATGTTTTGTCATTAGAAAGAAACATGTTGCTCTTTTTATTATTAATCGATTTGCAAACTTTTGTTTGTGAATGAAAAATTTTGCATATATGATAATAAAATTAAGCATATGTACAAAATTACATTATTTTCAGAGTTACTGTAATAACAGCTAATATCCTCGAGTCTAAGTGTGCACAGAACCTTATTCCTATGGAAAAAGTGAGATTCAAGGTCACACAAAATTATTAGGAAATATCACAGCTAAAAATTAATGTGACGTTTCTGAGTACATTTTACACAAAGTACAGGAGTCATTTACATCAGTAAATTTAGCAATAATACACTTCACATGATGTATGTTATGTAATATTTTAAAGTGTACTTCTTTGGCTTTGTTGGAAATATAGTATTTATAAGGTAAGAGCCAGGCCCTCCTCCAGTTTATGTCTTCAATTTGAGCTCTGTTCAAACTTACCCCTGAGTACGACACTGTTGTCTCTATGAAAGAACGGCGTATGCGTTTATTGTTACATAGTAGTAGTAAAACATAGTAGTGCCAGTAATATTAAAAAGATTGAGGATGCGATTAATGTCGCTTTCAAACCAATTCAGGAAGAATATTGATTTCTAATCAAAATATTGCAGTTATTCCAGAGGAGAGCCTTGTGAGGTGAAACATTGTGGACAGAAGCCAGTTTCCAAGCTAGTAGGGCTTGCTGCTGAAATCTGGAAAATTTAATGGGTAATTTATTAGGTAAAAAAAATTACGACAGGCCTCCTAATTTATTAAAGATATGAAAATACAAACATTAACAAGAGTAGCCTATAGAAAACTTATAGCTCTCTTCTTGTAAAAGCAGATATGTTTGATACAACAGTGCATTCAGGTCATCATTCTGCCAGACATGACAGGCTTGAAAAAAAAAGATATAATTTGGGATAAAAAAACCAGATTGAAATTTTTCTTAACCAGTTAACCTTAAAGGTGTTGACAGTGTCAAAATAATCTAAGACTTCCAGACCTCCTTCTGCTTTACTGTTTGAAAGTTCACGTTTCAAACAGTTTTGTGATTTATTTTTCCAAATGAAGCTTAGAAAAATTTTGTTGACTTGTGTAACGGTTAAATCATTAACAAGAAGAGCTAAGGAAGAGAGATAGGCCCTCTGCTTTGGTTTTAGTTCTTCTGTTTGAGAAATTATACCCAAATACTTAACTGTCTCCTTGATAGGATTATTACAGATCACATCATCACTGCAGTTATGTAGAGACAGAATTTCACATTTGGATAAATTTAGTTTTAAATCTGAAGCTTTTGAAAGTCGGTTACTGGGATAGTGGAGTTAGGTAACTGATGTTTGTCTTTAAAAAAAAAAAAGTTGTGTCATCAGCAAGTTGGGAACATTTTAATTCTCTACCTTCAATTTTTTTTTTTCATGAACTATATGAATTGACAATAATTCAATGACTGAAATAAATAAAAAGGGTGACAAAGGGCAGCCTTGATGAACATCTCTGTTAATTTGGAATCTTTTAGATGTGTTCATATTGATTATCACAGAACTGTTAATATCTCTATAAAACATATTGACAATATCAACAAATATTTGACCAAAACTGAAGTCTTTAAGGAAATGTAAAAGAAATTTATGCTCAGTTGTGTCAAAGGCTTTATAAAAGTCTAGAAACAAGATAAGTTCATCGGACTTTATCTCACTAACACAATTAATTTAATCCAAAATTAATCTAATGTGATTGCTAATATGACACTTTTTCATAAAGCCTGTTTGGGTTTCAGCAATTATAGTATCTAGGACTGTCTTTAGTCTGTTAGCCTACGTTAAAGCCAGAATCTTATAATCAATTGTAAAGAGAGTAATCGGGCACCAATTCTCAATTACTAACCCTTATCGGGTTTGGGGATAAGAGAAATGATACCCTGCTCTACAGACAAGCCATCAGTACCTGGTGATTTTTCTTTCTTCACTGAAAACAAAGCCTCTTGAATTTGTATAATTAGGCTAAACCTAACCAGGTACTCAGAAGTCATGCTCAGTGGTGACATCTGCAGTGATGTCATAGTCTTCACCCAATCCCTGACCTCCTCCACCTTGCTGGGTCATCTCCGTGAAGATGGCTGATCTGTTTGGGGTCTTCCTGCTCCAGCAGATGGACAGCAGCAGACCAGTAGAGATGCAGTATGGACAGAAGACCACCAGGTGGCAGAAGAGTCTGAGTACAGACACATGGGGAGGAGGAGGAGGAGGAAGAGCACCTGCAGGAGGAGCAAACACAGAGGAGGAGGAGTCAGGAGGAGAACTCTGTGTTCCTGATCTCTTTCAGTGTGTTCTGCAGCTGTTCTGACTGGATGCAGCTGAACATCCTGGTGTTTCTGACATACTGTGTTGGATTGAATGAAGATTTCTCTGACTGAGTCAGTACTATGGTGGCATGAGGGATGAACCTGAAGCACTGACCTTTGACCTGCAGCAGGATATCTTTGCGGCTCATATCCTGTCCATGGCTGTGGACGGTGCAGGTGTAGGTTCCACTGTCAGAGCCTGTAGGGTTCCTCAGAGTGAGGCTGAGGTCTCCAGTCTGCAGAGCGTCAGCTCTCATTGATGTTTGGTTGGTGTAACGCTGGCTTTGGTTTCTAAGATCATCGCCGCTCTGCAGACGCACGTGGACTGTTGAGGGCTTCGAGTCACTGTGGTCCCACACCACTGCTGAATCAGAGAACACTGGAACCTGACAGAGCAGCAGGACAGACTCCTCCCCTTCATACACCTCCACCACTGAGGCATGCTGGGAAACTGAGGGGAGAAACCAGCTCATCAATGAAGAAACTTTATGATACAATAATATGAATTAATGAGAACTGTGTCAGTAATCGTGAACCAGTGGTGGAGTGGTGGGTCAAGACAGGTGGTGGCACGAATGACCTGAGAGAAAAGTCACGTGGAATAAATGTTCAGATCAATTATCACGGTGGAACAAGGAAATTAGCACGTTAGCAGGTAGGTTAGCTTAGCAACTTGGGAAATTCTCCACCATCACCATCTTTTGTAACTCTGCTTCTTCAGACCTCGCTTCACTATCATCAAGAGGACCCCCAGGATGGTATGATGGAAAAAGTTTGAGATCCACTGAGCTAGAAGAAGAGATGCTCAGAGACTGCAGGAACTGCTGAAGGAAGAACCTCATTGTTAGATCTGTGTCCACACTGCAGGAAATAGAGACCATCACAGTTTCTATTCTTCAGACAAAGAGGAACATGAGTGATGCACGAGTGACTTCCAAGTGTCCTTCATTAGATCATGAGACCGTCTCAGAGCTAAATACACTTCAATGTTCACACTGAAGTTCAAAGTTCAGAGTTTGCAGCTGTTACATTACCAACAGAAGCACCGAGCTGGAAAGTATATTAACTCATGATGTACAAGATGAATGATTTTCCTCCAGCATTGCTCTCTGGTTGTAGTTGTGATTATCTGCTATATTTCTTATCTCAGATCTCTATCACCTGTTAATCTGATTATATCTCTGATTGGAGTAGGCAGCACTCAGTTGGTCATTTTGTGTTGAGAGAAAAAAACATGAAATGCTTCTTTAATATGAGCACCAGTGAGAGCCTGAGGCGTAACAGAGACAGTTAGTAACCTTCATCATGACCCCTGTGATCTCTGACTGGGGCTCTTTGTGGGCGGAGCAGTGGCTGTCCGCCCTCGTTGGTAAGTGCATTTCATGACACAGACCCTAACGCAATCACAGCATAACAAAATTGTTGTTCTTATTCAGCCATGCTTCGTTTTGTTGTGCCTTTTCCACATAGTTATTTTTCCAGGTATTGTTTGTTTTGTTTTTTGGTATGTTGTCTTTTTTCTTTCTTTAGTAGTTGCAGCATTTGAATTGTTTTGGTTAGTTTGGTTGTGTTCTGTCTTCTTTCTCTCTCTCTGTTTTTTTCTCTCAGCCTGTCAACCCTGTCAACATGCATATGTACACAAATAAATAAATAAAATAAAAACACAAACATTAACAAGAAAAGCCAATAAAGACTCTAGAGAGCTCATCTTGGAAGAACAAATGTGTTTGGCACATCAGTGCATTCAGATCATGATTCTGCATAGAAACACTGCCAGACATGACAGGCTTTAAAAAAAAAAGGTGTAATCAGCAGCATTTGATCCGGTTCTGTTAAAGGTCCTGAATTACAGACTCAGCATTTCCTGAATCTGTCGTTTCAAACACAGCAGTTTCCTCAGTTCATCAACATCACACTGAAGTCATGTAGAGAAAAACTGAAGGAGCTGAAACAAGATTGGAGAGCAATGAAGAGCCAACAGTGATGTGAATAACCAGCTAGTGACCGACTGCTTTATTTCACTTATTAAACTTAAACTACAAGCTGCACATGTCCAGTCCTTTATATTCACAGGTAAGTTAGAGTCACCAGTTAACCACACATGAAGGTTTTTGGACTGAGGGAGGGAGTGGGAGAAACTGGAGAGAACCCACACAGACAAGGAGAACATGAAAACACACAAAGAACCAGCCGGGAATCAAACCAGGAAACAGATGTCACATGATTTTCCACCTTCCATCAACTCACCTGTCAGAACAGACAGCAGCAGCACACACACACCTGCAACATTAGGACAGAGGTCACTGAAGGTCAGAGGTCACTCTCAATGATCCCTCCCACCCAGCACATCACCTGTTTGCACATCCAGGCTAAGAAACAGTTTCTAAGCTTGAGCCATTAGAGCACTAAATGACCTACTACTGTTACTAATATCCAACACATATCTATACCCATATCATACACATATATTCATACTTCTATTCCTTCAGAAGTGTATTTGTTTGCTGTGACATTTATTGTTAACTGTGTAAATGGAATTTAAACAGCTGTAATACAAAATCATTTATTCTTATTATTTCATTATTATTCTGATTTATTTTCTATATACTTTTATATTCATATTTGCTGCACAACAAGAGAAGCATCTGTAATTTCATTATATGTCACATATAAAGCTATTGCATTCTATTCTATTCTATTCTAAGGTCAGAGGTCATCATGAGTTCACACAGGTGTAGAAACATCAGCTCACCTGCAGCAGTCAGCAGAAACAGGCCTGAAACTGAAGAACAAACTGATCAGCGGTCAAATGGTCACATGACCAAAGAGAAACATTCAGACTGCATTGATTGGTTCCTGTTCAATCAGATCAATCAAATATGGAGGAATGAGAGATTTCAGAGAAAGTGATCAGGCAGATGTGAAGTAACATGAAGGAGACTCACAGCAGAGGCAGATGTTCCACTTCACTCTCAAATGCTTCACTGCAGGTTCCTCAGAGCCGTCACCACCAAACCCCACAGAGTCTGCCCTCTGACCTCCTGCATTTCAGGAACCAACATCATTAAAGGGGGCTCTCCAAAAAGATTAATATTAACTGTCAGAATGCTTAGTTTAAGACCCAGACAGAGTTTTAATTATTTTGAAATTCTGATAAATTCTGTTATAGGTCTTTATTGCAGGTTTGGGGTAGGGGTGTGTGGGTGTGTGGTTTTTAGGTCAAGAACACACAATACCACAGGGATTGAACTTTACACTCCCGTGCCCCATATGCTGTTAGTGAGGACCATCACTTTTTCTGCCAGTCCAGTAGGTGGTGCATTACTACACAATAAAAAGTCATAACACAGAAAAAAATATATCTGGGCTTTTCTAACAGCCGCCCCCAAATGTGCAAAGTACATCTGAATCATAGAAAGGCATCTCAGGGTCATGTGGCTGCTGTTGGCTTATGATCTCCTGCCCCGTCAGGAAAAGCAGGGAGAATAACCATCATGGCTACTGCCTAGGTGTAAATCTTGTCTTTGATTTGCACTTCAGGTGATCGGATGTGGCCATCTCCACTCAACCATTTGGCCAAAGTACTCTTGGGAGCTGTAGATCCATCAGCATAACTATAGCACCTTCCACAAGGTCACTCTGATTGACTTGCCATTTCTGTCTGACTGGTAGACTAGGTACTCTCGGATGAACCTCATCTAGAAACGGTCCACTAACACTTGTGACGCCAACACCGTTCACTAAGTAGTTCAGTCTCTGGATAGACAACCAGTGGCAGTGATCCATCTGGCTGCCCCATCAGCAAGTGACTGGGGGTCACAGGATCAAGGTCAGCAACACTGGAAGACACATAGGCCAGTGGCTTGGAATTGAGGATGCCTTCCACCTCAATAAGAAAGGTCTTAAGAACTTCTTCAGTCACCGGCTGGTCCCCCACTTTTGCATAGAGGGCTGTCTTTCCCGTACATCACCAAAATGAGAAGCACCAGGTGGACTGAATAGAAGAATAGAATAGAATTGAACTTTATTGTCATTATGCATACAAAATTAAGCTCCAAAGGATGGTCCGTCCATTAGTCAAACCTCAGATTCCAGAGGAGCAATGCAGTTTTTGTTCTGGTCGTGGAACGCTGGACCAGCTCTTTATCTTCTATTTGGGTGTGCATGGGAGTTAGCGCAGTGATGCGGACCCTGCACCACTTTCTTTTGGTAAAGAGGGAGCTGAGCATCTACAGAATCAATGTTGTGCCTAGCAAGCATCCATTCTTAGGAAAACTCAGGACTGAACATTTTCCATTGGATTACAGGTAAGATGCACCCAAAAACACTACCTGGCTAGTAGCTGTTGCCACTAGAACGTTGAACATTACAGAAAAGCTCATTCTTTGGGGAAAACAGAGCTCTATTTAGTTTTGGTTCTTATGTATTTTATTTCACAAGCACTGTACATTTTTTTATGTTGTTGAATGGAGAGGTAATAAATAACAGCTGGTTCAAGTTGTGGTTACTAAATAAGTTCAATTACTCCTAGTTTCGACCTAGTAGATGTATGGAGAAAATAATTGTTGGGTTCCTCAGTGACCTCAGTCTGGAATTAAACATGCATTAAACATGTTGATAGGATGATTGTTAACCTTAATTCTAATACTACTGTTTGAAAGACTTTTGAGAGGTGGGGGTGAACCATAACCTCATGTCCTGTGGCGTAACACTGGAAGTGACCAGAAGTAACAAAAGACATCTGTCTGCTTGGTGTGTCAAACTTAGAAAACACACAAAGTAAGAGTATAAAAAGTATTTCCTGTCACCTCACCATCAGCACAGATACATACATATATGGTATAATGATCACAGCATGCTGTGACCACAGGATGCAACATCTACACACCATCTGTCTGCCTTCTTTTGACAGAGAGCGCAGAAAGTTTCCACCTCACATTATAAACTAATTTAAGAAATGTACATGTTTAAATTTAAACCTCACAGGTTTGTTTAAACTTCACCGAGATAAAAAAGCCTTCATGTGAAATAGAATCTAAAACCAAGAGTGAACAGAAGACTGGAACTCAGAATAAATTAAGCAGTTCACATTTAAAATGCACTGTAAAACACATAGACTAAACTAGCTAGTTAGTAAAATCTGAAATATTAAGAAGCGGTTGCTCTCAGCCTGCATTTCAGTTCAGCAGCCAAACTACAGAGTTCTTCCCTTGGCTGTGTCATTTCCTCCTGTCTTACACTGCTGTCACTCTGCCAGGAACCAAATGCACCAATGTGAAATGGCACAAAGGAAGCAGCTGTTTCTTTTTACTGATTCAGCATCTGAAGCTGCTGAAGCTGTTTGTCCTCCACTGCTGAAACTGCTTCCAAGAGCCTTTCAGAGGAGGCTTTAGAAATGTGATCCTGCATGTGACACTGTTTGATTCTTGTATGCTTTATATGTTTGTACGAGTGAGCACACAATCCACACTGAACTGTTGAGTCTGACAGACTTCATACCTTTTAGTTTCCTGTAGAAGATCAGAACTCCAACCAGAACCAGAAGAACCACAGAAACCAGACCTGCTACAGCTGGATTGATGGAGGAGGAGAAAAGAGGAGGAGGGAGGGCTGTGGGAGAAGAGGGAGGAGCAGAAATACCAGGAGAGGTGCAGGCTGTGGTGCTCTGTACATGAGGAGGAAGAGCTGTAGGAGAGACGATGAAGATGGTTCAGTCAGTTTATTATCAGGTCAGCAGATTAGTGCTGGTCTTTAAACAGGAAGTGATGTCAGTGTGCTGACCTCTGACCCTCAGAAAGCTCTGAGGAGATGATCCCAATGTATCAGTGGAACATGAGTAGAGACCTTCATCAGACTGCTGGATGTTAGTGATGGTGTGCTCTGATTTACGTCCAGATCCAACAACACTTCCATTAAAACGGAAATAAGCTGCAACTGTGTCACCATTCTTTTGTCTGCAATGCAGGGTGATGTCACTTCCTGTCCTCACAGGAAGTGCAGGGATCTCTAGGATCGGAGAATCATCTGACCAACAAAGACACAAACAGAGTGATTCAGAGACAGAGTTCCACCAGAGAGACAGCTGCAAACATCTGTCTGTACCTGAAACACTGATGGAGACTTCATCGCTCTGCTGTCCAGAAGAGTTTTTACAGGAGTAACTCCCACCAGAGTGTACAAAGAGATTGAGAATGCAGGAGGAACCATCAATCCTCCCAAAGCTTGCAGCTTCTCCACAGTCCTCAGTGAGTCCTCCTCTGGTTCTCTTCACTGTCCATCCATCAACTGTCTGTCCATCATCAACACAACTCAGAGACACTGGAGAAGATCCACTGAAGAACTGCTGAAGGTTTGGACTGACAGACAGAGAGACTGGAGGACAGACAGACAGAGTAAATGTGTTTGTGTTCTTGTTGGAGTCTCTCTGATTGTTTTCACTTCCATCAACTCACCTGCAGAAACAGTCAATGCAGACAGCAGCAGCACACACACACCTGCAACAGGAGGGCAGAGGTCACTAAATTAGGTCAGATGTTATTAGAGGTCAAGTCAAACTGTGGGGAAATTATTGTAATTATTGTGAATACAGCTTTTTGGGGGGATAGAACAGTTCATCTACTAATCAGAAGGTTGGTAGTTTGATCCCTGACTACTCCAGTGGCTACTGCTCCTGATGCATTCATGGGAGTGTGAATGTGTGTGAATGTTGGACAAAGTGCTTAGGCATGGAAAATAGTGTGATTGGGTGAATGAGGCTTGCAGTAAAGTGTGCTTTGAGTGCTGCAATTCCATATTCCCCAACTGGATGCCAATTAGTTGCTAGCATTTACTAGGTAAAATTGGTTGCAAAGTGGTATACAATACTGGAATCACTAGAATCTGCTAACAACCAAATGAATTGCAGGGAGGTCCTCAGGTGTGTGTTAACACAAAGTCAGTTCTGAAAAGAACATTGTAGCACAGCTTAGGTTTGCAATGCTGTGCCTGAACCAACCACTAGTGATGGGCAAAGTGAGGTTTTTTGAAACACTGAATCATTCAAAGCAATTGTGCCAGAACTGTGCCTAAGATTCGGAATAATCTGAGGCACATCTTTATAGTGACACCTAGTGGATACTTTAGAGCTTTTCACATCTTGATAATGACATTTTTTAAAACAATGAAACACACAAACGCTGCACAATTGTAAGCGAGGCTACTTATTACACCAAACTATCAATAAATATGATCCGCATATGTTTTTGGAAAAATCTCCATCCAACAAAGCAAGAAAATGGATGGATCTAAACCAACAGGCTTGTGCAATCTGCATACTGCCACACGCTCTACAAAGAATGTTTGTAATGCCACTTATACAAAGTACTGATGTTATTGTAAGAAAGACTACTGCACCACTAAGGCAAGAAGGCAGCAGAAAGACGGAGTGAAGAAACTGAAACAATAGTGTCTGAGGAGGAAGCCAGAAAAGGTGGACCTTTAGAAAGGTTTTTCCACTGGAGTGTTTTGGGCTGAAATAATGGAGGTTCTGAAAATCACTGAGACATTGGTAGTAAGAGTAGTATTATCAGTAATACAATTACTAATGGTTTAAAGTGTTTAAATTTTCTAAGTCAGGCCTTCATGATTTGTTCAAACGGTCTTGAGTACAAACAAATTCAGGTTCAAAAATATTGACACGTCACTGATTTCAGTTTGATTTATACAGAAATTTGTCCTCATGTACTGTTTTTGAATGGGGGTTCTAAGAATTACCATGGTTCCCAGTTCATGTGGTGCAGACAGAAAAAAGGAAAAAATGAACTATGAAAAAGTTCCTGTGGTGTTAAAGCACACAGTAAATATGTTATTCAAGCTGACATTATCACATTAGCTTTCGCTGACATTACATTCACTGACTGAGTAGCTTTGAATGGGGACCTGCTGTATTTGGATCGTGCAGCTTGTGTAAATGAAGAAGGTGAGTCAGATTTAGTTCATAAAGCTGACACATCCCAATCATTACCATGTTTTAATCAACAAACACTCACACTGACTCAAATCTACACTTTGTTTTATTACAAGTTTAGTATCTTTGTGGCTAGGAGCAGACACTTTCTGTGATCTCTGCTGATTTACTGACTCTTACCTAAGGAGTAGCAGTAACTGGTCTGAGTGTTGGACTATCTCACAGCTACAGGTCAGAGGTAAACTGTGGGGACTATAATCAGCAGCTGAGGCTCTAACTGTGTTTTAGCTCAGTCTTTGTGCTGCTGTGAGTCACTCTCTGCTGGAAATGTGTGTTTTCCTCTACAAAGGTGTGTTAGAGCTGGAATGAATGGATTAATGAGAGTAGGAAGACGAAGATTGACTCACCAAGGAGCAGAGAAACAGATGCAGCCTTCATGTTGTCTGGATGACATCTAAATGAAGTCTGACCAACAGAGCGAGGGCTTCAGCTACAGCATCTTCACTTCCCTGTTCACACTCACCGTCACTGGCTGTGCCCTACATAAACCTGCTGCTATTATAATGGTATGTTTGCCTTAATGGAGTTCAGTGTGGTTTAGAATTTCTGTGAGACAATGAGACCGCAGCAGGTTGATTTAGAAACGGTGGGTGCAGTTTCTGCTCTTGAGTTGTTCTGCTGTGATGTACGTAGAAATATTAGACAGGACTGCAATGGTTTGTTTCTCTATTCTGTTTGCCTTTATTGTTTATTCCTGCTGTGTCTCAGTGTGTCAGGGTAACACTCTCCATATCAACTCTAGAGATGTTCTAGTTTTGAAGTATAGTTGCTATTGCTAGTTTTGATTTTTATGTTTTCATCTTTTACTCCTTCATCCATTTCAAAATCCAAGAAACTCAGAACAAAGACCATTTAGAGATTTATTCTTTGCACAGGAGCCCTTATATCTCAGTGATAAATGATGCAAAATTCTTGCTACGTCAGAGTCGTTTTGACGTCTTTTATATATGCAACTAAAAAAAACATGATAAGAAAAAGGTGCGTCTGCAGTTCTCACCGCCCTGGGGTGCCTCCCTAAATTCACTTCCCAGCATTGAAAACAATAGTAGAGATTGTAAGTATATTCTTTTACTGTCACAGACTAAACGGCTGTATAGACAGGTGTGGGAATGATAACAATAATGCCAAAATATTGTTTTCCTTTCATCAAGGTCAGCACACAATACAGTGTGTCAGGTTGTTTCAGGCAAACAACCTGATGCAGCACATGACTGAAGAGTTTAAAACAGAAGTTAAGCATAATAAAGCATTACAACACCTACTTTAACCTCAACTGGTTGCACATAAATGTGTCTGAGAAAAGACATCAAAATAGAGGATACCATTGAGCAAGCACTTGGTGACAGTGGTAAGGAAAAACTCCAGGAAGCCAATGAAAAGAAGCTAATTTGGGAGAAATATGCTCTCTCTTTCTAATCCCTCACCTCTCAGATGTCATTCCTGGAATCTGCTGGAGCCATTCTCCTAGTTTCGTGTGTGTGTGTGTCTGTGTGTGTTTGTGTGTGTGTGTGTGTTGGTGGGTTCTGATTACCTCTGGGAAAACTGTTACCGTCACTTTCCACATCCTTTGTAACTTCTCTGAGCTCTTGGTATTTTTAGCGCTTCTTGTGTTCTTTCTTCTTGATGTTGCCATCACTTGGTATTGCAGTGTCTAACACTACAGCTTTCTTCCTCTGTTTGTCCACCACTATGATGCCCGGTTGGTTAGCCAACTCAAGCCTTTCTGTCAGTATTTGGAAGTCCCACAGGATCTTCGTTCGGTCATTCTCAACCACCTGTGAGGGTGTATCACAGTTTGACCTTGGAACTTACAGGTCATACTTGGCAAAGATGTTCCTGTATACTCTGCCAGCCACTTGGTTATGGTGTTCCATGTATGCCCTGCCCACCTGCATCTTCCACCCTGCTGTTATGTCAGCCTCTATCAGTTTTCCATGATTAGTGCCTCTGTGCTGTCTGGTAGTCCAGCTTTGTCCAGCCATTGGTAGGATTTTTCCATATCAGCCACTTCTTCCATCTGCCGGTGATACATGTTGTGCAAAGGCCTGTTCTTCCAGGATGGTTCCTATTATTTCTCCTTTTCTTTCTTGGGTTCCTGCCGCCTGAGGTACTCACTAAACACACGATCCTTTGTGGTCATCTTCCTGATGTATTGATGGATATTTTTTGTTTTGTCTGGGATAGTGGGTCTGACACTCACTAGTCCTCGGCCTCCATCCTTCCACTTACCATACAGTCTTAGGGTGCTGGATTTGGGGTAAAACTTTCCATGCATGTAAAGGAGCTTTCTTGTCTTGATATCAGAGGGGTTATCGTTCTTCCTTTTGTGAGGTTATTATCCCAGCAGGGTATCTAATAACTGGCTAGGTGTTGATTGCCCAGATCTTGTTATTCCCATTCAGCTGACTCTTCAGGGTTTGTCTTGGAGGTTGCAGCTTTTCCTTGCAACCTCTTTATGGTGCGTATTTGTGGGATTCCCAGGCACATGCAGCAGTCTTCACTATCTGCAGTGTTACCTTTTAGTAATGCAATACTGTCAGTTCTGACTACCTTCCCTCTCTTTTTTATTATCTTCTACCATCTTTGTTACTTCTCCAGTCCACATGTCATTCCAGTGTCATTGTTGGAGATCCAAGTGGTGTAAATCAGTGTATCAGTATCTTGTTCACTCCTGGCATACAGTATGATGTCATCCATGTAGAAGAGCTGGCTGACGGTTCTCTATTTTGTCGTTGGTATCCATAGCCAATCTTGTTGATGATTCAGGCATATGCAGAACAGCAGTGAGGATAGTGCATCTCCTTGCTAAATCCCACACTTGATGGTGACTTGTGCAATTGGCTTCTAGTTGGCCTCTAATGTTTTTCTCCACATAACCATTGAGTTCTCGATGAAGCCTTTTAGTGTTCTATGTTTTGCTCTTCTGGGATCTTTTCCAACTCCTTCCTGGGCCTCGCACATGTATTGAGCTAAGTGCCTGCTCATCTTTGCTGCTATGATGCCTGACAGGAGTTTCCATGTTATACTGTGGCAGGTTACTGGCTGGTAGTTGGATGGGACCAGTCCCTTCTGAGGGTCCTTGGAGATCAGGACCGTCCAGCCTTCAGTCAGCTGTTTTGTGCTTTTGTGCCTTTTATCCTCTAGCAGCTGGTTCCTTTGTGCTGCCAGGCACTCATAGAGTACAGTTAGCATCATTTAGCCAGTAGGTGTGAATCATATCAGAGCCTGGTGCTGTCAAGCTCTTCATGTGTGAGACTTTTCTTTGGATGTCTGCCACTTACTGGATCTTGTTAGGTAGGATATGCCTGAAATACCTGACCCAGGAGGTGCCAGGGTGGCATCCTAGTCAGATGCCCAAATCACCTCAGCTTGTCAGGATGGATGGTGAACGTTGGTGGACAGCCATTTTCAGGTCTCTCCAGAGATGCTCAGTTGGGTTTAGGTCAGGTCTCTGGCTGGGCCAGTCAAGAATGGTCACAGAGTTTTTCTGAAGCCACTCCTTTGTTATTTTAGTCATGTGCTTAGGGTCATTGTCTTGTTGGAAAGTGAACCTTCGGCCCAGTCTGAGGTCCTGAGCACCCTGGAAGAGGTGTTCTTCCAGGATATCTCTGTACTTGGCCGCATTCATCTTTCCTTCAATTGCAACCAGTCGTCCTGTCCCTGCAGCTTAAAAACACCCCCATAGCATGATGCTGCCACCACCATGTTTCACTGTCGGAATTGTGGTTTTCTCCACACATACCGCTTAGAATTAACACGAAAAAGTTCAATCTTGGTCTCATTAGACCAGAGAATCTTATTTATCATAGTCTGGGAGTCCTTCATGTGTTCTTTCATATGTCTGCACTGAGGAGAGGCTTCCATCGGGCCACTCTGCCATAAAAATTGCAAATTTATTATGGCTGCAATGAAACAAAGAGTGAAAAATTACAGGGGTCTGAGTACTTTCCATACCCACTGTATGTCTCCTTACATATGTGTTCTGCTGCCACAATCAATTATGGACATCCTTATGTTCCAACATGGTGTTCATTATGGACACTCTCAATTCAGTGTTTTTTAGCACCAAATCACAACAGTTGTGTCAAGGTGCTTTATATCGTATTTGTATCCTATCTTTTTCTGATGTAATTTTAAAATGACTCCCATCATAAATCCATATTGGTTCTAATTTGTGGCTCTAATTTATTTCATCCACAGTGGTGCCACCTTCGACTTCATTTTCTGTTTACATGCGACATCAGGAAGTCACCAAGGCACTGAGAAAACAAGACATAAAATAGAGACTGGAGCTTTTACAGCATTGAATTGAACTTGGTTGTCATGCTCTTCGCTATCCAAGATGAAGGAACTTAAAAGAATAGAATAATCCAGTCCAGCATTGCCCACACATACACAGTCATAAGCATATGTATCTCTTATTATGTATTGAATATCCTCTCTCCTTTTATTATTTTCCTCTGACTATGACCTGGGAGATTAACATCTTACAAGATAATTTGACTTTTTCTAGCAATCACTTGTCTCTTTTTTTAATAAATCGATTTAATCAACATTGGCACATTGAAGGGCAGGTGGCTTTATTTCTATTTAAATTGTGATTTATTTCTTTTTAAATTAAGAAGTGGGCTTGGTTTTATTCATTTGAATGTACACAGTCAAGTCTCAAAAATGGATATGTTTTGCATCTAGGGAAACTCCACAAATGCTGATTAGCAAAAATGTGGTTAAATAAATCTATCCTGAACAAAGAGAAGCCAGTAAGGGCAGAGGTGTTACTATTTATATAAAAACCAGATTTCAATAAAAAACACATCTCTCTAAATCACTGACAAAACTGTGTTCTCCCTGTGTCTGTGTGAGTACTCCCACAGTTCCCCCCACAGTCCAAAGGCATGCAGTTCCTGGGGTTGGGTTAAGTGGTGATTCTAAACTGCCCAAAGGTGTGAGTAAAAATCCTGATAAAGCAACACTGATTAATATCATACTGACAATGCTGAACCTAAGGCTTCACTATTTGCAAATGACATTAGTGATCACTGTGTAATTGCCACTGTCAGAAACACCAAGACTCCTAAACTTAAGGTCCGCCACCCATATCCAGCCTGCGATATAATTATACTCGGCCTGCGAGATAATTTAATATGGCTATGATCAATGGCCCACCGATAAATAGCGCTCCCACCACTTATGCTACAAATCCCACTATGCACTGCAACAACTGCAACACATAGGAGGCAGAGGACCTGTTCTCTCCCATTGGAGGTAAACTGAGTGTCTCTTTTCCCTGCCTGCATTGTGCAGGGAAAAGGGTAGATAGGTGGGATGGATGTGGGAGAAGACACAGAGGGAGACCTGTACAGGTGAGCTGTGCAGCAAAGTCCTGAAGACAGAACGCGTCAGAAGCACCGAAACACAGACAGTGAACTTCATGAGAGGCTTAAATGAAAGGTTTACATCACTGACAGTTTCAGAGGAAATAGCTTCTGAATTTGGTGCCGTGACTTCACACAGGTGCGATGCGGTACCTGAGGCGATATGTCAGTTCATGGAATGAAATGGAATAAGAGAGAAACTAAATAGCTTGTTGTTTCTTATTTCTGGATATTTTTCTGATATCACATCACAAGTTTTCATCAGCTTGAAATATTCTCATTGTTCCTGATGTTATGTGTTGAGGAAAAAATTGCTGTTTCTGGCCATTCAAATTCATATTGCTTATTTAAAAAAAGAAAATCAGTTTTAAACAAATCTTGTTTGACCTGCAATTTCAATTTTGTCCCATTTTGTGATTGAGTACCCACACTGTAAAAGCAAGTCTGTAAAAATACAGGACAAAGCACTGTATAAATATGATGGAATTTTTTTGTATTAGCCATTTACAAGAGTTTTTCCATATTTCGTGATAAATACAATGCATTGTGGGAGCAAGAACCCCAAAAGGAGGGAAAAGTTAGTTGGAAAGCAGCCATTACACTATAGGCTTCTTTTGGATTTCAGAATCAGAATCTTGAGAAACCACCTTCACGTTTCCTTGTTAATATTAAAACTTATTTTTTGCATATTAAAATAATGTGCCTAAAAAAACAAAAAACCAAAAAAAACTTAATATCATTTTAATTAGAAAGAACTGTGCATTTGTGTTAGCTGGTATTTGCTGTAACCATCTAGGAATATTTGCTGACTCATTTTGGAAATAATTGTGATTTACGTCGAATTTGACTGAAGCTTTACATTTTAGTGAATATCAAAATTATTTGTGGCCATGATACCACCAATTTGTGGCAGCTAGCTAATGAGCTAAAGTCAGTGATAATGGAAAACTGAATGTTTCTACTAAGGTACAGACAGGAAGAAATAATTGGGGACTCTAATATAAGTTTTATAATAAAATTTGTGTTTTACGGTTAACTTTACTTTAGACCTTAAGGGGTTGCAGGCAGAGTTACGCTAACCTCAAACTTTCCTAATTGATGCTAACATGTTAATGTTGGTCTCTGTTAGCTAAAGTAAAGACTGCTAGTTAGTTCAACATATTGTTGAAAATGTGCATGTGGTACACGTTCTATATGTCCCTAATTGGTATCATTGCCTAGTTCTCGAGGCATTTAGAAAAAAAGGCATCCTGGAGAGGAAATAAAGAAAGCACCAGTTGAGAGTAAGCTCTGGCCTCGTTCCTGTCTAACTTGTACAAAATATAAGTACATTAAAGTTAGCAGACCAGCATAAACCAGTTTGCTGGTAAGTTCATTGAAATGTCAGTTTAATTATTTTTTACTCAGCACATTATTACACACACACACACACACACACACACACACATACATATATATATATATATATATATATATATATATATATATATATATATATATATATATATATATATATATATTGAATATTCAGTCATACTATCTTGAGACAATACATTACATAGATGATGCTGTCATATTTTCATATAGATTTTGAGTTCAGGAAAATAAAGGAATTTTTAACATTAAATGCACCAGTTATAATCTCTCCAATCTCATTGTACATCGTGTATAATGACAATAAAGGTATCTATTCTATTCTATTCTATTCTATAAATTGTTTCAGTGTTGTTGTTTACTAAGTAGAGATTTTAACAAAGATAATTTTTTTAACAAATGCTGCAAAGGTTATAATTGTCTAAATGTCTATTAAAGCACATTTTCAAAAAAGTAAAATTAATAAGTTAACTTGAAAGTAACTGCCTCTTAATGGCAATATAAACAGGACTTTAGTGTTAACTGAAATGCCCATAAATAGCACAGAGAATATACTGTAAATCTACAGAATTTTCCATTTTACCATTTATGGAAACGTTCATTAAATTTCCATAGAAAAACAGAAAATGTCCTGGCAAAAAATTACCAGGACATTTTCCTGTTTTTTTTATGGAATTTTTTTTTCTTACATTGCCCCATTTCTAAACCAACCTGCTGGGAAGTGAAGATGCTGTGGCTAAAGCCATCGCTCTGTAGGTCAGACTTCATTTAGTCGTCATCCAGACAACATGAAGGCTGCATCTGTTTCTCTGCTCCTTCAATCCTCGTCTTCCTACTCTCATTAATCCATTCATTCCTGCTGCTGTGAGTCAGTCACAGCAGCACAAAGACTGAGCTAAAACACAGTTAGAGCCTCAGCTGCTGATTATAGTCCCCACAGTTTACCTCTGACCTGTAGCTGTGAGATAGTCCAACACTCAGACCAGTTACTGCTACTCCTTGGGTAAGAGTCAGTAAATCAGCAGCGATCACAGAAAGTGTCTGCTCCTAGCCACAAAGATACTAAACTTGTAATAAACAGAGTGTAGATTTGAGTCAGTGTGAGTGTTTGTTGATTAAAACATGGTAATGATTGGGATGTGTCAGCTTTATGAACTAAATCTGACTCACCTTCTTCATTTACACAAGCTGCAGGATCCAAATACAGCAGGTCCCCATTCAAAGCTACTCAGTCAATGAATGTAATGTCAGTGAAAGCTAACGTGATAATGTGACCCAGCTGGAGGTCTTATTGTGTGTTTGTGTGTATTATTAATGAGAGAACAAGGACACAACCTGAATCACATGTTCTCTGTGTGACACCACAGTAACTGTTTCATAGTTCCTGTAATCATTTGTGGTGGCACTGCCTTTTTCTGTCTGCACTACAGGAACTGAGAACCATCGCAATTTTTAGTACCCAGTTGTAGGGTCTCCTTTAGATTCTAATGTTGATTATATATTTCTTACCATAAAAGATACACTGACTTTCACACTATGGGTGGTGCAGATGTACACTGATTTGTTGAATACATGACAGAAATTAGCTAGATTTATAAAATAATGTACAGTCCTGCAGTCCTGTAAAAACCCATGATTCAGTAGCTTGTAGATCCACATTTAGCAGGAACAAGTTACATTGATGCAAGGTCCCCAAATCCTCATCCCTCCATCACTGTGCTGACAGCTTGTCTGAGGTGTTTGTGCTGATATGCTGAGCTTAGTGTTGTATTATGGCCAAGCATCTCCATTTTGGTCTTCTCTGTCCAAAGGACATTGGGCCTCATTCAGAAACACTGTGTGAGGACAAATCTGGATAAATCATGGATATGAATGTTTCAAACTGAAATCAGTGATTTGTCAATATTTTTGAACCTGAATTTCTTTGTACTCAGACCGTTTGAACAAATCAAGAAGGCCTGACTTAGAAAATTTAAACATTTATTTAAACTGTTAATATGTAATGTTATTACAGCTAATACTACTTTTACTACCAATGTCTCACTGATATTGAGAACCTCCATTATTTCAACTCAAAACAGTGAAGTGGATAAAACTCTCCAAAGGTCCGCCTTTTCAGGCTTCCTCAACAGACACTATTGTTTCAGTTTCTACAGTATGACTTTCTGATGCTTTCTTGCCTTAGTGGTGCAGGAGCCTCTCTTACAGTTTCATCACTATTTTGTGTAAATTTCAGTAAACACATTTCCCTGTATAGAAAAATGGGGCATTGCAGTATGAATATTGCACAAGCCTGTTGGTTTAGATTGATTTTAAATTACTAACATATGCAAAATGGTAAGAAAAACAGGTGCACGTTAAATGAATCAGTTCATACTTGTGTGCACACACTTGTTTTTGTTTATGCTGCTTAAATAGTGTGAGAACATTTCTATGCAAATATTAGTGAATGAAGTTGAATGAATCATGTGGTTGGTTCAGATGCAGCACTGCAACTCTAAGAGGCATCAACCTTTCCCACATACCTTATTTGGCAGCACAATTAGACAGAACATGAACTTTAACCTCTAACATGAGTCTATAAAGTCTGAGGTGGAGCTCTTGGGTTGTTGAGGGGGAGTTTTTGGAGCATTTTGTCTGACCTTGGAGTGATTTTGGTGGGATGTGCACTCCTGGGAAGATTGTGGCTTTGTGTTCACACATACCTGAAAACCTTGCGATTGATTTGGTTGTTAGCAGATACTAACAACCTCTCAACTTCTAAGTTTGTGTTCCAGTGTTGTATACCATGCTGCAATCAATGTTATCTAGTAACTGCTAGCAACTAGTTGGCAACCAGTTGGAGAATACACATTTTCGTAGCTTGTGGTTGCCAAGGAATTGCAGTACTCAAAGCACTCTTTACTGCAAGCCTCATTCACCCAGTCACACTTTTTTCCATGCCTAAGTATTTTGTGTAACATTCACACACATTCACACTCTCATGAACGCATCAGGAGCAACTCTGGGTTCAGTATCTTGCCCAAATATACTTTGGAATGCAAACAGGAGCAGCCAGGGATCAAACTACCAACCTTCTTCTGGCAGTCTAGTCATCACTTGATGGGCCTGTCACTGGTAGCCAATTCTAGTGGTGGAGGTGGGTGCATAAGTCACATCTCTCTACCTGTCTCCTCCTAGCTGATTGTGTCATTTCCAGGCTTCAGGTCTCTGTCTGCAGCAGGTAAGAGTGCTCACGGATTTGATCAACGTCCTTGGTCTACGTTGGAGCACTTAGAACAATAAGTGTGTTGTAGAATAGCAGAGTAGCTTCTCCAGCTGGCTCATCTGGAGCAACAAAAACACACACTGCTTCCAGCTGATTGGAGCTGCTGCTGTACTGTCTTTGTCACTGTTTTCTCTGGCTTTTGCTGCTGTGTCTTGTCTTTACTGTGGTCTGGTTCTGTCCTCTTCTTCTTCTCTTCCCGTCTCTGCATCTTTCTCTGTCTCTGTGTTTCTCTCTTCTTCTCCCTCAGTCTTAACTGTGTTACTGTCTGTGTTTTGGTCTTTGTCTGTGTAACCAAGATGTCTAACAGCCTGCACTGGAACACACACACACACACACACACACACACACACACACACACACACACACACACACACACACACACACACACACACACACACACACACACACACACACACACACAGGGACAGAGAAAGGTGCAGAAACAGGAAAAAGAAAGGCAAACAAAAGTAAGTGTGATACAAAGAGTGGGCCAACATTTATATCTTAAAGATGGTATCTGCCCACTTGTGTTTGACCCCTCCTAATTTACATAAAGTCTCAACCCATGAAACTTGTATCCCACGTGGGCTAAAGAAACAAACGTCACCAGGGTATCTCAGCGGTTTACAGCAGCTCAGGCAGGTGTCGTAATGAAGGATCTTCTATTAAAACCTCTGCTTCTCTATGTTACACAAACACAGGCGGGTCTGCAGAGCTCCATTGTTGGAGCGTACCTGTCAGAAGACTTCCTAACATACAGCATGAGGTTACAAAGGTCACATGAAGCAGAGATTTTCTTGCCTCCCACCAAGGCCACAAAAACATGTGAGCATCAGATAAAACAGGCCTTACCTTCACCTCATTAACATTAAAGCCTACAGTGTTCACTAATTCAGTGTGTGTGACTAATATACTTTAAAACATGATATGAAAAAAACCGACAGTAGATATCAGTATAAAGATGATGACAGTGTTCTGGACCTCTCTGTCTTCTCTTCTGTGAAAAGTCTTCTGACCACCACAGCCTGCAGCTCTCCTGGTATTTCTGCTCCTCCCTCCTCTCCCACAGCCCTCCCTCCTCCTCTTTTCTCCTCCTCCATCATTCCAGTTGTAGCAGGTCTGGTTTCTGTGGTTCTTCTGGTTCTGGTTGGAGTTCTGATCTTCTGCAGGAAACTAAAAGGTATGAAGTCTGTCAGACTCAACAGTTCAGTGTGGGTTGTGTGCTCACTCGTACAAATATATAAAGCATACAAGAATCAAACAGTGTCACATGCAGGATCACATTTCTAAAGCCTCCTCTGAAAGGCTTGGAAGCAGTTTCAGCAGTGGAGGACAAACAGCTTCAGCAGCTTCAGATGCAGTGTCATAAAGCTTCAGATTTATGACACTGCATGAAAAGTGGGGTTTTCGACAGTTTCTTGTATGTAATATTGCCGCGCGCCTTGAGCTTTAGGGCTCTCAGCAGGAGGCTTTGGTCAGAACAATAAACTGTAGGGAAACTGCCGTGGACTCTCTGTGTCAGTGCTCCCTCAGCTCCCCCCCCTCTCCTCAGGTCTAGGCCAGGCTCTCATATGTAAAGGAGGTTTCTGTGGGTCATACAAATGCAAAGCAAGTACTCACCAGTGGTCACCAGTACTCACCAGTGGTCTACCCTCCAACAGTTGTAAGCAGCATATTTTTATTTTGAGATATATATAATCAAATTTACATTATCATCTTTTAAGCCTTTTTCCATTACAATGTGACTACACATAAATTATACAGTGAAACATTCAAACAAGACTAAACTCAGAAGAAATCATTCTATATTATAAATTAGTATTATCTAGTTAGAAATATACTTTTGGACGTTTTCAGCTTTTGTCCCTTTTTCCAATAAGGCTGTGAGCTTCTGTCTGTGAGCTTCTGTCTGTGAGCTTCTGTCTGTGAGCTTCTGTCTGTGAGCTTCTGTCTGTGAGCTTCTGTCTGTGAGCTTCTGTCTGTGAGCTTCTGTCTTGTGAGCCTTTGTCATGGAGTTTTTTGTGAACCCTGAACTTTAGTGGACTGAGGGAGATAAACAAAGGCTATAACTTGATTTTGGTGACACCACAAGCATTATTTTCATTGAAAAGCAAACTCAGTTTTCAGTCTAATTCACTGTAACAAAAAGTCTGTCACACCATCATCCTCTTCTCTGCAGTGGCTTCCAGCTAGCATTGAACATTCAGACAACATCCCATGAACGCTGCCATAAACTTTCAGTGAATGTTCACATGCATTAATGACATTAAAGACTACCAAGGCAGATGGAATAAGAAAACATATAAACATATAAAACATATAAACTTTTATTTTGCTATACATGGATGTACATAAGAGATATCAGCAAAACCTTCATGAGAAAAACGTAAATATTTTAATGCAACAGGTTTTGGAATAAGACTTTTACAATAAAACAATTCACAGAAAATCTTTAATATTTGAAAACTATGCCAGATAAAAAGCTGAAGTCATTTACAAAGTTTGATATTTTAAAGATTTAAATGAAGACTCCCCTCATTTCTAGGGGCACTGCCCCACACTAAATCTAGATCTCAAACACTGTGCAGAGTGGCAGTACAACAGTCACCTTCTCAGTTGTCCTGCTTAAACAGACAGTGGATGTGTGAACAACACATCTTCCAGCTCACAGGGGGTCGTTTTGACTGTTGGGTTTTCTCTGTATTATTGTAGGGTCTTTACCCACAATACAAACCTTAATGCTCATGGAATCACGCTATGCTGATTTCCTGTAAGTAAGTAAAGTTTATTTATATAGCACTTTACAAGAACAAAGTTCACAAAGTTCTTTATAATATAGAAAACATGTAAGATTTACAATGGTATAAATACAGTGGTATGCAAAAGTTTCTTCAGATCAGCAGTTTCAGTTAAATATATCATATAGCAGATGAACACAGTGATATTTGAGAAGTGAAATGAAATTTTTAGGATTTACCGAAAGTGTGCAATAATTATTTAAACAAAATTAGGCAGGTGCATAAGTTTGGGCACCCTTGTCATTTTATTGATTTGAATACCTTTAACATTAATTATTGAAACACAAAATTTGTTTTGTAAGCTCAGTGACCCTTTACACACACACACACGTATGTGTGTATATATATATCTATATATATATATATATAGATATATATATATATATATGTTGTTAGCCCTCTTGGCCTGGGCGGCCTCCTGACCTGCTCTGTCTGGGCCATTCCTCGCCCGGACGGCTACCTGGCCTATATTTTTGAACTGTTGCCCAGCTGTGTGCTGCCACTTTGTTTTGTTTTGGCCATTATTTGGACTCCTGTGCCCCTTGCAGTTTTGTTTGCTTGTTTGTTTTTTTGCTTGGTTTCTTGTGTTTCCCTCCCAGCTGTTTCCCCTTCGCCCATTACCAGCTGTGTAGATCTCAGACTGTTGTTTCTAAATGAAGCCAAGACAAACTGGCAGGTATAAAATAATTCATTTATTCTGTTCCATCAAAATACAACAATTCATTTTAAGCTGTGACTGATTTTGATTGACAGACAATCTTAAAAGAATCAAACATGAAAATCAGCAGCATGCTGATGATGACGAGCTTCAAATACATCAAGAAAGGCGGTAATGCTGCAGCTAACACTGATCCTTCAGTATTTCACTGATGAACAAAGATACAAACTACATACAATGACTGTGGTATCAACACTGTTGGAGATCAAAGCATTTATTGATTAGTAATCATTCAAAAATCAGAGCTGTGTCTCTCTGTATTCACACATTCCAGCTGCCAGTTCAGGAACTATCAGGAACTTTCTGAAGTCTGCATGAACCACGTGAAGGTCCTGCTCATCAAACTCTTACTCAGTAACTCTGCCTAAACCTAACCAGGTACTCAGAAGTCATGCTCAGTGGTGACATCTGCAGTGATGTCATCATACTTGTCACCCAATCCCTGACCTCCTCCACCTTGCTGGGTCGTCTCCATGGAGATGGCTGATCTGTTCGGTGTCTTCCTGCTGCAGCAGATGGACAGCAGCAGACCAGTAGAGATGCAGTATGGAAAAAAGACCACCAGATGGCAGAAGAGCCTGAGCACAGGAGGAGGAAGAGCACCTGCAGGAGGAGCAAACACAGAGGAGGAGGAGTCAGGAGGAGAACTCTGTGTTCCTGATCTCTTTCAGTGTGTTCTGCAGCTGTTCTGACTGGATGCAGCTGAACATCCTGGTGTTTCTGACATACTGTGTTGGACAGAATGAAGATTTCTCTGACTGAGTCAGTACTATGGTGGCATGAGGGATGAACCTGCAGCACTGACCTTTGACCTTCAGCAGGATATCTTTGCGGCTCATATCCTGTCCGTGGCTGCGGACGGTGCAGGTGTAGGTTCCACTGTCAGAGCCTGTAGGGTTCCTCAGAGTGAGGCTGAGGTCTCCAGTCTGCAGAGCGTCAGCTCTCATTGATGTTCGGTTGGTGTAACGCTGGCTTTGGTTTCTAAGATCATCGCCGCTCTGCAGACGCACGTGGACTGTTGAGGGCTTCGAGTCACTGTGGTCCCACACCACTGCTGAATCAGAGAACACTGGAACCTGACAGAGCAGCAGGACAGACTCCTCCCCTTCATACACCTCCACCACTGAGGCATGCTGGGAAACTGAGGGGAGAAACCAGCTCATCAGTGAAGTAACTTTATGATTCAATAATATGAATTAATGAGAACTGTGTCTGTAATCATAAATGGAAAAGCTTCAATAAAGAACTACAAATGTTCAACTAGAACAGTGTTTTTCAAACTGTGGGGCACACCCCACTGGTGGGATGTGTGGTCATGACAGGTTGGGCACGAATGACCTGAGAGAAAAGTCACATGGAAAAAATGTTGAACATCAGATTAATTCTCTCGGCGGAACAAGGAAATTATCACATGTTAGCAGGTATGTTAGCTTAGTTAAACAAGGGAAATTCTCCACATCACCGTCTTTTGTGACTTCTTCTGACCTGACTTTCCTATTATCAATGGGGAGTATATACCATATTTTCCAGACTATAAGTTGCACTTTTTTTCATAGTTTGGCCGGGGGTGCGACCTATACTCCGGAGCGACTTAAATGTGAAATTATTAACACATTAACCAAAATACTCCAGCCACTTGACATCTCCGTGAACCAGAGCTTTAAGGCAGTCTTAAAGCTCTGGCGCCCCTGTGGGTGCAGTGGATGATGAATGGAGAGCACAGCTTCACGTCAACCGGGAGAATAGGCCACCCAACTTTCCTGGAAATCATTGGATGGATCAACAAAGCATGGGCTTCAGTGACAACCAAAACCATCCTGTCGGGATTCAGAAAGGCTGGAATAATTGGAACTGCAACTGACGACGAGTCTGATGAAAGCGACACAGAAGAGGAAGCGGTGCTTTGTCTACCTACGGAGTGTGCCGACTTGTTTAGAAGTGACACCGAGGATGAAGAATTGAATGAATTGATAGTTTGGTAAACTTGTTAGCATGTTCTTTATGCTATGGTTATCTGAATGACTGTTAATGTTACGTTAACATACCAGACACGTACTTTTGGCTGGTGCGTCTTATACTCTGGAGCGACTTATAGTCCGAAAAATACGGTAGGTTAAAATAGGTAAATATCTCAATTTTCGGGGTTTAATGAATGTGTCGTTTCAGTCAAACACAGCAGTTTCCTCAGTTCATCAACATCAAACTGAAGTGATGTAGAGAAAAACTGAAGGAGCTGAAGCAAGATTGGATCACTTCACAGTTACTTCACCGCTGGTCTTGAGTGGAGCTCCTCCAGTCTCAATGACGATCCTTTACACTACAAGCTGCACACGTCCAGTCATTTATAGCCACAGGTAATTTTATCCACTCCCTCCCTCAGTCCAAAGACCTGCATGTTTGGCTACCTGGGAGTCACCAGTTAGCCAAACATAAAGGTTTTTGGACTGAGGGAGGGAGTGGGAGAAACTGGAGAGAACCCACACAGACAAGGAGAACATGAAAACACACAAAGAACCAGCCGGGGATCAAACCAGGAAACAGTTCAACCACTACACCACCGTGTCACCGCCCTTTCAGACTGAAACAGATCAGCGTTAGCAAACAGAACAAACTCTTCAGGTGTCACATGGTTTTCCACCTTCCATCAACTCACCTGTCAGAGCAGACAGCAGCAGCAGCACACACACACCTGCAACAGTAGGACAGAGGTCACTGAAGGTCAGAGGTCACTATCAATGATCCCTCCCACCCAGCACATCACCTGTTTGCACATCCAGGCTAAGAAATAGTTTCTAATCTTGAGCCATTAGAGCACTAAATGACCTCTGACCTGGTCATTATTCTTTCAGTGTCTCCATCATGAGGAATACCATCTCCATGGTTACAACTCTGTGCAATACTCATGTTTATGACTCTGTGTAAGGGTGCAGGTTTGGTATTAACATTGGTAGGGGTGTAGGCCGAGTCTGGGTCCAGAGCTGGAGTGCAGAGCACAGGGTTCAATAACAATTATCGGTGATTATGTGTCCCTACCTGATTCTGTGCCCCTGACTCTGTGCAGAGTGTCAAAGTACTGCTACTGTTGCTAATATCCAACACATATCTATACCCATATCATACACATATATTTATACTTGGATTCCTTCAGAGGTGTATTTGTTGTGTATTCTATTCTATTGTATTCTATTCTAAGGTCAGAGGTCCTCATGAGGTCACACAGGTGTAGAAACATCAGCTCACCTGCAGCAGTCAGCAGAAACAGGCCTGAAACTGAAGAACAAACTGATCAGAGGTCAAATGGTCACATGACCAAAGAGACACATTATGACTCCACTGATTGGTTCCTGTTCAATCAGATCACTCAAATATGGAGGAATGAGAGGTTTCAGAGAAAGTGATCAGACAGATGTGAATTAACATGAAGGAGACTCACAGCAGAGGCAGATGCTCCACTTCACTCTCAGACTCTTCACTGCAGGTTCCTCACAGCTGTCACCACCAAACCCCACAGAGTCTGCCCTCTGACCTCCTACATTACAGGAACCAACATCAGTAAAGGGGCTCTCCAAAAAGAGCTAACTGTCACAATGCTTAGTTTAAGACAAAACAGACAAAACTCAAAAACCTGTTTTATTTGTTATTATCTATCGTCCACCTGGTCCTTACTCAGAGTTTCTGTCTGATTTCTCAGACTTTTTATCTGATTTAGTGCTCAGTTCAGATAAAATAATTATAGTGGGTGATTTTAACATCCATGTAGATGCTGAGAATGACAGCCTCAACACTGCATTTAATCTATTGTTAGATTCAATTGGCTTCTCTCAAAATGTAAAGGAGCCCACCCACCACTTTAATCATACTCTGGATCTTGTCCTGACATATGGCATTGAAACTGAAGACTTAACAGTATTCTCTGAAAGCCCCCTCCTGTCTGATCATTTCTTAGTAACATTTACATTTACTTTAATGGATTACACAGCAGTGGGGAATAAGTTTTATTACAGTAGAAGTCTTTCTGAAAGTGCTGTAACTAAGTTTAAGGATCTAATTCCTTCATTGTTATGCTCTTCAGTGCCAACACAGTGCAGAGCAGCTACCTAAACTCTGCTCCCAGTGAGGTCGATTATCTCCTCAATAGTTTTACATCCTCACTGTGTACGACTTTGGATACTGTGGCTCCTCTGAAAAGGAAAGCTTCAAATCAGAGGTGCCTGACTCCGTGGTATAATTCACAAACGCACAGCTTAAAGCAGATAACCCGAAAGCTGGAAAGGGAATGGTGTCTCACTAAATTAGAAGATGCTCATTTAGCCTGGAAAAAGAGTTTGTTGCTCTATAAAAAGCCCTCCATAAAGCTAGAACATCTTACTACTCATCATTAATTGAAGAAAATAAGAACAACCCCAGGTTTGTTTTCAGCACTGTAGCCAGGCTGACAAAGAGTCAGAGCTCTGTAGAGCCGAGTATTCCTTTCACTTTAACTAGTAGTGACTTCATGGATTTCTTTACAAATAAAATTTTAGACATTAGAGAAAAAATTATTCATAACCATCTCAAAGATTATTCTTCATGTTCGGCTGCTTTCAGCACTGCTGGTATTTGTTTAGACTCTTTCGCTCCAGTTGATCTTTCAGAGTTAACTTCAATAGTTACTTCCTCCAAACCAGCAACATGTTTATTAGATCCCATTCCTACTAGACTGTTCAAAGAAGTCTTTCCAATTATTGATGCTTCAGTCTTAAAAATGATCAATCAGTCTTTATTAGTTGGCTACAGTGGTGTGAAAAAGTGTTTGCCCCCTGCCTCATTTCCTGTTTTTTTGCATGTTTGTCACACTTAAGTGTTTCGGAACATCAAACCAATTTAAACAATAGTCAAGGACAACACAAGTAAACACAAAATGCAAGTTGTAAATGAAGGTGTTTATTAGTAAAGGTGAAAAAAAATCCAAACCATCATGGCCCTGTGTGAAAAAGTGATTGCCCCCCTTGTTAAAACATACTATAACTGTGGTTTTTCACACCTGAGTTCAATTTCCCTAGCCACACCTAGGCCTGATTATTGCCACACCTGTTCCCAATCAAGACATCACTTAAATAGGAGCTGCCTGACACAGTAAGGTCCACCAGAAGATCCTTGAAAGCTACACATCATGCCGAGATCCAAAGAAATTCAGGAGCAATTGAGAAAGATCTCAATTACTTTCTATCAGTCTGGAAAGGGTTATAAAGCCATTTCCAAAGCTTTGGGAATCCAGCGAACCACAGTGAGAGCCATTATCCACAAATGGCGAAGACATGGAACAGTGGTGAACCTTCCCAGGAGTGGCCGGCCGCCCAAAATTACCCCAAGGGCGCAGCGACGACTCATCCAAGAGGTCACAAAAGACCCCACAACAACGTCCAAAGAACTGCAGGCCTCACTTGCCTCAGTTAAGGTCAGCGTTCATGCCTCCACCATCAGAAAAAGACTGAGCAAAAATGGCCTGCATGGCAGAGTTCCAAGAAGAAAACCACTGCTGAGCAAAAAGAACATTAAAGCTCGTCTCAATTTTTCCAAAACACATCTTGATGATCCCCAAGACTTTTGGGACAACATTCTGTGGACCGATGAGACAAAAGTGGAACTCTTTGGAAGGTGTGTGTCCCATTACATCTGGCGTAAAAGGAACACTGCATTTCAGAAAAAGAACATTATACCAACAGTAAAATATGGTGGTGGTACTGTGATGGTCTGGGGCTGTTTTGCTGCATCAGGACCTGGAAGACTTGCTGTGATAAATGGAACTATGAATTCTGCTGTCTACCAAGAGATCCTGAGGGAGAATGTCAGACCATCTGTTCGTGTACTCAAGCTTAAACGTACTTGGGTTCTGCAGCAGGACAATGATCCTAAACACACCAGCAAGTCCACCACTGAATGGCTGAAGAAAAACAAAATGAAGACTTTGGAGTGGCCTAGCCAAAGTCCTGACCTGAATCCTATTGAGATGTTGTGGTATGACCTTAAAAAGGCCGTTTATGCTCGAAAACCCTATAATGTAACTGAATTAGGACAATTCTGCAAAGATGAGTGGGCCAAAATTCCTCCAGAACGCTGTAAAAGCCTCATTGCAAGTAATCGCAGACGCTTGGTTGCAGTTGTTGCTGCTAAGGGTGGCCCAACCAGTTATTAGGTTTAGGGGGCAATCACTTTTTCACACAGGGCCATGATGGTTTGGATTTTTTTTCACCTTTACTAATAAACACCTTCATTTACAACTTGCATTTTGTGTTTACTTGTGTTGTCCTTGACTATTGTTTAAATTGGTTTGATGTTCCGAAACACTTAAGTGTGACAAACATGCAAAAAAAACAGGAAATGAGGCAGGGGGCAAACACTTTTTCACACCACTGTATATTACCCCGTACCAGGGCGATGTACGAGGGTAAAAAAACTCTGCATAGTGTAGGGTAGGGGTCTGTCTGATTGCTGGGGTTTTCTCTGTATTATTGTAGGGTCTTTACCCACAATACAAGTAATATAATATAAATAATGATTGAATTTAATTCACCAGCTGTCACAGCTCTTTTGTATTACCTACACTTCAGTCATCATTTGAAATTTCCTTTACCAGATGACTTCATGGAGCCCATCATGGCTCTACTCTTATCATCTGACCTTCATGTTCAAAATACTTTGTGGTAAAATTTCAGTTTTAGACCCACAAAGAAAAGCAGCAGCAGCTCCACACTGACAGAAGTTACTGTGAAGCAGCACGTGGACAAAACCTCTCAGCTCCATCAGACTCTGATCACCTCCAACAGCTTCAAAAGCTGCTTTGACCTCCTACATCTCTGTCCTCTGTGACCTTCTGCTCTGCTCTGCTTCTGTCCTCCAGCTTCCTCTACAGCTACAAACCTGCTGCTGTCTGTACAGCTCATGTTGCGTTTGTTTCAGTCCGTCAGGTGGAGGTGGAGGAGGGGGCGGAGTCTATCCAGCTGCCCTTCAAAACCACAGAAAACCTGCCTGGAGCTGCTTAAGTGGTGTGGACATTGATGATTGCAAGGTCCATGTGTATGAGAGCGGCTTTGACCAGCTTGAAGAACAGAACCATGTTTGCAGAGAGCGAATGAAGATGAATGAAGACCTGCTGAGAACTGGAGACCTCAGTCTGACCCTGGATCAGCCCACAGAGAGAGACAGTGGAGAATACAGATGTGGAGTCTATGGGAAGATCATCAGATTTAAGAGAGTGGTGCTCAAAGTCAAAGGTGTGTGTGTGTGTGTGTGTGTGTGTGTGTGTGTGTGTGTGTGTGTGTGTGTGTGTGTGTGTGTGTGTGTGTGTGTGTTTTCCAGTTTAGGGGCTGCATTCTAAGGCTGATTTTGTCACAGCCAGGTGATGAAGGCTGTCCCAGTTGAAATGTGGCCCACTTCTTTTCCCTGGATTTGAAGGACAGGATGGGTGTAACCTATCCCAACACTATCCCACGATTCATTGCGAGCTGAAGCTGTTGTGGAAAATTTTTCAATAAAACCCGTAATGGTGGGAGAGATTGGCCAAAAAGTTTGAAATATGACTATTTCTGTGACACAAAATAAACTTTTATAATGATTTTAGGTGAGAATATCGATACAGTACCAGTCACACTGTGTCCGGAGTTTTGCCTGGTACTGTATCTACTGGTACTTAGTTCAGTTTTAGGATCTTAAAGTCATTTGAGCCTCATCTTCTCTCAGACGTCCACATCATCTCCAACAGCACTGATCAAACACTGTGTGCAGGGAAACAATGATAGTGTCTTAATGAACGAGGTAATGAACCACGGTGTCAGACAGGTGGTTCAGGTGCAGCAGGAAGATCGAAGCTGCTGACTGACTGCAACCATCAGGGCCTCCAGAGAAGAAGAGCTTTGGGATTTATGAACTACTTTTTAATCAAGAGTTTGAACGAAAACTGGAGTTAGTTTGATTTCTGCATAAATGAGGCTCGAGGAGATTCAGACACTCAGAGCGTCCAATCATCGCAGGAAGGAACCATGATGGAAACCCTGAAGCCAGACCCACACACACACACACACACACACACACACACACACACACACACACACACACACACACACACACACAGATGTCAGGATGTTAGCTCTGAATTATTAAAAGAAACTGCAGTAACACGGTGAGTTCAGCATGTAAGTGGTAAAATCTTTGCAGAGGTCCACGGGGACGTGTTCAGGTTTACATGTTATGATGGAGATGTGAGCATGGAATAACTTTAAGTTGGAATGATTATAAAGTGATCACAGAGGCATTTGAGGACACGCTGAATTCTGGTCCGCGTGTGTGTTTTAAGTTACTTTTTTGACATTTTGTCTTCCCCTCCAACTAATCAGAATGTCAAAAAAATAACTTAAAGGGCCAATTTGTATGTTATTTTTGACATCAATTCGCGGACCGGAAGTAGGGGACGTGACCGGAAGCGGTCCGCGGGCTGGGAGTTTGACACCCCTGGAGTAGTGATTACTGGGTTTACGAGGCACCCCTGAACACACCATGAATTCCCTCCTTGTATCTACATATTGAAGCGTGCACAGCTGTGTGTACGTGCACATCATTTCTCTCCGGAGTGCAGGTGGTGAGAATCAGGACGTCCTGAGCTCAGCTCTCTGATACAGTTACTCCGCGTACTCGAGTACTGAGAGTATCAAACTCCCAGCATGCATCAGGGTGACAGAGATCAGAGCTTTTTTAGTCACACACAGAAACAGACTCTGATCATCTTAGAGATTCAAAGAGCTTCTGAATAAAATGAGCAGATGTTCAAAGACTCCTCCCCCCTCCACGTTCCAGCTGTGGCCACGCCCCTTTATACCTGAAGAGAAAAACACATCTGAGCATCCTCCATCACAGCTCCTCCTCAGCCTCTTCTCTCCTCTGTCCTCCTGATGCGTTTTAGGAGCAGAGACCTCCTTCAGCATGGGGTCTGACACTGCTTTCAGGTCACATGACAGAGGAGACGCCACAGATCAGAGAAATGAGGCTGAAATCAAAGCACTCACCTGTTTCATGATTCTCTCCTCAGTTTCCCAGCATGCCTCAGGAGTGGAGGTGGAGGTAAATGAGGGGGCGGAGTCTGTCCTGCTGCCCTGTCAGGTACCAGCTGATGTTTTCAGCAAATTCACAGCAGCAGTGTGGGACCGCAAGGAGCTCAAGATCCAAACAGTCCACGCGCGTCTGCAGAGCGGCGATGTTCCTGATCTCCAGAATGATCGTTACACCAACCGAACATCAATGAGAGCCGACGCTCTGCAGACTGGAGACCTCAGCCTGACTCTGAGGAACCCTACAGGCTCTGACAGTGGAACCTACACCTGCACCACCCGCAGACTTGGACGAGAGCTGAGCCAGACTGAGGTACAACTGAAGGTCAAAGGTCAGTGCTCTGGATAGGGGTCAGAGTAGAGGTGAACTTTGATGTGAGTTCATACAGACATGTTGGATGATGTTCAGGCTCTTTGTGTTTGTGTTGTTACAGAACGTCCTCCTCCTCCTCTTACTCGTCCAGTCTGGGTCAAACTTCTCATAGCTTTCCTGATTCTCCTGGCTGCTCTGCTTCTCCTGGCTGCTGTCGTTGGTCTCTGTGTTTGTTTGGCACGTAAAAGGATGAAGATCATTAAACGTATGTGAGTGTGTGTCAATGTGTTATGATGTGTGTGTGGTTTCCAAAGAGCTTCAGAAGCTGCTGAGAGCGACTCTCTGAGCTGATCTGAGCTCTGATGAAGCTCCTGTTTAGTTTATTATTATTGTCATGCACAGGTAACAACGGCACATCACTGTGAAATTCTTAGACCCATGTGCCACATCTAGAATGTTTCACATGTACACACAAACACATGTTTGTGTAGCAGCTGCTGTTTCTGCAGCCACGGAGGAGCTGCAATTTACCTGCAAATACTTACACGTATTAGAATAAGGGAGTAATAATTCAAGTTTTTATGGGAAAAAAATAAATAATAATTATGCTGTAAGTAGATTTAATTTGTGTATTTTAGCAGAAAAACCATCAAATGTCTTCATCTTACACTGTAAATACACTCGGAGGCTGTATTATGTACTGGCTTATCTTTGCCTTTTTACATTTTTATTATTGATTATATTGGTCATTGATGTTTCCCAGTTCATCTGTCCTCTTATGTTGCATATAAAAATATAAAAATATGACACGGATGTTCTCCCTTTCCTCAAGAAAAATGAAACACAAGCAAACACAGCAGGGTGTAGGTCATGTGATCTTATAATAGAAATGATCACTGTTCAATCATCAACCAGTGACTGAACATGACTGTGAGACAGCTACCAAAACACAAAGTAACACTTTATGATAACTACACACTCTGATCCTTCAGTCAGACATTAGTTCATCTATAAAGCATCACTCCTCCTCAGTGTGTCATTTATAACTATGGATATACATGATTTATTCTTGATTAATACACTCATATCTATCATGTTTAATGACAGCACTGATAAACTTTATGAATGTTGAATTATTTCTAAATGCAGTTTCACATGAAGCACAGAGCAGTTATTTAGCAGCTGTGTGAAACAGGCATGTTACTGCTTTAAACTCAATAAATATATAATATACAAAACGAATTTCAAAGCAAAACTCAGAATACTACTGTAAGGAAATAAAGGTATTAATATATCTTTAAATCCTGAAGTGCGTAACAGCACATCATCATACAGATGAGGGCAGAATTATTACCCCTCTATGAAATTAAATGCTTTTTTTTAGCAGATCAAGGGACCAACACTTGTAAACATACTAGTTTTCTTTAGAAAACACAAATTATTTCTGTTTGCACACAATAAAATAATTAAATCGGTGTGAGAGCTATTAGCACTGCTGTGCAATGATGAGCTCTAAAACCAAGCTACAGCTGAGGACCAACTTCCAGCTTACATATAAAAACTGTACAAAGATTACAGCAAAGATTAGAGCTTCACCTGAGAAAGCACTGTGCCAAAAACAATACAAATCAGTTTAGACTTGAGAAAAAGAATCGTTGTCAAAAGAGTGAGAAGAATTATCAAGACAGTCAAAGAGAGCCACAGAACGAGCCTGGCAGAGGCCGGGACAGGAAGAGATCACAGACTGTTGAACAGCAGTGACAGATTGTAACCGACGGTGTAACCTGAAGGCCCCACTCTGGAAATGTACACATTGGGTCGATGCAGCCCACAGTGATTGTGATTATAGTGTAGATGTCACACAAAGAATCCTGCGCAGGGCTGCAGACGATGGTCCAAAGGAGGTTTTAAAATTTAGGTGGTGCCTTATTTTTGGCTGCAGACATGGTGGACAGTAGTACTGAGTCCACTATCAGTCTACATCCTCGGCTAACAGGCTGAAGGTGGTGGATGGTCTTCACAAACAGGACATGTTCCCAATACAGCTGAAAGCTTGCTGATATTTTTGAGTCCACATAGTTACAAAAATGTTGCCAAAATTCTTTAGAGTGCGGACACTTCCAGAACAAATGAGTGATGGACTCTGGGAAAAGGTCACAGAATGTACAGTTTACAATAATGTCAGAGTTGAATTTCTTTAGGTGGTCTCTACAGGGTAGATCCTGTGTAGGAGTTTAAAGGACACTTCTTTTACCTTGTTAGTGAGAAGAAAGTGATTTGGGAGCAACCAGGTAAATTTCCAAGATATATTAACCTGAAAGCCATTCCACCTCCTTCTGAAACAGGGATCTAATTGCCCTGTTATTGTCATGAACAGGAGGGATAAGACATATTTTTCCAACAGGAGAATGTATGGGGGTAAGAGTCGGAGATTGGTGATAGTGAGTCTTGTCCTTGTTTGAATAACATGCAAATCTTCGTTGAAATAGCACCAAAAACTTTTGCATATTCTCCGGAAGAGATGGGAATATTAAATTTAGAGAGAAATTCCTCATAACTTAGCAACGTGCCAACACTGTTGAACAACTGATCTACCAGAATAATGCTGTGACTAAACCAGGTATCCAGGAATAAAGTGTTCTTCTTATATAAAATGTCCTTATTATTCCATATGAAATACCAGTGAGGAGAGAAGTTGTGCTTGTACATGATAAGAAGGTCTGACGGTGAAAATTAGAGACTTTGGGAGTTTTTGTATATCAGAATTACAAACCAGAAAGAAACTGAAACCACCAAATTTAGAGAAAATATGGAAGGGTATGATGTTCCAAATAAAGGCTGGAGATTTAAAAATTGATGAATCCAGTTTATCTTAAAGGTGTTATTTAGAATAGAGAATGATAAGCAGTCAAGTCCTCCATTTTCATATGAATTCATTAAAGTAACTTTTTTAATATAGTGAGTCTTATTTTTCCAAACAAATTTAAATAATAATTTGTCAATTTCTTTCGCACTTTAATTATGACGTTTTAGCACCTGTGCAGCATAAATAAGCCTGGAAAGGCCTTCAGCCTTAGTGAGCAGAATACGACCACGCAATGAAAGATCTCTTACTAACCACTGATTAAATCTTTTTCTAGCCTTTAGAAATAGAGGGTCCAAGTTTAGAGAGCTTCTTCTTTTCTGATCCTTTGTAATGGTTATGCCTAAATAGATGACCTCTTCTTTAACTGGTATGCCTTCAATTGCCTTCAATTATGAACTTATTAATATGGTGTCTGTCTTTATGATACAATGGTGGGGTCAAAAGTGAAAGCAGAAACAAACTGGGAAAGGGTTGTGATATGAATGTGATTATATTACTTTACTGTGTCACGAGGGACATTTTATTTATTTATTTTAACTTAAAATAACAGCGTTTCCACAGTGCTGGGCTTCAGGCATTTTCTTTCTTTTTGTGAGATGATTTCATCTGCTTTAGAAAATAACTTTTCACATGGCACAGATGAAACTGGGGTACTCTGTGTGTGTGTGTGTGTCCTTTATATTTCTTTGTTTTGTTTTGTTTTTTTTAGCCTGTCATGTCTGTCAGTTTTCACAATCGGAATTTGATCCGAATGCTCTGGTGTACCAAACATATTTGCTTTCCCAAGAATAGCTCTGTGAGTTTTACAATAGGCTACTCTTGTTAGTATGTATTTAGTTAGTTTGTATTTTAATTTAATTTTCACCAGGCCTGACAGGCAGAAAAGAAAGGGTAGGAAAAGGAGTGAGAAAAAGAAAAGAAAAAAGAAAAGAGAAAACAAAACAAAACAAAAAACAAAAACAAAACAAAGGTGAGAAAGGAATAATCAAAGAATGATATCCACACATATACACACACATCCACATATCTACACATGCACATACATAGACACACACGCACACAATCCTGCTGTTGCTTGAAAATAATGTGTCTATGTGCCTCTGTCATGGAACGTACTCACCAATGGGGGCAAGAAACTGCAACCACGCCCCCCGTGATCCAGAGGCGAACAGGGAAGGACCCAGGGGACGCGGCCTATCCACGGCCCACTAGGAGCTCAGAAGACTAGAGGCCACACATCCTGATGCCAAACATACAAACTGTTTCCTGAATCTGTGATGGTACGACTGGCTCTCGAGGCTTCAGATGTCACTTCATACGTCATCAACACAATCCTCAATGTGCGCTTCACAAAAATCTCCCTCAATTACTCGACACATGCTTCAAAGCCTCAACACAGAAGGACACACGACTACTTTCTGTAACAACATGAGGTGTATCGATCAGCAACAGCACAATTAGATCTGAAACAGCAGCAACATAAACACGACCCTTACCTGTAACAGCTATGGAAAGCATCCAATTTCCATAGCTGTTACCTGGAAGTGTACTTCACAGGAGAGCAAGATGGCAATGGTCAGGTGGCCCCTACCCTTTATACAGTGACCTCCTAACACCATTGGACAGGTGATTAATACCAGAACCAGGCTGACAAAGAGTCAGAGCTCTGTTGAGCCGAATAATCATTTAGAAGAATAGAATAGAATAGAATAAAATAGAATGCCTTTATTTATCATTATACAGGATGTACAATGAGATTGGAGGGCCACTTCTGTTCAGTGCCATGCAATAGAAAGTCACACTTTCTAAAATATAAAATAAAACTTCTAAGAATATACAGAAAATAAAATAGAGTGTATAAAAAATATATACATTATAAAAAATTTAAAAAATAGGTAAGTACATATAATAATGAAGATGGTGACTATTGCACTAGTGAATATATATTGGATGTTACACAATATAGGAGTGACAGATATTGTTCAGTATGAATACTATAATATTTAACAGAGATGTGGGTGTTGCACAGTTACAGTGGGTGAGTGTGAGAGTTCAGGGTGGTGATTGCTCTGGTGAAGAAACTGTTCTTGAGTCTGTTTGTTCTGGCTTTGATGCACTTGTAGCTCCTGCCAGAGGGCAGCAGGTCAAACAGTTCAGGGTGTGAGCTGTCCTTGATGATGTTCCTGCTCTGCTGATGCAGCGGGAGGTGTAGATGTCCATCAGGGAGGGGAGAGGGCAGCCAATGATTCTTTGTGCTGTCTTGACTACCCCCTGAAGCCTGACCCTGTCTGCCTCAGTGCAGCTGCTGTACCATACTGTGATACAGTACGTCAGCAGGCTCTCAGTGGATGAGCGGTAGAAGGAAGGTCAGGAGCAGGTTTGAGTCCAAGTTGTTCTTCCTGAGGACCCTCAGGAAGTGAAGTCGCTGCTGAGCCTTCTTGATAACAGCTGTGATGTTATCTGACCAAGAGAGATCAGTAGAGATGAGGACACCTGAAGGTGTGGACCCTCTCCACACGCTCACCATTGATGTAGAGGGGAGCTGGGTCAGTCCTGTGCTTCCTGAAGTCGATGATGATCTCTTTGGTTTTCATGGTGTTCAGTGCAGGTTGTTCTCTGAACACCAGGCTGTCAACTTCAGGACCTCCTCTCTGTAGGCTGCCTCATCTCCCCTTGAGATGGTGGTGAGAATGTCCAGGATGTGTTGAACGCTGAGCTGTAATCCACAAAGAGCATGCGAGCGTAGCTCTGCTGCTGCTCCAAGTGGCCCAAGTGGAGAGCTACAGCGATGGCATCCTCTGTGGATCTGTTTGCATGATATGCAAACTGTGTGTGCGCGCGTGTGTGTGTGTGTGTGTGGGGGGGTCCTTGATGTGCTGGAGGACCAGGACTCTCAAAGCACTTCATGATTACCGATGTGAGGGCCACAGGGTGGTAATCATTTAGGCTGGTGAGGGACTAACTAATAATTTTTATGAGTAACATAGAAATTATTCATAACCATCTCAAAGATTTATCTTCATGTTCGGCTGCTTTCAGCACTGCTGGTATTTGTTTAGACTCTCTCGCTCCAATTGATCTTTCAGAGTTAACTTCAATAGTTATTAGACCCCATTCCTACTAGACTGTTCAAATAATTAATCAATCTTGAATATGACCAATCTTTCTTTATTGATTGGCTACATACTGCAAGCTTTTAGGGTTGTGGTAATTAAACAATTACTTAAAAAATGGTTGATTATAAAGTTCCACAGGGTTCTGTTGTCATGTACTGCTGTGGCAGGTAAGGAAGAGGACCCCAAGTGCAGGACTCAGGAGGCTGGAATGAACTTAAGCTTCAACTTTTATTGCTTGAAGAACACGTGTAACAGAGCTGGTCAGGTCCCAGCAGTGTCATAGCTCACAAAGCTTGACTTGACTAAACTGAACAAGTTAGCTTGAAAATAAGCATGACCTGAGAAACCACAGCAGGAGCAGTAGGTGACAAAGATAACTGCAACAATGACCAGCAAGACAGAGACAAGGACGCAGCAACAAGCAGGGGAAACTCAGGACTTAAATACACAAGAGGGCTGATGAGGGAAGTGGACACAGCTGGGAACATGGTTGAACCAAATTACACTGACAAGACAAGGGGAAGCAAACTGAACACAACACACAGATACAAGAAAACTGTCAAAATAAAACAGGAAACAACTAGATGGCAACAGGAACGCAGACTAAGACTAAGACACAAGAACTTGACATGAGGACAGAGGGTAAGCATAAAGTACAGAGACAAGACACAATAAAACAGGAACAATGGGAAGCAGTGACGAGGCTAAAACACAAAACTAAACCTGAGAATCCAAATGATAAGAAGACTAATAAACATAATCAGAGAGATAAGGACACAAAACACTGGGCCACCGGCCCAGGATCATGACATCTGTGCTAGGACCAGTTTTATTTACACTACACATTATTCCTTTAGGCAGTATTATTAAAAAAGCATTTAATACATTTTCATTGCTATACTCAGCTTTATCTGTTCATGAAGCCAGATGACACACATCAATTAGTTAAACTGCAGGAATGTCTCAAAGACATAAATGTAAATGTTAGCTGCTCTCAATGAGGAATACACAACTTCACCATCAGTCGACTGCTCTGTACAGTCAAAGCATTAGACTGTGTGTGTCTGTATGCAACACCACTGTTTTAGTCTTTGTGAGTTCAGTGATGTCTCTAGCTCCCCCTACAGGCTCATGGACGAAATATGATGTGAAGGCCTGGATGACCTCTAATTTCCTGCTTCTAAATTCAGATCAAAGTGAAATTCTTGTACTCGGCCCCACAAATCTTAGAAACATGGTGTCTAACCAGATACTTACTCTGGATGGCATTACTTTGGCCTCCAGTAACACTGTGAGAAATCTTGGAGTCATTTTTGACCAGGATATGTCCTTCAATGCACATATTAAACAAATATGTAGGACCGCTTTTTTGCATTTGCGCAATATTTCTAAAATTAGAAACATCCTTTCTCAGAGTGATGCTGAAAAGCTAATTCATGCATTTATTACTTCTAGGCTGGACTATTGTAATTCTTTATTATCAGGCTGTCCTAAAAGCTCCCTGAAAAGCCTTCAGCTGATCCAAAATGCTGCAGCTAGAGTACTGACAGGGACTAGAAAGAGGGAGCAGATTTCTCCCATATTGGCTTCTCTTCATTGGCTCCCTGTTAAATCTAGAATAGAATTTAAAATCCTTCTCCTCACCTACAAGGTCTTGAATAATCAGGCCCCATCTTATCTCAAAGACCTCATAGTCCCATATCACCCCAACAGAGCACTTCGCTCTCAGACTGCTGGCTCCCAGTCTGGATGAGGAGACAGACACTCTCTCTATTTTTAAGATTAGGCTTAAAAGATTCAAGATTCAAAAAACTTTGTTGTCATTTTTCTCATGTAAACATGACAGGAATGAAAATCAGATTCTGAGGTCCCTCCAGTTCAAGTTGCGACAAAGAAACTGTGTTCACTGTACATTTACATTTCCTTTATGATCAACATTATAGTTAGGGCTGGATCAGGTGACCCTGAACCCTCCCTTAGTTATGCTGCTCATAATGCACTAAAGCAGGTGAAATCATCTAACAAAAAGTGTTTCTTTTCATTCAGCTTATTTACATTATTTATACTCCACTCTGTATTTAATCATTAGTTATTATTAATCTCTGTCTCTCCCCCCCCTCTCAGCAGATGACCCCCCCTCCCTGAGCCTGGTTCTGCTGGAGGTTTCTTCCTGTTAAAGGGAGTTTTTCCTTCCCACTGTCTCCAAGTGCTGCTCATAGGGGGTCGTTTTGACTGTTGGTTTTCTTTGTATTATTATAGGGTCTTTACCCACAATACAAAGCACTGTGAGGCAACTGTTTGCTGTGATTTGGTGATATATAAATAAAATTGAATTGAACTGAACTGAATGATGGGGGAATCACACTCTGACATCTGTCTTTACTCCTCATGCGTTTGTTTCAGGTCTCCAGCCACAGATATTGGAGGTGATACAGGAACAGAAATCCGTCCAGCTGAGATTTACAACCACAGCTGAGCTTCCTCAGGATGCCACGGTGAAGTGGAAACTCACTGAACCAAAAGAGATGATGGTCCATGTTCATGAGAGTGGAAAAAATCAGCCAGACAAACAGGACAAGGTTTACAGAGGTCGCACAGAAATGGTTAAAGAGCCCCTGAGAACTGGAGACCTCAGTCTGACCCTGAAAGACCTCCAACTTACTGACAGTGGAGTCTACACCTGCACCATCTACAACAAGGATGGACACATGCTGCTACAGAAATCAGTGACTCTCAGTGTCAGAGGTGAGCAGAGGTGGAAGGTAATGAAGTACAAATCCTATGTTACTCTACTTAGGTAGAATTTTACTTTACTTGAGTATTTTACTTTTATGACAAGTTTCTCCTTTACCTACTTATATTTTCAAAACTGGCTCCTTTCTTTAGGTTTGACATCAAACCGATCTGAGCAGGAACAGTGACACAGAAAAGCCAGTCGTATTGGTGTATCCATCCACAGGGCTTATTACAGAGATGAGAGAGGCAAAAACCTATAATTTATGTATCATTTAAAGTGCTGTTCTCAGGTGTTACAATAGCCCAACATCAGAAATCACTTTTTGGCACAACAGCACAAAAGTGCAGATGCCTGTAAGTTATGGTTGTGGTAAATCAGCATCTAGTTTGCTCTACTGAACAGGAATGAGCATAAATTGGGTAACGTGTTGTGGCCGGTAACAAACTGAGTTATCCTGACTTGTGTTGTTCAAATGCTGGGCAGTTTAGAGCAGGATAAACAGGTTAGTCTGCTGTACTGCTCTGTGTTGGACTGGTGCAGAGCAGCTGTGATGTTCATGGTCAGAGTTACAGGTTAAATCAGTGCAGCAGAGATGAGTTTGAATCAAAGCTGCTGATGCTGAGATTCATTCACTGAATCCAACATTTCTACAGCCTGTATGCTGTCAGTATAAAGACAGTATATGAAGCCAGTATGCTGTCAGTGTAGGAGATGAAAATGACCTAAACTCCCTCATGTTCTTGTCTAATTCAGCTCATCCACAAAGAGCAGCAGTAGGTCAGCTGATCAGAGCCTGTAAGCAAAGAAAATCTACTGCAGCTCATAATAGAAAGTTGTGATTTCTTTCCACAAGTTGAGCCACAATAACCATTATAAGGGTTCCCCCACTGGTTGGGTCCCACTTTAACCCATGATTATACAAATTTTGGGATTTAGGTTTGGAAGCAGAGTCACCTAGAATGTTGATAATGATAATAGACTCAAACTGAATACATTCATTAGAATTAGAATTCAGATCGGAAAAACCTTTGTATTCCAATGAAATCATATTTTTTGATTATTATATTAATATAGAAGAAGGTTACACAAAATTAGAAAGAAAGGTCCTCCAAAAAGCTACTGTTGCTTTATAAATTTAAGTACATTTCAGAGCCTGCACCATTTCTCTTTTACTCAAGTAAAGGAGTTAAATCAATTCTTCAAATTTTATTACAACATTTTTAAGTATCTATATTTCTCCTTAAGTATAAAATGTCTGTACCTTTGCCACCTCTGGACGTGAGTGTAACAGCTGTTTGTCCAAAATAATGAACTGAAACAGGAGTGAAGAGCTGCTGGTTCCACAGCAGAGGAGATGATGGAGGATCACACTCACTGACACCTGTCTGTCTGTCTGTCTGTCTGTCTGTCTGTCTGTCTGTCTGAATGGACACCTCATGTTATGTTCTAAGTTCCTGGGCCAGAGAAAGTGGAGGTGACACAGCAACAGAAGTCTGTCCTCCTACCTTTTCAAACCACCGCCAAACTTCCTCAGAAGTTCACGGTGGAGTGGAGATTCAACGAACCCAAATACATGAAGGTCCACGTGTATGAGAGAGGAACCAACCACCCAGACAAACAAGACCCAGATTACAAAGATCGCACAGAGATGGATGAAGAACGACTGAGAACTGGAGACTTCAGTCTGAAACTGAAAGGCCTTCAAATCACTGACAGTGGAGTCTACACCTGCACCGTCTATAATGAGGATGGACTCATGTTGCTAAAGAAATCAGTGAGACTCAGAGTCAGAGGTGAGTGTAACAGCTGTTTGCAGCTGTGTGAGAATAAATGTGGGAGTCAGCAGAAAGCAAAGCAGCTGTTTGTGCAGCCTCACACATCAACACACAATCAAATCAGCTCCAAGTCAGAGGAAACACTGAAACAGGAGTGAAGAGCTGCTGGTTCCACAGCAGAGGAGATGATGGAGGATCACACTCACTGACACCTGTCTGTCTGTTTGTCTGTCTGTCTACTATATGTTTTATTTGCAGATCCTGAGATGGAGGTGATGAGTGTGATAAAGGAACAGAAGTGTGTCCTGCTGCCCTTTCAAACCACTGTAGATCTACCTCAGAAGTTCACAGTGGAGTGGAAACTCAAAGTAGTCAAAGACATGAAGGTCCATGTGTATGAGAGAGGAACCAATCACCCAGACAAACAGCACCTGGATTACAGAGGTCGCACAGAGATGGATGGAGGACGGCTGAGAACTGGAGACTTCAGTCTGAAACTGAAAGACCTCCAACTTACTGACAGTGGAATCTACACCTGCACCGTCTATGCTGAGGATAGAACCGCCCTGGAAGAGAAATCAGTGAGACTCAGTGTCATTGGTGAGTGTGAGAGGAGTTTGTCCTCAGTGTGAATCAGAGTGACATCAAAAAAGCTGCTGATGAATCTGTGATAACCTGATATGACAGAAACATTTGAGAGTCAAACTCTGCTCACGTTTCCATTTCCCATCCAATACAAACTGCACACACACACATGAACACACACATGAAGTGATGAGTGTGTAAATGTGTTTGTCACTGAGCTGCAGCTCCTCATCACTGAAGCTCTTCATCATCTTCATCACTCTGACCTGTTGGACTGCTGCGATGATGATGATGATGATGATGATGATGACACTTTATTGATCCCACAATGGGGAAATTACAGTTAACAGAACATCCATCCAAGAAAAGACAAACAAACCAGAGAAACATTGGGAGATAGGTGTCTGCAGCCTTGCTGTCATCACCGAGAGGCACTGCTGTTACAAAAGATGAAACAATAGCAAGCACACGAAGGGGTAGACGAGGAGAAAAAAATTCCTCTTGTGCTATGCCCCAAACGGGCCCCACAGAGGCCCACAGGGTGCAATTCAAGGTTGTAAAAAACCAGGCAAAAGCACACAAATACCAGTTCACACAGGTCACAAGAGACGGGATAGGCAGGGGAAGAGCATCTGTTTACATAACTCTAGGAGATAATGAGATTTCCCAGCTGTCCCAAGGCCAGGTAGGGGGCCAAATTCCAGATAAGGACAATTGTTTTGGTACAGGCTGTTACTGATAACTTTGCTGACAGCCTTGACAGTCTCACTGGGCACCCTAAATGGCAAAAACTCCAGTAATCCAAATTTCATGGTTCCATTCTCGCCGCCACACAGGAACAGACATTTCTCCAAAAGTCTGAGTTCGTACTGCTCTGCACGTACCCCACTTCCAACTTCCATGGTAAATCAGGTATCCCCCCACGTCCAGTCAGAAGAGATCCTGTTATCCATAATCCATGCTCCATGCTGGGTATGTTGCAATCGAGCAGACAGTTCTCCTTTTCCCAGTCTCTTCATGGAGAAAATTTGATCAATGCATTGAGAGATCAGCTGACCCGATTGATAATCTTAATTTCCAGTTCGGAGCATGTGTAGAGAGAGGCTCTTAAAGTGCAGCGAAGCAGCAAAGCAGGGTAAAATATGAGGGTAGAGAGAGGAGGAAAAAGGCGTGACCCTCAGTCGAGGGCTGGAAGAAGAAGAAGCTGCTTCCATTCACTGACACTGATCACTGAGCTGATCACACATGAAACCATTAAACACACACTGTCCACAACATCCTGTACACAAACATCACTGTGTGCAGGATCTCAGTCAGCTGTTTGCAGTTGTGTGAGAATAAATGTGTGAGTCAGCAGAAAGCAAAGCAGCTGTTTGTGCAGCGTCACACATTAAATTAAATTAAATTAAATTTTATTTATATAGCGCCAAATCACAACAAACAGTCGCCTCAAGGCGCTTTGTATTGTGGGTAAAGACCCTACATAATACAGAGAAAACCCAACAGTCAAAACGACCCCCTATGAGCAGCACTTGGTGACAGTGGGAAGGAAAAACTCCCTTTAAACAGGAAGAAACCTCCAGCAGAACCAGGCTCAGGGAGGGGGGGGTCATCTGCTGAGGGGGGGGGGGGGGGGGGGGGGCAGAGGGGAGAGAAAAGACATGCTGTGGAAGAGAGCCAGAGATTAATAACAATTAATGATTAAATGCAGAGTGGAGTATAAACAAAGTAAATAAGGTGAATGAAAAGAAACAGTGCATTATGGGAACCCCCCAGCAGCCTAGGCCTATAGCAGCATAACTAAGGGAGGGTTCAGGGTCACCTGATCCAGTCCTAACTATAAGCTTGATCATAAAGGAAAGTTTTAATCCTAATCTTAAAAATAGAGAGGGTGTCTGTCTCCTGAATCCAAGCTGGGAGCTGGTTCCACAGAAGAGGGGCCTGAAAGCTGAAGGCTCTGCCTCCCATTCTACTCTTAAGTATCCGAGGAACCACAAGTAAGCCAGCAGTCTGAGAGCGAAGTGCTCTGTTGGGGTGATATGGGACTATGAGGTCTTTGAGATAAGATGGGGCCTGATTATTCAAGACCTTGTAGGTGAGGAGAAGGATTTTAAATTCTATTCTAGATTTAAAAGGGAGCCAATGAAGAGAAGCCAATATGGGAGAAACACACATCAACACACAATCAGTTCAGCTCCAAGTCAGAGGAAACACTGAAACAGGAGTGAAGAGCTGCTGGTTCCACAGCAGAGGAGATGATGGAGGATCACACTCACTGACACCTGTCTGTCTGTCTGTCTGTCTGTACTCTTCATGTACTTGTCTCAGGTCTCCAGTCAGAAATAATGGAGGTGACACAGATGGAAAGGTTTGCTCTGCTGCCATTTAAAACCACAGCTGAGCTTCCTCAGGATGTCACAGTGGAGTGGAAACTCACTGAACCAAAACACATGATGGTCCATGTGTATGAGAAAGGAAAAGATCAGCCAGAGCAACAGCACCCGGATTACAGACATCGCACAGAGATGGACGATGAGCGACTGAGATCTGGATACTTCAGCCTGAAACTGAAAGGCCTCTGTCTTAATGACAGTGGAGTCTACACCTGCACTGTGTACAACAAGCTTAGACACATCCTGAAACAGAAATCAGTGAGACTCAATGTCAGGGAAAACATACCCTGCCCAGGTAGAACAAACATCCTCCATATGTTACTTTATGTAAAAAAAAAAAAAACATGTGCCGATCATATTGATGTTGATTGACAGCCAAGACTCAGATGGTTGACAGTCTTGATAAAGCAAAATATAATACTAAACAAATCACAAGAGTGTGAGAGAGTGGCAATGGTGTAGAAGTCAAGCCACATACAGGAGCCTCCTTGTCCACCATCTTGAGGGTGACTCAAGGCATGCTTTATTCACCCTTCTCAAACCATTTGGGTTCAGATTGGGCACGCCGTTCCTCCCAATCACACCCCTCCAGGTCTCACTGTCATTGCCCATGTGAGCTTTAAAGTCACTGGATGGTGCACCTCAAGCACCCCACCCAGCAGCTCCAAGAAGAATGGGTACTCTGAACTGTCATTCGGAGCATAAGTGCAAACAACAGTCAAGACCCATTCCCCGGCCCAAAGGCACAGGGAAGTAACCCTCTCATCTACTGGTAATAACTCTGATGAACAGACAGCAAGACGAGGGGATACAAAATACCCACCCCATCTTCCTGCCTCTCACCAAGGCCAACTCCAGATTGGAGTTCAGCTCCTCTCCAGGAGACTGATTGCAGAGCCCAGGAGCGGCAGGAATACTTTTTTATTATTATATTAAAATAATACAAGGTGAACTTTGCAAAAAATTAGAAAGAAACGTCCTCAAAAAAGCTACTTATACTTTCTTACTTTGAATACATTTCAGAGCCTGTACTTTTTCACTTTTACTTGAGTAAAGAAGTTGATTCAGTACTTCAACTTTTACCAGATTATATTATTATTATTATTATTATTATTTAACCTTTATTCATGCAGGTAGTCCCAATGAGACTCAGTGCCTCATGTGCAAGAGAGTCCTGTTTCCAAAACATAATAAATTTTCAACAATAAAATAAAAACAATAAATAGTGACTAAAATGCCCAATGTCTACAATATGTTTACACATATTAAAAATGATTTATTTTTAACACAAGTATCTGTACTTCTACTTAAGTACATAATGTCTGTACCATTGCCACCTCTGGACGTGAGTGTAAGAGCTGTTTGTCCAAAATAATTAACTGAAAACAGGAGTGAAGAGCAGATGAGATGATGGAGGATCACACTGACTGACACCTGTCTGTCTGTCTGTCTGCACTCCTTTTGTTTTGCTCTTAGGTCCTGAGATGGAGGTGATGAGTGCAATAGAGGAAGACAAGTGTGTTCTGCTGCCCTTTCAAACACTGTAGCTGATCATCAGAAGTTCACAGTGGAGTGGAAATTCAAAGAACACGAAGACATGATGGTCCATGTGTATGACCCAGACAAACAGCACCTGGATTACAGAGGTCGCACAGAGATGGATGAAGAACAACTGAGAACTGGAGACCTCAGTCTGAAACTGAAAGACCTCCAACTTACTGACAGTGGAGTCTACACCTGCACCGTCTATGCTGAGGATAGAACCGCCCTGGAAGAGAAATCAGTGAGACTCAGTGTCAGAGGTGAGTATGAGAGGAGTTTGTCCTCAGTGTGAATCAGAGTGAAATCAAAGAGCTGCTGATGAATCTGTGATAACCTGATATGACAGAAACATTTGAGAGTCAAACTCTGCTCACGTTTCCATTTCCCATCCAATACAAACTGCTGGATCATGGCACACATGAACACACACATGAAGTGATGAGTGTGTAAATGTGTTTGTCACTGAGCTGCAGCTCCTCATCACTGAAGCTCTTCATCATCTTCATCACTCTGACCTGCTGCTAGTAAGAAGCTGCTTCCATTCACTGACACTGATCACTGAGCTGATCACACATGAAACCATTAAACACACACTGTCCACAACATCCTGTACACAAACATCACTGTGTGTAGGATCTCAGTCAGCTGTTTGCAGCTGTGTGAGAATAAATGTGAGTCAGCAGAAAGCAAAGCAGCTGTTTGTGCAGCCTCACACATCAACACACAATCAGTTCAGCTCCAAGTCAGAGGAAACACTGAAACAGGAGTGAAGAGCTGCTGGTTCCACAGCAGAGGAGATGATGGAGGATCACACTCACTGACACCTGTCTGTCTGTCTGTCTGTCTGTACTCCTCATGTCCTTGTCTCAGGTCTCCAGCCACAGATAATGGATGTGACACAGGGGGAGGAGTCTGTTCTGCTGCCATTTAAAACCACAGCTGAGCTTCCTCAGGATGTCACAGTGGAGTGGAAACTCACTGAACCCAAAGACATGATGGTCCACGTGTATGAGAGAGGAAGCGATCAGCCAAAGAAACAGCACCCAGATTACAAACATCGCACAGAGATGGATGATGAGCCACTGAAATCTGGAAACCTCAGTCTGAAACTGAAAAAGCCTCGCCTAACTGACAGTGGAGTCTACACCTGCACCATGTGCTACAATGATGGATACATCCTGCTACAAAAATCAGTGACACTCCGTGTTAAAGGTCAGCAAACAAACTAGGTCCCAGTGAATGTTGAATAAACAGAGTAATCAAATGTTGAGATAGTTCACAGTCACATAAAGATTTGAATCCACTAACAGCAGCTCCTCCATCTCTGGCTCCTTTAGTGGAGAAAAAAAAAATTCCCAGCTGGTCTTTCAGGTGGTCATTGTCCTTCAAGCTCTTTAAGCTCCTACCTCCTGTGCAGTATCTTAGCTGTTCCCAGTTCTGCGCTCTTCTGGACAGAGGTCTCGGATGTCATTCCTGCTGGAGCCTCTCTCCTAGTTTTGGAGTCACTGCTCCAAGTGTTTTGATAACTGCTGGGACCACTGTTACCTTCACCTTCCACATCCTTTCTAGCTCTTCTCTGAGCCCTTGGTACTCATTGAGCTTCTCATGCTCTTTCTTCTTGATGTTGCTGTCACTTGGTATTGTAAAGTCACTACAGCTTTCTTCCTCTGCTTGTCCACCACTGCTGCATCTGATTTGTTAGGTATCACAAGTTTGTCTGTCTGTATCTGGAAGTCCTACGGGATCTTAGTTTCGTCATAGCTCGTCAGCACGGACCGGATTAACAAGGTCTGCATCAGGTGTTGAGGAACCAGGGTATACTGATGATAAGTGGGAGTATGAATGTGTGTGAATGTTAAATAGAAAGCACTTAGCCTTTGAAAGAAGTGCTTGTATGAATGTGTGTGACTAGTGAATGGGACATGTTGTATAACGTAGAGTAGAAAACAACTACATAAGAACCAGTCCATTTACCATTTAATATCAAAGCAGGACAGAGAGAAGTTAGCCAGGTATCAGAGCTGCAGAAAGGTGCGATGAAGAAAGGGGTGCAGAAAGTTCAGCAAGGTGTCCAGCAGAAA
>CM024194.1:49486634-49531042 GCA_013435755.1 Amphilophus citrinellus | reverse complement strand
TGTTGAGTTTGTTGTCTGTTTTGTCTTAAACTAAGGCATAGCTGACAGTTAGCGCTTTTTGGAGAGCCCCTTTACTGTAATTATGGTATCCTGTAAGGTATGAGGTCAGAGGGCAACCTCTTTGGGGTTTTGTGTGACAGACTGTTAGAACCTTCAGTGAGAGTCCTTAGAGGTTAAGTTGAGCATCTGCTCATGCTGTGGATCTCTTCATTTTAATATCACATCTGTCGGATCACTTTCTTCTCTGAAACCTCTCATTCTCCTCATATTGGAGTGTCTGAGTGAACAGGAACCAAGTCATGAGTCATAATGTGTCTCTTTGGTCATGTGACCATGTGAAACCTCTGTCAGTTTTTTGTTTTCTTCAGTTTCTCAGGCCTGTTTCTGCTGACTGCTTGCAGGTGAGCAGGAGGTTTCACAAAACGCCTGTGTGCACCAATCATGATGAAACTCTGACCCTAGAATAGATACAATAGAATAGAATACACAACCAAAAACAAAACAACCTCTGAGGAATCAAAAGTAGAAATATATGTGTATGGAATAAGGGTATAAATTTGTGGTTGATATTAGCAACAGTACAGTATTGACACTCTGCACAGAGTCAGGAGCCATAGAACAGGTAGGGACACATATCCTGATAATTGTGATTGAATGAACCCGTGGCTGCGGCACTCCAGCTCTGACCCAGACTCGGCCTAAACCCCTACCAATGTTGAATACCAACCTGCACCTACACAGAGTTATAAACAGGATAAGTGGGACAGCAGAGTTGGTAACCATTAGGTGGTATGCTCATGATGGAGACACTGAAAGAATAATGACCAGGTCAGAGGTCATTAGGTGCTCTAATGGCTCAAGATTAGAAACTATTTATTAGCCTTATGTGCAAACAGGTGATGTGCTGGGTGGGAAGGATCATGATGCGTGACCCCGTTCTGACCTTCAGTGACATCTGTCCTAACTGGTGCAGGTGTGTGGGTGTGCTGCTGCTTGCTGTCTGCTCTGACAGGGGATTTGATGGAAGGGTGGAAAAACACATGTTGACACTGAAGATTGTTCTGTTTGCAACGCTTATCTGTTTTCAGTCGAAAGGGCGGTGACACGGTGGGTGTAGTGGTTGACTGAACTGTTTTCCTGGTTTGCTCCCCGGCTGGTGTCTTTGTGTGGTTCATGTTCTCCTTGTCCTGTGTGGGTTCTCTCCAGTGGTCCTCCCCCACTCCCTCCCTCAGTCCAAAACCTTTATTGGCGCACTGGTGACATCCCAGGTAGCCAAACATGCAGGTCTTTGGACGGAGGGAAGGGAGTGGGAGAAAATTACCTGGGCTCTAAAGGACTGGACGTGTAGCAGCTTGTATGTAAAAGGATCGTCAATGGAGACTGGAGGACGCTCCACTCAAGACCAAGCGGTGAAGTAGCGGTAAAGTGATCCAATCTTGCATTCAGCTCTTCAGTTTTTCGCTAACATCATATCAGTTTGATGTTTGAAATGAACTAGAGGAAACTGCTGTGTTTTGACTGAAACGACACATTCATTAAACCCCGAAAATTGAGATAGTAACCCTATTTTAACCTCCCGTATTTTTCGGACTATAAGTTCGGCGTCCAGAGTATAAGAAACGCGCAACGCACCAAGCCAAAAAGTACGTTCTGGTATGTTCTCAACGTAACATTTAACGTCCATTCCAAGATAACCAACCATAAAAAACATGCTAAAAGTTTACCAACTATCAATTCATTCAATTCTTTTCTGGCCATCTCGGTGGTCACTCTCTAAACAAGTCGGCCACACTCCGTAGGTAACAAAGCACCGCTTCCTCTATTCGGTGTCCGCTTTCATCAAGACTCGTCGTCAGTTGCAGTTCCCAATTTTCCAGCCCTTTCTAAAATCCGACATGAGGGTTTTGGTTGCAACTGAAGCCCATGCTTTGTTGAGACCATCCAATGAATGTCAGGAAAGTGGGTTGCCTAATTCTCCCCCGGTTGACGTGAAGCTGATGGCTACCTCCATGCATCATCCACTGCACCCACGGGGCGCCAGAGCTTTAAAGACTGCCTTAAAGCTCTGTTTCACGGAGATGTCAAGTGGCATGAGAGTATTTTTGGTTAATGTGTTAATAATTTTCTCATTCAACTTTATCGCTCGGAGTAATAGGTCGACCCCCGGCCAAACGATGAAAAAAGTGGCAACTTATAGTATGGAATAATGGTATAGAGGGTACTCCCCATTGATAATAGTAAAGTCAGGTCCAGAAGAAGTCACAAAAGACGGTGATAGTGGGAGAAGATTCCCTTGTTTAATAGCTAAGAACATCCGGCCGAACATGTGAGTAATTTCCCTTGTTCCGCCGAGGGAGAATAATCTGAGTTCAACATTTTTTCCTGTGACGTTTTCGTCTCAGGTCAGTCGGTGCCCAACCTGGTCATGACCAAACATCCAAACCAGTGGGGTGGTGCCCCACAATGTTTGGAAAACACTGTTTATAAGTTTTTGGAACAGTAGGTAAGTTCTCTTATTGAGCTTTTCATTTATGATTACAGACACAGTTCCATTAATTCATATTATTGAATCATAAAGTTCTTCCAACTGAGGAGCGTGGGTGTTCTTCACCTCCCCTCAGGTGTCACCAGCATGCCTCAGTGGTGGAGGTGTATAGAAGGGGAGGAGTCTGGCCTGCGGCGGCTGTCCAGGTTCCAGTGTTCTCTGATTCAGCAGTGGTGTTGGACCACAGTGACTCGAAGCCCCTCAACATTCCACGGCGTCTGGCAGAGCGGCGAGGATCTTAGAAACCAAAGCCAGCGTTACCCAACGAACAAATCACTGGAGAGTCTGACGCTCTGCGATGATGGAGACCTCAGCCTCACTCTGGGGAACGCCTACAGGCTCGATGGAAACCTACACCTGCAAGTCCGCAGCCACGGACAAGGATATGAGCCCGAGCCGCAAGATTCCTCTGAAGGTCAAAGGTCAGTGCTGCAGGTCTCCCTCAGGCCACCATAGTAATGACTCGTCAGAAAATCTTCAGTCTGTCCAACAAAGTAATGTCAGAGAAAACCAGGAGTGTGCAGCTGCATCAGTCAGAACAGCTGCAGAACGACACTGAAAGAGCTCAGGAACACAGAGTTTTTTGTCTCCTCTGACGCTATGCACTCCCTCCTCTGGGTTTGCCGCTCCTCCTGCAGGTGCCTCTTACGTCCTCCTGTGGCTCAGGCTCGTCTGCCAATCTGGTGGGCTTTTTCCATACTGCAAAATCTCTACTGGTCCGTGACTGCTGATCAAGTCTGCTTGTCGCAGGAAGACACCGAACAGATCAGCCTCGCCATGGAGACGACCCAGCAAGGTGGAGGAGGTCCGGGATTGGGTGAACAATATGATGACATCCACTGCAGATGTCCCACTGAGCATGAATTCTGAGTACCTGGTTAGGTTTGGCGAGGTAACTGAGTAAGAGTTTGATATCAGGACCCTTCACGTGTTCATTCAAGGACTTCAGAAGTTCCTGATAGTTTTTTCCCTGAACTGGCGCTGGAAAGGTGTGAATACAAGAGACACCAGCTCTGATTTTTGAATGATTGCTAATCACAATAAATGCTTGTGATCTACCAACAGTGTTGATACCACAGTCTTTATGTAGTTTGTAATCTTTTGTTCATCAGTGAAATACGAAGGATCCAGTGGAGCTGCAGCATTACCGCCTTTCTTGATGTAGTTGAAGCTGCGTCTCATCAGCATTGCTGCTGATTTTCCATGTTTTATTCTTTTAAGATTGTCTGTCAAGCAAAATCAGTCACGCTGTAAAATGAATTGTTGTATTTTGGATGGAACAGAAGAACTGAATTAGTTTCTAACCTCTCTGCCAGTTTTGTCTTGGCTTCCATTTAGAAACAACAGTCCTAATCTACACAGCTGGTATTGGGCGAAGGGGAAACAGCTGGGAGAGAAACCCAAGAAACCAAGCAAAAAAACAAACAGCAAACAAAACTGCAAGGGCACAGGAGTCCCAAATAATGCCAAAACAAAACAAAGTGGGCAGCACACAGCTGGGCAACAGTTCAAAAATATAGGCCAGGTAGCCGTCCGGACGCCAGGAAATGGCCCAGACAGCAGGTCCAGGAGGCCGCCCAGGCCAAGAGGGCTAACAACATATATATAGATATATATATATATCTATATATAGATATAGTTATATATATACAAACACATAATGTGTGGTGTGATAAAGGGTCCACTGAGCTTACAAAAAAACAAATTGTGTGTTCCAGTAATTAGTGCTAAAGGTATTCAAATCAATAAAATGACAGGGTGCCCAAACGATGCACCGGCCTAATTTTGTTTAAATAATTATTGCACACTTTCAGTAAATCCTAAAAATTTCATTTCACGTTCTCAAAATATCACGTGTTCATATGCTAATATGATTATTTAACTGAAACTGCTGATCCGAAGAAACTGTTGGCATACCACTGTATTTTATACCATTGTAAATCTTACATGTTTTTTCTATATTATAAAGAAATTTGTGAACTTTGTTCTTGTAAAGCGCGATATAAAAAATAAACCTTTACGTAAAAAAACTTACAGGAAATCAGCAGTAGCGTGATTCCATGAGCATTAGGTTGTATTTGGGTAAAGACCCGACAATAATACAGAAAAACCAACAGTCCAAAACGAAAACGACCCCCGGTGAAGCTGGAAGATTGTTGTTCACACATCCACTGGTCTGTTAAGCAGGACAAACTGAGAGGTGACTGTTTACTGCCACGCTGACACAGTGTTTGAGATCTAGATTATGTGGGGCAGTGCCCCTAGAAATGAGGGGTCTTCATTTAAATCTTTTAAATATCAAACTTTGTAAATGCATTCAGCGTTTGATTTGGCATAGGTTTTTCAAATATAAAGATGTTCTGTTCAATTGTTTTATGTAAAAGTCTGATTCCAAACCTGTTGCATAAATAATTGTAATTTTTTCTCATGAAGGTTTTGGCTGATATCTCTTAATGTATTTCTTTTCCATCCAACTCCATCTGCCTTGGTAGCTTTAATGTCATTAATGCATTGTGAACAGTCACTAAAGTTTATGGCAGCGTTCAGTGGGATGTTGTCCTGAATTTTCAATGCTAAGCTGAAGCCACTGCACAGAAGAGGATGATGGTGTGACAGACTTTTTTGTTAACAGGTGAAATTAGACTGAAACTGAGTTGTGCTTTTCCAAAACATGAAAATAATGCTGTAAAGTGTCACCAACATCAGTTAAGCCTTTGTTTATGCTCTGCCCTCATCCCGTAAGTTCAGGGTGTCACAAAAACTCCATGACAAAGGCTCACAAACAAGAAGCTCACAGACAGAAGTCACAGACAAGAAGCTCCAGAACAGAAGCTCACAGACAGAAGCTCAAGACAGAAGCTCACAGACAGAAGCGACAGACAGAAGCGCACAGCCTTATTGGAAAAGTGACAAAAGCTGAAAACGTCCAAAAAGTATAATTTCTAACTAGATAATACTAATTTATAATAATAGAAGATTTCTTCTGAGTTTAGTCTTGTTTTGAATGTTTCACTGTATAATTTTATGTGTAGTCACATTGTAAATGGAAAAGGCTGAAAAGATGGATAATGTAATTTTGATTAATATATATCTCAAAAATAAAAAATATGCGCTTACAACTGTGGGGAGTGTAGACCACTGGTGAGGACTGGTACCACGGGTGAGTACGTGCTTTGCATTTGTAAGACCACAGAACCTCCTTTACAGGGAAGCCTGCCTAGACCGAGGAGGGGGGGGAGCTGAGGGAGCACTGACACAGAGGTCAACGGCAGTTTTCCGACAGTTTATGGTCCTGGACAAAGCCGCCTGCTGAGAGCCCGAAAGCTCAAGGCGCGCCAATATTACATACAGAAACGGTCGAAAACCAACTCTTCAAAAAGCAGGTGCCATAAATCTGAAGCTTTATGACACTGCATCTGAAGCTGCTGAAGCTGTTTGTCCTCCACTGCTGAAACTGCTTCCAAGCCTTTCAGAGGAGGCTTTAGAAATGTGATCCTGCATGTGACACTGTTTGATTCTTGTATGCTTTATATGTTTGTACGAGTGAGCACACAACCCACACTGAACTGTTGAGTCTGACAGACTTCATACCTTTTAGTTTCCTGCAGAAGATCAGAACTCCAACCAGAACCAGAAGACCACAGAAACCAGACCTGCTACAACTGGAATGATGGAGGAGAGAAAAGAGGAGGAGGGAGGGCTGTGGGAGAAGAGGGAGGAGCAGGAAATACCAGGAGAGCTGCAGGCTGTGGTGGTCAGAAGACTTTTCACAGAAGGAAGACGGAGAGGTCCAGAACACTGTCATCATCTTTATACTGATATCTACTGTCAGTTTTTTCATATCATGTTTTAAAGTATATTAGTCACACACACTGAATTAGTGAACACTGTAGGCTTTAATGTTAATGAGGTGAAGGTAAGGCCTGTTTATCTGATGCTCACATGTTTTTGTGGCCTTGGTGGAGGCAAGAAAATCTCTGCTTCATGTGACCTTTGTAACCTCATGCTGTATGTTAGGAAGTCTTCTGACAGGTACGCTCCAACAATGGAGCTCTGCAGACCCCGCCTGTGTTTGTGTAACATAGAGAAGCAGAGGTTTTAATAGAAGATCCTTCATTATGACACCTGCCTGTGCTGCTGTAAACCGCTGAGATACCCTGGTGACGTTTGTTTCTTTAGCCCACGTGGGATACAAGTTTCATGGGTTGAGACTTTATGTAAATTAGGAGGGGTCAAACACAAGTGGGCAGATACCATCTTTAAGATATAAATGTTGGCCCACTCTTTGTATCACACTTACTTTTGTTTGCCTTTCTTTTTCCTGTTTCTGCACCTTTCTCTGTCCCTGTGTGTGTGTGTGTGTGTGTGTGTGTGTGTGTGTGTGTGTGTGTGTGTGTGTGTGTGTGTGTGTGTGTTGTGTGTGTGTGTGTGTGTGTGTGTTCCAGTGCAGGCTGTTAGACATCTTGGTTACACAGACAAAGACCAAAACACAGACAGTAACACAGTTAAGACTGAGGGAGAAGAAGAGAGAAACACAGAGACAGAGAAAGATGCAGAGACGGGAAGAGAAGAAGAAGAGGACAGAACCAGACCACAGTAAAGACAAGACACAGCAGCAAAAGCCAGAGAAAACAGTGACAAAGACAGTACAGCAGCAGCTCAATCAGCTGGAAGCAGTGTGTGTTTTTGTTGCTCCAGATGAGCCAGCTGGAGAAGCTACTCTGCTATTCTACAACACACTTATTGTTCTAAGTGCTCCAACGTAGACCAAGGACGTTGATCAAATCCGTGAGCACTCTTACCTGCTGCAGACAGAGACCTGAAGCCTGGAAATGACACAATCAGCTAGGAGGAGACAGGTAGAGAGATGTGACTTATGTACCCACCTCCACCACTAGAATTGGCTACCAGTGACAGGCCCATCAAGTGATGACTAGACTGCCAGAAGAAGGTTGGTAGTTTGATCCTGGCTGCTCCTGTTTGCATTCCAAAGTATATTTGGGCAAGATACTGAACCCAGAGTTGCTCCTGATGCGTTCATGAGAGTGTGAATGTGTGTGAATGTTACACAAAATACTTAGGCATGGAAAAAAGTGTGACTGGGTGAATGAGGCTTGCAGTAAAGAGTGCTTTGAGTACTGCAATTCCTTGGCAACCACAAGCTACGAAATGTGTATTCTCCACTGGTTACCAACTAGTTGCTAGCAGTTACTAGATAACATTGATTGCAGCATGGTATACAACACTGGAACACAAACTTAGAAGTTGAGAGGTTGTTAGTATCTGCTAACAACCAAATCAATCGCAAGGTTTTCAGGTATGTGTGAACACAAAGCCACAATCTTCCCAGGAGTGCACATCCCACCAAAATCACTCCAAGGTCAGACAAAATGCTCCAAAAACTCCCCCTCAACAACCCAAGAGCTCCACCTCAGACTTTATAGACTCATGTTAGAGGTTAAAGTTCATGTTCTGTCTAATTGTGCTGCCAAATAAGGTATGTGGGAAAGGTTGATGCCTCTTAGAGTTGCAGTGCTGCATCTGAACCAACCACATGATTCATTCAACTTCATTCACTAATATTTGCATAGAAATGTTCTCACACTATTTAAGCAGCATAAACAAAAACAAGTGTGTGCACACAAGTATGACAGCTGATTCATTTAACTTGCACCTGTTTTTCTTACCATTTTGCATATGTTAGTAATTTAAAATCAATCTAAACCAACAGGCTTGTGCAATATTCATACTGCCATGCCCCATTTTTCTATACAGGGAAATGTGTTTACTGAAATTTACACAAAATAGTGATGAAACTGTAAGAGAGGCTCCTGCACCACTAAGGCAAGAAAGCATCAGAAAGTCATACTGTAGAAACTGAAACAATAGTGTCTGTTGAGGAAGCCTGAAAAGGCGGACCTTTGGAGAGTTTTATCCACTTCACTGTTTTGAGTTGAAATAATGGAGGTTCTCAATATCAGTGAGACATTGGTAGTAAAAGTAGTATTAGCTGTAATAACATTACATATTAACAGTTTAAATAAATGTTTAAATTTTCTAAGTCAGGCCTTCTTGATTTCTTCAAACGGTCTGAGTACAAAGAAATTCAGGTTCAAAAATATTGACAAATCACTGATTTCAGTTTGAAACATTCATATCCATGATTTATCCAGATTTGTCCTCACACAGTGTTTCTGAATGAGGCCCAATGTCCTTTGGACAGAGAAGACCAAAATGGAGATGCTTGGCCATAATACAACACTAAGCTCAGCATATCAGCACAAACACCTCAGACAAGCTGTCAGCACAGTGATGGAGGGATGAGGATTTGGGGACCTTGCATCAATGTAACTTGTTCCTGCTAAATGTGGATCTACAAGCTACTGAATCATGGGTTTTTACAGGACTGCAGGACTGTACATTATTTTATAAATCTAGCTAATTTCTGTCATGTATTCAACAAATCAGTGTACATCTGCACCACCCATAGTGTGAAAGTCAGTGTATCTTTTATGGTAAGAAATATATAATCAACATTAGAATCTAAAGGAGACCCTACAACTGGGTACTAAAAATTGCGATGGTTCTCACTTCCTGTAGTGCAGACAGAAAAAAGGCAGTGCCACCACAAATGATTACAGGAACTATGAAAAAGTTACTGTGGTGTCACACAGAGAACATGTGATTCAGGTTGTGTCCTTGTTCTCTCATTAATAATACACACAAACACACAATAAGACCTCCAGCTGGGTCACATTATCACGTTAGCTTTCACTGACATTACATTCACTGACTGAGTAGCTTTGAATGGGGACCTGCTGTATTTGGATCGTGCAGCTTGTGTAAATGAAGAAGGTGACTCAGATTTAGTTCATAAAGCTGACACATCCCAATCATTACCATGTTTTAATCAACAAACACTCACACTGACTCAAATCTACACTCTGTTTATTACAAGTTTAGTATCTTTGTGGCTAGGAGCAGACACTTTCTGTGATCACTGCTGATTTACTGACTCTTACCCAAGGAGTAGCAGTAACTGGTCTGAGTGTTGGACTATCTCACAGTTGCAGGTCAGAGGTAAACTGTGGGGACTATAATCAGCAGGCGAGGCTCTAACTGTGTTTTAGCTCAGTCTTTGTGCTGCTGTGACTGACTCACAGCAGCAGGAATGAATGGATTAATGAGAGTAGGAAGACGAGGATTGAAGGAGCAGAGAAACAGATGCAGCCTTCATGTTGTCTGGATGACGACTAAATGAAGTCTGACCTACAGAGCGATGGCTTTAGCCACAGCATCTTCACTTCCCAGCAGGTTGGTTTAGAAATGGGGCAATGTAAGAAAAAAAAATTCCATAAAAAAAACAGGAAAATGTCCTAGTAATTTTTTGCCAGGACATTTTCTGTTTTTCTATGGAAATTTAATGAACTTTTCCATAAATGGTAAAATGGAAAATTCTGTAGATTTACAGTATATTCTCTGTGTTATTTATGGGCATTTCAGTTAACACTAAAGTCCTGTTTATATTGCCATTAAGAGGCAGTTACTTTCAAGTTAACGTATTAATTTTACTTTTTTGAAAATGTGCTTTAATAGACATTTAGACAATTATAACCTTTGCAGCATTTGTTAAAAAAATTATCTTTGTTAAAATCTCTACTTAGTAAACAACAACACTGAAACAATTTATAGAATAGAATAGAATAGAATAGATACCTTTATTGTCATTATACACGATGTACAATGAGATTGGAGAGATTATAACTGGTGCATTTAATGTTAAAAATTCCTTTATTTTCCTGAACTCAAAATCTATATGAAAATATGACAGCATCATCTATGTAATGTATTGTCTCAAGATAGTATGACTGAATATTCAATATATATATATATATATATATATATATATATATATATATATATATATATATATATATATATATATATATGTATGTGTGTGTGTGTGTGTGTGTGTGTGTGTGTAATAATGTGCTGAGTAAAAAATAATTAAACTGACATTTCAATGAACTTACCAGCAAACTGGTTTATGCTGGTCTGCTAACTTTAATGTACTTATATTTTGTACAAGTTAGACAGGAACGAGGCCAGAGCTTACTCTCAACTGGCACTTTCTTTATTTCCTCTCCAGGATGCCTTTTTTTCTAAATGCCTCGAGAACTAGGCAATGATACCAATTAGGGACATATAGAACGTGTACCACATGCACATTTTCAACAGTATGTTGAACTAACTAGCAGTCTTTACTTTAGCTAACAGAGACCAACATTAACATGTTAGCATCAATTAGGAAAGTTTGAGGTTAGCGTAACTCTGCCTGCAACCCCTTAAGGTCTAAAATAAAGGTAACCGTAAAACACAAATTTTATTATAAAACTTATATTAGAGTCCCCAATTATTTTTTTCTGTCTGTACCTTAGTAGAAACATTCAGTTTTCCATTATCACTGACTTTAGCTCATTAGCTAGCTGCCACAAATTGGTGGTATCATGGCCACAAATAATTTTAATATTCACTAAAATGTAAAGCTTCAGTCAAATTCAACGTAAATCACAATTATTTCCAAAATGAGTCAGCAAATATTCCTAGATGGTTACAGCAAATACCAGCTAACACAAATGAACAGTTCTTTCTAATTAAAATGATATTAAGTTTTTTTTGGTTTTTTGTTTTTTTAGGCACATTATTTTAATATGCAAAAAATAAGTTTTAATATTAACAAGGAAACGTGAAGGTGGTTTCTCAAGATTCTGATTCTGAAATCCAAAAGAAGCCTATAGTGTAATGGCTGCTTTCCAACTAACTTTTCCCTCCTTTTGGGGTTCTTGCTCCCACAATGCATTGTATTTATCACGAAATATGGAAAAACTCTTGTAAATGGCTAATACAAAAAAATTCCATCATATTTATACAGTGCTTTGTCCTGTATTTTTACAGACTTGTTTTTACAGTGTGGGTACTCAATCACAAAATGGGACAAAATTGAAATTGCAGGTCAAACAAGATTTGTTTAAAACTGATTTTTTTTTTTTAAATAAGCAATATGAATTTGAATGGCCAGAAACAGCAATTTTTTCCTCAACACATAACATCAGGAACAATGAGAATATTTCAAGCTGATGAAAACTTGTGATGTGATATCAGAAAAATATCCAGAAATAAGAAACAACAAGCTATTTAGTTTCTCTCTTATTCCATTTCATATTCATTTCATTCATTCCTATTTAGTTTCTCTCTGTGTGAAGTCATGGCGCCAAATTCAGAAGCTATTTCCTCTGAAACTGTCAGTGATGTAAACCTTTAATTTAAGCCTCTCATGAAGTTCACTGTCTGTGTTTCGGTGCTTCTGACGCGTTCTGTCTTCAGGACTTTGCTGCACAGCTCCCCAGTACAGGTCTCCCTCTGCGTCTTCTCCCGCATCCATCCCACCTATCTACCCTTTTCCCTGCACAATGCAGGCAGGGAAAAGAGACACTCAGTTTACCTCCAATGGGAGAGAACAGGTCCTCTGCCTCCCATGTGTTGCAGTTGTTGCAGTGCATAGCGGGATTTGTAGCATAAGTGGTGGGAGCGCTATTTATCGGTGGGCCATTGATCATAGCCATATTAAATTATCTCGCAGGCCGAGTATAATTATATCGCAGGCCGGATATGGGTGGCGGACCTTAAGTTTAGGAGTCTTGGTGTTTCTGACAGTGGCAATTACACAGTGATCGCTAATGTCATTTGCAAATAGTGAAGCCTTAGGTTCAGCATTGTCAGTATGAGATCAATCAGTGTTGCTTTATCAGGATTTTTACTCACACCTTTGGGCAGTTTAGAATCACCACTTAACCCAACCCCAGGAACTGCATGCCTTTGGACTGTGGGGGGAACTGTGGGAGTACTCACACAGACACGGGGAGAACACAGTTTTGTCAGTGATTTAGAGGGATGTGTTTTTTATTGAAATCTGGTTTTTATATAAATAGTAACACCTCTGCCCTTACTGGCTTCTCTTTGTTCAGGATAGATTTATTTAACCACATTTTTGCTAATCAGCATTTGTGGAGTTTCCCTAGATGCAAAACATATCCATTTTTGAGACTTGACTGTGTACATTCAAATGAATAAAACCAAGCCCACTTCTTAATTTAAAAAGAAATAAATCACAATTTAAATAGAAATAAAGCCACCTGCCCTTCAATGTGCCAATGTTGATTAAATCGATTTATTAAAAAAAGAGACAAGTGATTGCTAGAAAAAGTCAAATTATCTTGTAAGATGTTAATCTCCCAGGTCATAGTCAGAGGAAAATAATAAGAAGAGAGAGGATATTCAGTCCATAGTAAGAGATACATATGCTTATGACTGTGTATGTGTGGGCAATGCTGGACTGGATTATTCTATTCTTTTAAGTTCCTTCATCTTGGATAGCGAAGAGCATGACAACCAAGTTCAATTCAATGCTGTAAAAGCTCCAGTCTCTATTTTATGTCTTGTTTTCTCAGTGCCTTGGTGACTTCCTGATGTCGCATGTAAACAGAAAATGAAGTCGAAGGTGGCACCACTGTGGACGAAATTAATTAGAGCCACAAATTAGAACCAATATGGATTTATGATGGGAGTCATTTTAAAATTACATCAGAAAAAGATAGGATACAAATACGATATAAAGCACCTTGACACAACTGTTGTGATTTGGTGCTAAAAAACACTGAATTGAGAGTGTCCATAATGAACACCATGTTGGAACATAAGGATGTCCATAATTGATTGTGGCAGCAGAACACATATATAAGGAGACATACAGTGGGTATGGAAAGTACTCAGACCCCTGTAATTTTTCACTCTTTGTTCCATTGCAGCCTTAATAAATTAGCAATTTTTATGGCAGAGTGGCCCGATGGAAGCCTCTCCTCAGTGCAGACATATGAAAGAACACATGAAGGACTCCCAGACTATGATAAATAAGATTCTCTGGTCTAATGAGACCAAGATTGAACTTTTGGCATTAATTCTAAGCGGTATGTGTGGAGAAAACCAGGCACTGCTCATCACCTGCCCAATACAATTCCGACAGTGAAACATGGTGGTGGCAGCATCATGCTATGGGGGTGTTTTTAAGCTGCAGGGACAGGACGACTGGTTGCAATTGAAGGAAAGATGAATGCGGCCAAGTACAGAGATATCCTGGAAGAACACCTCTTCCAGAGTGCTCAGGACCTCAGACTGGGCCAAAGGTTCACTTTCCAACAAGACAATGACCCTAAGCACATGACTAAAATAACAAAGGAGTAGCTTCAGATCAACTCTGTGACCATTCTTGACTGGCCCAGCCAGAGACCTGACCTAAACCCAACTGAGCATCTCTGGAGAGACCTGAAAATGGCTGTCCACCAACGTTCACCATCCAACCTGACAAGCTGAGGTGGTTTGGGCATCTGACTAGGATGCCACCCGGGCACATCCTACCTAACAAGATCCAGTAAGTGGCAGACATCCAAAAAAAAGTCTCACACATGAAGAGCTTGACAGCACCAGGCTCTGATATGATTCACACCTACTGGCTAATTGATGCTAACTGTACTCTATGAGTGCCTGGCAGCACAAAGGAACCAGTTGCTAGAGGATAAAAGGCACAAAAGCACAAAACAGCTGACTGAAGGCTGGACGGTCCTGATCTCCAAGGACCCTCAGAAGGGACTGGTCCCATCCAACTACCAGCCAGTAACCTGCCACAGTATAACATGGAAACTCCTGTCAGGCATCATAGCAGCAAAGATGAGCAGGCACTTGGCTCAATACATGTGCGAGGCCCAGGAAGGAGTTGGAAAAGATCCCAGAAGAGCAAAACATAGAACACTAAAAGGCTTCATCGAGAACTCAATGGTTATGTGGAGAAAAACATTAGAGGCCAACTAGAAGCCAATTGCACAAGTCACCATCAAGTGTGGGATTTAGCAAGGAGATGCACTATCCTCACTGCTGTTCTGCATATGCCTGAATCATCAGCAAGATTGGCTATGGATACCAACGACAAAATAGAGAACCGTCAGCCAGCTCTTCTACATGGATGACATCATACTGTATGCCAGGAGTGAACAAGATACTGATACACTGATTTACACCACTTGGATCTCCAACAATGACACTGGAATGACATGTGGACTGGAGAAGTAACAAAGATGGTAGAAGATAATAAAAAAGAGAGGGAAGGTAGTCAGAACTGACAGTATTGCATTACTAAAAGGTAACACTGCAGATAGTGAAGACTGCTGCATGTGCCTGGGAATCCCACAAATACGCACCATAAAGAGGTTGCAAGGAAAAGCTGCAACCTCCAAGACAAACCCTGAAGAGTCAGCTGAATGGGAATAACAAGATCTGGGCAATCAACACCTAGCCAGTTATTAGATACCCTGCTGGGATAATAACCTCACAAAAGGAAGAACGATAACCCCTCTGATATCAAGACAAGAAAGCTCCTTTACATGCATGGAAAGTTTTACCCCAAATCCAGCACCCTAAGACTGTATGGTAAGTGGAAGGATGGAGGCCGAGGACTAGTGAGTGTCAGATCCACTATCCCATACAAAACAAAAAAGATCCATCAATACATCAGGAAGATGACCACAAAGTATCGTGTGTTTAGTGAGTACCTCAGGCGGCAGGAACCCAAGAAAGAAAAGGAGAAATAATAGGAACCATCCTGGAAGAACAGGCCTTTGCACAACATGTATCACCGGCAGATGGAAGAAGTGGCTGATATGGAAAAATCCTACCAATGGCTGGACAAAGCTGGACTACCAGACAGCACAGAGGCACTAATCATGGAAAACTGATAGAGGCTGACATAACAGCAGGGTGGAAGATGCAGGCGGGCAGGGCATACATGGAACACCATAACCAAGTGGCTGGCAGAGTATACAGGAACATCTTTGCCAAGTATGACCTGTAAGTTCCAAGGTCAAAATGTGATGTGTGACAGGTGGTTGAGAATGACCGAACAAAGATCCTGTGGGACTTCCAAATACTGACAGAAAGGCTTGAGTTGGCTAACCAACCGGGCATCATAGTGGTGGACAAACAGAGGAAGAAAGCTGTAGTGTTAGACACTGCAATGCCAAGTGATGGCAACATAAAGAAGAAAGAAAACAAGAAGCGCTAAAAATACCAAGAGCTCAGAAAAGTTACAAAGGATGTGGAAAGTGACGGTAACAGTTTTCCCAGAGGTAATCAGAAGCCCCCCCCCCCACACACACACACACACGCAACTAGGAGAATGGCTCCAGCAGATTCCAGGAATGACATCTGAGAGGTGAGGGATTAGAAAGAGAGAGCATATTTCTCCCAAATTAGCCTCTTTTCATTGGCTCCCTGGAGTTTTTCCTTACCACTGTCACCAAGTGCTTGCTCAATGGTATCCTCTGTCTTGATGTCTTTTCTCAGACACATTTATGTGCAACCAATTGAGATTAAAATAGTTGTTTGCCTGAAACAACCTGACACACTGTATTGTGTGCTGACCTTGATGGAAGGAAAACAGTATTTTGGCATTATTATTATCATTCCCACACCTGTCTATACAGCTGTTTAGTCTGTGACAGTAAAAGAATACACTTACAATCTCTACTATTGTTTTCGATGCTGGGAAGTGAATTTAGGGAGGCACCCCCAGGGCGGTGAGAACTGCAGAGGCACCTTTTTCTTATCATGTTTTTTTTAGTTGCATATGTAAAAGAAATCAAAAACACTCTGACCTAGCAAGCATTTTGCATCATGCCTCACTGAGATATAAGGGCTCCTGTGCAAAGAATAAATCCCTAAATGGTGTTTGTTCTGAGTGCTCTGAGTTTCTTGGATTTTGATAATTTTCCTAACAGAAAGAAAAAGACAGGACTGGATCAGACACAAGAAAAAGTGATGATGAAAAAAAAGCAGTAAATCATTAGAAAGACATGAGCAGCACACATTAACACCAGAGAAGCTGGGATAGAGACTAAAAACATGGATGAAGGAGTAAAAGATGAAAACATAAGAATCAAAACTAGCAATAGGAACTATACTTCAAAACTAGAACATCTCTAGAGTTGATATGGGGAGTGTTACCCTGACACATCGAGACACAGCAGGAATAAACAATAAAGGGAAACAGAATAGAGAAACAAACTTTTGCAGTTCTGTCTAATATTTCTAGGTACATCACGTCAGAACAACTAAAGAGCAGAAACTGTACCCACCATTTCTAAATCAACCTGCTGCGGTCTCATCGTCTCACAGAAATTCTAAACCACACTGAACTCCATTAAGGCAAACATACCATTATAATAGCAGCAGGTTTATGCAGGGCGCAGCCAGTGACGCTGAACAAGGAAGTGAAGATGCTGTAGCTGAAGCCCTCGCTCTGTTGGTCAGACTTCCTTTAGTCATCATCCAGACAACATGAAGGCTGCATCTGTTTCTCTGCTCCTTGGTGAGTCAATCCTCGTCTTCCTACTCTCATTAATCCATTCATTCCAGCTCTAACACACCTTTGTAGAGCAAAACACACATTTCCAGCAGAGAGTGACTCACAGCAGCACAAAGACTGAGCTAAAACACAGTTAGAGCCTCAGCTGCTGATTATAGTCCCCACAGTTTACCTCTGACCTGTAACTGTGAGATAGTCCAACACTCAGACCAGTTAGAATAGAATAGAATGCCTTTATTGTCATTATACAGGATGTACAATGAGATTGGAGTTACTGCTACTCCTTGGGTAAGAGTCAGTAAATCAGCAGCGATCACAGAAAGTGTCTGCTCCTAGCCACAAAGATACTAAACTTGTAATAAACAGAGTGTAGATTTGAGTCAGTGTGAGTGTTTGTTGATTAAAACATGGTAATGATTGGGATGTGTCAGCTTTATGAACTAAATATGACTCACCTTCTTCATTTACACAAGCTGCACGATCCAAATACAGCAGGTCCCCATTCAAAGCTACTCAGTCAGTGAAAGATAATGTGATCCAGCTGAAGGTCTTATTGTGTGTTTGTGTGTATTATTAATGAGAGAACAAGGACAGAACTTGAATCACATATTTACTGTGTGCTTTAACACCACAGGAACTTTTTCATAGTTCATTTTTTCCTCTTTTCTGTCTGCACCACATGAACTGGGAACCATGGTAATTCTTAGAAACCTCGTTCAAAAACAGTACATAAGGACAAATTTCTGTATAAATCAAACTGAAATCAGTGACGTGTCAATATTTTTGAACCTGAATTTGTTTGTACTCAAGACCGTTTGAACAAATCATGAAGGCCTGACTTAGAAAATTTAAACACTTTAAACCATTAGTAATTGTATTACTGCTAATACTACTCTTACTACCAATGTCTCAGTGATTTTCAGGACCTCCATTATTTCATTGGAAAAAATTTTTGGAAAGGTCCACCTTTTCTGGCTTCCTCCTCAGACACTATTGTTTCAGTTTCTTCAGTTCAACTTTCTGCTGCCTTCTTGCCTTAGTGGTGCAGGAGCCTCTCTTACAATAGCATCAGTACTTTGTGTAAGTGGCAGTAAAAACATTCTTTGTAGAAAAAAATTGAGTGTGACAGTATGCAGACTGCACAAGCCTATTGGTTTAGATCCATCCATTCTCTTCCGCTTATCCTGTTCAGGGTTGCAGGGGTGGGGGCCTTGCTTGGGGACCCACAGTGATGCCAGCCCAAGGATTCAAACCAGGGGTCCTCTCAGTGATGAACTCTCTTCTTCTCCCCTAGACCACCACTCCCCCTAAGTAACTGAAGCACATGTTAAAACAAAAGAGGGAAACAGTACTTGCCTGTACACACGGTTCTTTACATTCACAGCGTGCGGTCTTTGACCAGAGAGTTTTTCTTGCTTTGTTGGACGGAGATTTTTCCAAAAACATATGCGGATCATATTTATTGATAGTTTGGTGCAATAAGTAGCCTCGCTTACAATTGTGCAGCGTTTGTGTGTTTCATTGTTTTAGAAAATGTCATTATCAAGATGTGAAAAGCTCTAAAGTATCCACTAGGTGTCACTATAAAGATGTGCCTCAGATTATTCCGAATCTTAGGCACAGTTCCGGCACAATTGCTTTGAATGATTCAGTGTTTCAAAAAACCTCACTTTGCCCATCACTAGTGGTTGGTTCAGAAGCAGCATTGCAAACCTAAGCTGTGCTACAATGTTCTTTTCAGAACTGACTTTGTGTTAACACACACCTGAGGACCTCCCTGCAATTCATTTGGTTGTTAGCAGATTCTAGTGATTCCAGTATTGTATACCACTTTGCAACCAATTTTACCCAGTAAATGCTAGCAACTAATTGGCATCCAGTTGGGGAATATGGAATTGCAGCACTCAAAGCACACTTTACTGCAAGCCTCATTCACCCAATCACACTATTTTCCATACCTAAACACTTTGTCTAACATTCACACACATTCCCACTCCCATGAATGCATCAGGAGCAGTAGCCACTGGAGTAGTCAGGGATCAAACTACCAACCTTCTGATTAGTAGATGAACTGTTCTGTCCCCCCAAAAGCTGTATTCACAATAATTACAATAATTCCCCCACAGTTTGACTTGACCTCTAATAATATCTGACCTTTAGTGACCTCTGCCCTCCTGTTGCAGGTGTGTGTGTGCTGCTGCTGTCTGCACTGACTGTTTCTGCAGGTGAGTTGATGGAAGTGAAAACAATCAGAGAGACTCCAACAAGAACACAAACACATTTACTCTGTCTGTCTGTCCTCCAGTCTCTCTGTCTGTCAGTCCAAACCTTCAGCAGTTCTTCAGTGGATCTTCTCCAGTGTCTCTGAGTTGTGTTGATGATGGACAGACAGTTGATGGATGGACAGTGAAGAGGACCAGAGGAGGACTCACTGAGGACTGTGGAGCAGCTGCAGGCTTTGGGAGGATTGATGGTTCCTCCTGTGTTCTGGATCTCTTTGTACACTCTGGTGGGAGTTACTCCTGTATAAACTCTTCTGGACAGCAGAGCGATGAAGTCTCCATCAGTGTTTCAGGTACAGACAGATGTTTGCAGCTGTCTCTCTGGTGGAACTCTGTCTCTGAATCACTCTGTTTGTGTCTTTGTTGGTCAGATGATTCTCCGATCCTAGAGATCCCTGCACTTCCTGTGAGGACAGGAAGTGACATCACCCTGCATTGCAGACAAAAGAATGGTGACACAGTTGCAGCTTATTTCTTTTTTAATGAAAGACGTGTTGCATCTGGACGTAAATCAGAGCACACCATCACTAACATCCAGCAGTCTGATGAAGGTCTCTACTCATGTTCCACTGATACATTGGGATCATCTCCTCAGAGCTTTCTGAGGGTCAGAGGTCAGCACACTGACATCGCTTCCTGTTTAAAGACCAGCCCTAATCTGCTGACCTGATAATAAACTGACTGAACCATCTTCATCATCTCTCCTACAGCTCTTCCTCCTCATGTACAGAGCACCACAGCCTGCACCTCTCCTGGTATTTCTGATCCTCCCTCCTCTCCCACAGCCCTCCCTCCTCCTCTTTTCTCCTCCTCCATCATTCCAGTTGTAGCAGGTCTGGTTTCTGTGGTTCTTCTGGTTCTGGTTGGAGTTCTGATCTTCTACAGGAAACTAAAAGGTATGAAGTCTGTCAGACTCAACAGTTCAGTGTGGATTGTGTGCTCACTCGTACAAACATATAAAGCATACAAGAATCAAACAGTGTCACATGCAGGATCACATTTCTAAAGCCTCCTCTGAAAGGCTCTTGGAAGCAGTTTCAGCAGTGGAGGACAAACAGCTTCAGCAGCTTCAGATGCTGAATCAGTAAAAAGAAACAGCTGTTTCCTTTGTGCCATTTCACATTGGTGCATTTGGTTCCTGGCAGAGTGGCAGCGGTGTAAGAAAGGAGGAAATGACACAGCCAAGGGAAGAACTCTGTAGTTTGGCTGCTGAACTGAAATGCAGGCTGAGAGCAACCGCTTCTTAATATTTCAGATTTTACTAACTAGCTAGCTTAGTCTATGTGTTTTACAGTGCATTTTAAATGTGAACTGCTTAATTTATTCTGAGTTCCAGTCTTCTGTTCACTCTTGGTTTTAGATTCTATTTCACATGAAGGCTTTTTTATCTCAGTGAAGTTTAAACAAACCTGTGAGGTTTAAATTTAAACATGTACATTTCTTAAATTAGTTTATAATGTGAGGTGGAAACTTTCTGCGCTCTCTGTCAAAAGAAGGCAGACAGATGATGTGTAGATGTTGCATCCTGTGGTCACAGCATGCTGTGATCATTATACCATATATGTATGTATCTGTGCTGATGGTGAGGTGACAGGAAATACTTTTTATACTCTTACTTTGTGTGTTTTCTAAGTTTGACACACCAAGCAGACAGATGTCTTTTGTTACTTCTGGTCACTTCCAGTGTTACGCCACAGGACATGAGGTTATGGTTCACCCCCACCTCTCAAAAGTCTTTCAAACAGTAGTATTAGAATTAAGGTTAACAATCATCCTATCAACATGTTTAATGCATGTTTAATTCCAGACTGAGGTCACTGAGGAACCTAATAATTATTTTCTCCATACATCTACTAGGTCGAAACTAGGAGTAATTGAACTTTCTTAGTAACCACAACTTGAACCAGCTGTTATTTATTACCTCTCCATTCAACAACATAAAAAAATGTACAGTGCTTGTGAAATAAAATACATAAGAACCAAAACTAAATAGAGCTCTGTTTTCCCCAAAGAATGAGCTTTTCTGTAATGTTCAAAGTTCTAGTGGCAACAGCTACTAGCCAGGTAGTGTTTTTGGGTGCATCTTACCTGTAATCCAATGGAAAATGTTCAGTCCTGAGTTTTCCTAAGAATGGATGCTTCTTGCTAGGCACAACATTGATTCTGTAGATGCTCAGCTTCCCTCTTTACCAAAAGAAACTGGTGCAGCGTCCGCATCACTGCGCTAACTCCCATGCACACCCAAATAGAAGATAAAGAGCTGGTCCAGCGTTCCACGACCAGGACGAAAACTGCATTGCTCCTCTGGAATCTGAGGTTTGACTAATGGATGGACCATCCTTGGGAGCTTAATTTTGTATGCATAATGACAATAAAGTTCAATTCTATTCTATTCTTCTATTCAGTCCACCTGGTGCTTCTCATTTTGGTGATGTACGGGAAAGACAGCCCTCTATGCAAAAGTGGGGGACCAGCCGGTGACTGAAGAAGTTCTTAGGACCTTTCTTATTGAGGTGGAAGGCATCCTCAATTCCAAGCCACTGGCCTATGTGTCTTCCAGTGTTGCTGACCTTGATCCTGTGACCCCCAGTCACTTGCTGATGGGGCAGCCAGATGGATCACTGCCACTGGTTGTCTATCCAGAGACTGAGCTACTTAGTGAACGGTGTTGGCATCACAAGTGTTAGTGGACCGTTTCTAGATGAGGTTCATCCGAGAGCACCTAGTCTACCAGTCAGACAGAAATGGCAAGTCAATCACAGTGACCTTGTGGAAGGTGCTATAGTTATGCTGATGGCTCTACAGCTCCCAAGAGTACTTTGGCCAAATGGTTGAGTAATCAAAGTGCACTAGAGTGGAGATGGCCACATCCGATCACCTGAAGTGCAAATCAAAGACAAGATTTACACCTAGGCAGTAGCCATGATGGTTATTCTCCCTGCTTTTCCTGACGGGGCAGGTGATCTTAAGCCAACAGCAGCCACACGACCCTGAGATGCCTTTCTATGATTCAGATGTACTTTGCACATTTGGGGGAGGCTGTTAGAAAAGCCCAGATATATTTTTTTCTGTGTTATGACTTTTTATTGTGTAGTAATGCACCACCTACTGGACTGGCAGGAAAAGTGATGGTCCTCACTAACAGCATATGGGGCACGGGAGTGTAAAGTTCAATCCCTGTGGTATTGTGTGTTCTTGACCTAAAAACCACACACCCACACACCCCTACCCCAAACCTGCAATAAAGACCTATAACAGAATTTATCAGAATTTCAAAATAATTAAAACTCTGTCTGGGTCTTAAACTAAGCATTCTAACAGTTAGTATTAATCTTTTTGGAGAGCCCCCTTTAATGATGTTGGTTCCTGAAATGCAGGAGGTCAGAGGGCAGATTCTGTGGGGTTTGGTGGTGATGGCTCTGAGGAACCTGCATTGAAGCGTTTGAGAGTGAAGTGGAACATCTGCCTCTGTTGTGAGTCTCCTTCATTTTAACTTCACATCTGCCTGATCACTTTCTCTGAAATCTCTCATTCCTCCATATTTGATTGATCTGATTGAACAGGAACCAATCAATGCAGTCTGAATGTTTCTCTTTGGTCATGTGACCATTTGACCTCTGATCAGTTTGTTCTTCAGTTTCAGGCCTGTTTCTGCTGACTGCTGCAGGTGAGCTGATGTTTCTACACCTGTGTGACCTCATGATGACCTCTGACCTTAGAATAGAATACGATAGAATAGAATGCAATAGCTTTATATGTGACATATAATGAAATTACAGATGCTTCTCTTGTTGTGCAGCAAATATGAATATAAAAGTATATAGAAAATAAATCAGAATAATAATGAAATAATAAGAATAAATCATTTTGTATAACAACTGTTTAAATTCCATTTACACAGTTAACAATAAATATCACAGCAAACAAATACACTTCTGAAGGAATATAAGTATGAATATATGTGTATGATATGGGTATAGATATGTGTTGATATTAGTAACAGTAGTAGGTCATGTAGTGCTGTAATGGTTCAAGCTTAGAAACTGTTTCTTAGCCTGGATGTGCAAACAGGTGATGCGCTGGGTGGGAGGGATCATTGAGAGTGACCTCTGACCTTCAGTGACCTCTGTCCTAATGTTGCAGGTGTGTGTGTGCTGCTGCTGTCTGTTCTGACAGGTGAGTTGATGGAAGGTGGAAAATCATGTGACACCTGTTTCCTGGTTTGATCCCTGGCTGCTTCTTTGTGTGTTTTCATGTTCTCCTTGTCTGTGTGGGTTCTCTCCAGTTTCTCCTGCTCCCTCCCTCAGTCCAAAAACCTTCATGTGTGGTTAACTGGTGACGCTAACTTACCTGTGAATATAAAGGACTGGACATGTGCAGCTTGTAGTTTAAGTTTGATGAGTGAAGTAAAGCAGCCGGTCACTGGCTGGTTATTCACATCACTTCCTGTTGGCTCTTCATTGCTCTCCAATCTTGTTTCAGCTCCTTCAGTTTTTCTCTTCAGTGTGATGTTGATGAACTGAGGAAACTGCTGTGTTTGAAACGACAGATTCAGGAAATGCCGAGTCTGTAATTCAGGACCTTTAACAGAACCGGATCAAATGCTGCTGATCACACTTTTTTTTTTTAAAGCCTGTCATGTCTGGCAGTGTTTCTATGCAGAATCATGATCTGAATGCACTGATGTGCCAAACACATTTGTTCTTCCAAGATGAGCTCTCTAGAGTCTTTATTGGCTTTTCTTGTTAATGTTTGTGTTTTTATTTTATTTATTTATTTGTGTACATATGCATGTTGACAGGGTTGACAGGCTGAGAGAAAAAAAAAAGAGAGAGAGAAAGAAGACAGAACACAACCAAACTAACCAAAACAATTCAAATGCTGCAACTACAAAAGAAAGAAAAAAGACGACATACCAAAAAACAAAACAAACAATACCTGGAAAAATAACTATGTGGAAAAGGCACAACAAAACGAAGCATGGCTGAATAAGAACAACAATTTTGTTATGCTGTGATTGCATTAGGGTCTGTGTCATGAAATGCACTTACCAATGAGGGCAGAAAGCCACTGCTCCGCCCACAAAGAGCCCCAGTCAGAGATCACAGGGGTCATGATGAAGGTTACTAACTGTCTCTGTTACGCCTCAGGCTCTCACTGGTGCTCATATTAAAGAAGCATTTCATGGTTTTTTTCTCTCAACACAAAATGACCAACTGAGTGCTGCCTACTCCAATCAGAGATATAATCAGATTAACAGGTGATAGAGATCTGAAATAAGAAATATAGCAGATAATCACAACTACAACCAGAGAGCAATGCTGGAGGAAAATCATTCATCTGGTACATCATGAGTTAATATATTTTCCAGCTCGGTGCTTCTGTTGGTAATGTGGCAGCTGCAAACTCTGAACTTCAGTGTGAACATTGAAGTGTATTTAGCTCTGACACGGTCTCATGATCTAATGAAGGACACTTGGAAGTCACTCCTGCATCACTCATGTTCCTCTTTGTCTGAAGAATAGAAACTGTGATGATCTCCATTTACTGCAGTGTGGACACAGAACTAACAATGAGGTTCTTCCTCCAGCAGTTCCTGCAGTCTCTGAGCACCTGTTCTTCTAGCTCAGTGGATCTCAAACTTTTTCCATCATACCATCCTGGGGGTCCTCTTGATGATAGTGAAGCGAGGTCTGAAGAAGCAGAGTTACAAAAGATGGTGATGGTGGAGAATTTCTCTAGTCGCTAAGCTAACGTACCTGCTAACGTGCTAATTTCCTTGTTCCACCGTGATAATTGATCTGATATTCAACATTTGTTCCACGTGACTTTTCTCTCAGGTCATTCGTGCCCCCACCTGTCTTGACCCACCACCCCACCACTGGTTCATGATTACTGACACAGTTCTCATTAATTCATGTTACTGTATCATAAAGTTTCTTCATTGATGAGCTGGTTTCTCCCCTCAGCTTCCCAGCATGCCTCAGTGGTGGAGGTGTATGAAGGGGAGGAGTCTGTCCTGCTGCTCTGTCAGGTTCCAGTGTTCTCTGATTCAGCAGTGGTGTGGGACCACAGTGACTCGAAGCCCTCAACAGTCCACGTGCGTCTGCAGAGCGGCGATGATCTTAGAAACCAAAGCCAGCGTTACACCAACCGAACATCAATGAGAGCTGACGCTCTGCAGACTGGAGACCTCAGCCTCACTCTGAGGAACCCTACAGGCTCTGACAGTGGAACCTACACCTGCACCGTCCACAGCCACGGACAGGATATGAGCCGCAAAGATATCCTGCTGAAGGTCAAAGGTCAGTGCTGCAGGTTCATCCCTCAGGCCACCATAGTACTGACTCAGTCAGAGAAATCTTCATTCTGTCCAATACAGTATGTCAGAAACACCAGGATGTTCAGCTGCATCCAGTCAGAACAGCTGCAGAACACACTGAAAGAGATCAGGAACACAGAGTTCTCCTCCTGACTCCTCCTCCTCTGTGTTTGCTCCTCCTGCAGGTGCTCTTCCTCCTCCTCCTCCTCCCCATGTGTCTGTACTCAGACTCTTCTGCCATCTAGTGGTCTTCTGTCCGTACTGCATCTCTACTGGTCTGCTGCTGTCCATCTGCTGGAGCAGGAAGACCCCAAACAGATCAGCCATCTCCACGGAGATGACCCAGCAAGGTGGAGGAGGTCGGGGATTGGGTGAAGACTACGACATCACTGCAGATGTCACCACTGAGCATGACTTCTGAGTACCTGGTTAGGTTTACCTAATTATACAAATTCAAGAGGCTTTGTTTTCAGTGAAGAAAGAAAAATCACCAGGTACTGATGGCTTGTCTGTAGAGCTCTACCTTCATTTCTGGGAGCTCCAAAATCTACTGTTCTGTATGAATAAAGAATGCATTAATCATGGGGAGATGTCTTCTGCAATGAAGCAGGGTATCATTTCTCTTATCCCCAAACCCGATAAGGACCCCTTAGTAATTGAGAATTGGTGCCCGATAACTCTCTTTACAATTGATTATAAGATTCTGGCTTTAACGTAGGCTAACAGACTAAAGACAGTCCTAGATACTATAATTGCTGAATCCCAGACAGGCTTTATGAAAAAATGTCATATTAGCAATCACATTTGATTAATTTTGGATTAAATTGATTGTGTTAGTGGGATAAAGTCTGAAGAACTTATCTTGTTTCTAGACTTTTATAAAGCATTTGACACAACTGAGCATAAATTTCCTTTATATTTCCTTAAAGACTTCAGTTTTGGTCAAATATTTATTGATATTGTCAATATGTTTTATAGAGATATTAACAGTTCTGTGATAATCAATATGAACACATCTAAAAGATTCCAAATTAACAGAGATGTTCATCAAGGCTGCCCTATGTCGCCCTTTTTATTTATCTTAGTCATTGAATTATTGTCAATTCATATAGTTCATGAAAAAAAAAAATTGAAGGTAGAGAATTAAAATGTTCCCAACTTGCTGATGACACAACTTTTTTTTTTTTTTAAAGACAGACATCAGTTACCTAATTCTACTATCCCAGTAACCGACTTTCAAAAGCTTCAGATTTAAAACTAAATTTATCCAAATGTGAAATTCTGTCTCTACATAACTGCAGTGATGATATGATCTGTAATATTCCTATCAAGGAGACAGTTAAGTATTTGGGTATAATTTCTCAATTATCTCTTCCTTAGCTCTTCTTGTTAATGATTTAACAGCTACAGAAGTCAACAAAATTTTTCTAAACTTCATTTGGAAAAATAAATCACACAACTGTTTGAGACGTGAACTTTCAAACAGTAAAGCAGTTTGAAAGCTTTTGAAAACTTTCTGGAAGTCTTAGATTATTTTGACACTGTCAACACCTTTAAATTTAACTGGTTAAACAAATTTCAATCTGTTTTTTTTATCCCAAATTATATCTTTTATTTTTTCAAGCCTGTCATGTCTGGATGATGACCTGATGACCTGCACTGTTGTATCAAACGTATCTGCTTTTACAAGAAGAGCACTATAAGTTTTCTATAGGCTACTCGTGTTAATGTTTGTATTTTTATATCTTTAATAAATTAGGAGGCCTGTCGTAATTTTTTTTACCTAATAAATTACCCATTAAATTATCCAGATTTCAGCAGCAAGCCCTACTAGCCTGGAAACTGGCTTCTGTCCACAATGTTTCACCTCACAAGGCTCTCCTCTGGAATAACTGCAATATTTTGATTAGAAATCAATATTCTTCCTTAATTGGTTTGAAAGCGACATTAATCGCATCCTCAGTCTTTTTAATATTACTGGCACTAGTATGTTTTACTACTACTATGTAACAATAAAGGCATACGCCGTTCTTTCATAGAGACAACAGTGTCGTACTCAGGGGTAAGTTTGAATGGAGAGCTCAAATTGAGAACATAAACTGGAGGAGGGCCTGGCTCTTACCTTATAAATACTATATTTCCAACAAAGCCAAAGAAGTACACTTTAAAATATTACATAACATACATCATGTGAAGTGTATTATTGCTAAATTTACTGATGTAAATGACTCCTGTACTTTGTGTAAAATGTACTCAGAAACGTCACATTTATTTTTAGCTGTGATATTTCCTAATAATTTTGTGTGACCTTGAATCTCACGTTTTCCACATGACTCAGGTTCTGTGCACACTTAGACTCGAGGATATTAGCTGTTATTACAGTAACTCTGAAAATAATGTAATTTTGTACATATGCTTAATTTTATTATCATATATGCAAAATTTTTCATTCACAAACAAAAGTTTGCAAATCGATTAATAATAAAAAGAGCAACATGTTTCTTTCTAATGACAAAACATATTTTCCCCATACCTCTGACTGAAACAGGATTTTCTATTATTGTATTCTCTTTCCTTCAAATATGTACGTCTACTTGCTTAAACTTATTTTGTCATTATCTCACAATTGACTCTTTAGACATTATGTATTATTATTGTTTTTGATGTGCTGTTCTTTAATGCAAAACCTGTTTGCCTTATATATTTGTGTTCAATAAAGATTTAAAAAAAAAAACACGCGGTTAGGTTTAGGCAGAGTTACTGAGTCAGAGTTTGATGAGCTAATCTATTTGATTATTTAACCATTTGCCTCTACTACTATTTAATCAGTTAATTCATTTGCTTCTTGCAGTTTTACCCTTATGCATTATCTTTTTTGTTTCTAGGGTAAAAAATAAAAACTAAGACCCAACATTGGAGCAGCTCTAATTTCTAGAAATCTGGCCAAATTTATTAACCCTCCTAAAACCTGACTACCCAGGGTTGAGACCTGGAAGCAGAGCTGCAGTCTTACACGCCTCTCTGCAGCTTCTCTCCTCCTGCCATCCCCCCCAAACCCCATCCCCACAGGTGCCTGCTCCCAGACCACCAAAAAACAAAGCTAAAATCAGCAAAAAGCTATTTAAGCATAAAAATTCAAAAACGATAAGTAATACAGCTTCATCAACTGCACCAAAGAATAAAAAAATTAAATGTGGATTATTAAACATTAGGTCTCACTCTTCCCTGTTAGTAAATGATTTAATAATTGATCAACATACTGATTTATTCTGCCTTACAGAAACCTGGTTACAGCAGGATGAACATGTTAGTTTAAATGAATCAACACCCCCGAGAACAAACAGATCAGTCTCCTGAGCTTGAAAGAAAAAAAGCAGCTGAACTGGACGTTTCTTGAACAAAGAGATCAAACTGATTGATCAGCCATCGGAGGAGTCGGATCAATGGAGCTGCTTCTGTTCCTGATGTTCCCTGTTTGATCCTGGACCTGCAGAGGAGACACAAGACAGTCAGACACACACACACACACACACACACACACACACACACACACACACACACACACACACACACACACACACACACACACACACACACACACACACCTTTGACTTTGAGCACCACTCTCTTAAATCTGACGATCTTCCCATAGACTCCGCATCTGTATTCTCCACTGTCTCTCTCTGTGGGCTGATCCAGGGTCAGACTGAGGTCTCCGGTTCTCAGCAGGTCTTCATTCATCTTTGTTCGGTCTCTGTAATACTGGTGCTGTTTTTCAGGCTGATCAGAGCCATTCTGATACACGTGGACCTTGCTATGATCACTGTACTGCCACACCACTATAACATCTTCAGGCAGGTTTTCTGTGGTTTTGAAGGGCAGCTGGACAGACTCCGCCCCCTCCTCCACCTCCACCTGACAGACTGAGAGGAAACAAACACAACATGAGTTGTACAGACAGCAGCAGGTTTTCAGAGTTGTAGGGGCTGGAGGACAGAAGCAGATCAGAGCAGAAGGTCTCAGAGGACAGAGATCTAGGAAGTCAAAGCAGCTTTTGAAGCTGTTGGAGGTGATCAGAGTCTGATGGAGCTCTGAGGTTCTGCCTCACAGTAACGTCTCCTCTCAGTGTGGAGCTGCTGCTGCTTTTCTTTTTGGTCTAAAATCGAGCATTGAATACAAGAGTTCAAACATGTCTTCTGCGGAGATATTTTTTTTCCATCCAGAATAACTTCTTTTGTCAATGAATTTTAGTTCCAAACAACATTTCAAAGAGATGTTCAACATGAAGCCACAGAAACCTTCATCATAGCAATGATGTCTCATTGTTTCTGCATCAACATCACCTGGATCCCCTCTGCCCATCTCTACATTTTGTCCCAGCTGCTCTGTTGGATCAATAAAGTTGATCACCGTGCTGATGATCACATGACATCAGGGGCTGTTCTCGTGGTTTCTGACAGTGGACTCATCTCTGTTCTTGTCCTGTTGGACCTCAGTGCAGCTTTGATACTGTTGACCATAACATTTTATTACAGAGATTAGAGCATACTATAGGTATTAAAGGTACTGCACTGCAGTGGTTTGAATCATATTTATCTAATAGACTCCAATTTGTTCATGTAAATGGGGAGTCTTCTTCACACACTAAGGTTAATTATGGAGTTCCACAGGGTTCTGAGCTAGGACCAGTTTTATTTCCACTAAATATGCCTCCCTTTGCTTCATTGTTATGCAGATGATACTCAGCCTTATCTATCAATGAAGACAGATGACGCACATCAATTAGTTAAACTGTAAGAATATGTTAAAAACTGGGTCTACAATGGGAGGAGGCCCCGTGGTAGACCCAGGACACGCTGGGGAGATTATATCTCTCGGCTTGCCTGGGAATGCCTTAGGGTCCCTCCGGATGAGCTGGAGGAGGTGGCTGGGGAGAGGGAAGCCTGGGCTTCTCTGCTTAGGCTCCTGCCCCCGCGACCCGGCCCTGGATAAGCAGAAGAGAATTGATGGATGGATAAAGGCCTGAATGACCTCTAATTTCCTGCTTCTAAATTCAGATAAAACTGAAGTTCTTGTGCTTGGCCTGGCAAGTACTGACAGGGACTAGAAAGAGAGAGCAGATTTCTCCCATATTGGCTTCTCTTCATTGGCTCCCTGTTAAATCTAGAATAGAATTTAAAATCCTTCTCCTCACCTACAAGGTCTTGAATAATCAGGCCCCATCTTATCTCAAAGACCTCATAGTCCTGTATCACCCCAACAGAGCACTTCACTCTCAGACTGCTGGCTTACCTGTGGTTCCTAGGATACTTAAGAGTAGAATGGGAGGCAGAGCCTTCAGCTTTCAGGCCCCTCTTCTGTGGAACCAGCTTCCAGCTTGGATTCGGGAGACAGACACCCTCTCTATTTTTTTTTTCTATTTTTAAGATTAAGCTTTACTTTAAAAGAGAACCCACAGGGTCACCTGTGGAGACTAATTTAATCATTAGTTGTTATTAATATCTGGCTTCCTTCCACAGCATGTCTTTTCTCTCTGCTCAGCCCAACCCCTCACAGCAGATGACCCCCCCCTTTCCTGAGCCTGGTTCTGCTGAAGGTTTCTTCCTGTTAAAAGGGAGTTTTTCCTTCCCACTGTTGCCAAATGCTGCTCATAGGGGGTCGTTTTACTTGTTGTGATTTGGTGCTATATAAATAAAACAGAATTGAACATACCTCTGACTTTCAACTCGAGTTGTTTCCTCATCAGGATGTTTCCTGCCCTGCTGTAGATGCTGCAGGTGTAGGTTTTTGTGTCATCATCTGTGGGATATTTCAGGGTCAGACTGAGGTCTCCAGTTTTCAGCAGGTCTTCATTGATTTTCGTTCGGTCTCTGTAAACCCTGTGCTGTTCTTCAGGCTGATGAGAGCTGTTCTGATGCAGATGGACCTTCCTGTGGTATCTGTCCATCCACTCCACTTTAGCATCTTCAGGCAGGTGAACTGTGGTTTTGAAGGGCAGCTGGACAGACTCCACCCCTGAATCCACCTCCACCTGGGGGACTGAGAGGACAACAAGCACAACATGAGCTTGGATGGAGACATTTGTGTTGCCTCTAACAGGCTGAATGTTACTGCTTCACTGGGAGCTCACTGTTAGATAGAAAGTGTTCAGTGTGAGGAGGAGACGCAGCAGAAAGATGAAGACTGACAGGAAGAAAGCAGTGAACAGACTGTTGGAGCTGCTGTTAGTGGGACAGGACTTTATTCAGTCTGTGAGGAGCAGATTGGACTTGATGAAGCAGAGAAACACAGTCTGAGTGTTTCTGTCACACTCACTTCATCACAGCTCAATCTGGGATCAGTTCCTGTTGGAGCCACCGATGCTAGTTGCCAAACAGGCTTTGAATACATCAGGAACAATCAGCAACTGTTTCATGTGTGTTCCCACAAGAGGACAGGACATGTTTCAGGGCTGTTTTTACACTGGTAACAAATACATACTCTGGGGAAGGCACATCTGAGCAACCGTAAAAATTTGTGGGTGGATCTTGATTCTGACTGGTCTGAGTTATGAGAGAGAGAGAGAGCTGAGAGAGGTAGGGTAACAGCCATTTGAGGACTTAAAAACAAATAAAATAATTTTAAAATGAACTCAAAAATGGACGGGCATCTAATGCAGTGAGGATAAAACAGGAATAATATGTTTTCTCTTTCGTTTTGCAGTTAACAGCATTGTGCACAATGTGAAGACAAGAAACAGCAACATGTAAAAACCCCTCTGGAACATGAAGGCTTCATGTGTTTGGCACCAATAATATAAATTTTTCATTAAAAAAACATGCTTCGTGATGGGCTGTGGAAAACACACATCTCCAGTAGCCTAACAAGAATCTGGTGTGCAGAGGGTCCAAACAAAAACTAAATTATTAACTAAACTAAATTATTTTGTTTTAGTTCGCTTTTTAAGTTCTGCAGAAGGGACACCTTCCAGCCAGACTGAAGTGTATTAAGGACAACCTGAAGAAACTGGAAGCGGGTCCTTTGGACAGATGAGATAAGACACTTAAACCACATTGCCTAACGGTAGCTCTGGCTGCATGACCGCAGACTCTGGATGAGTGATCTGGAACGATCATGTCATTGTGTGCCTTGGGTGCACAATGACAATGAGTTGAATCTAACATCTAACATAAACTAGAGGTCTTTGGCAACAGAGGCACAGCTTATGTTTGGAGAAAGAAGCGAGTGTCCCCACAGTGACGCACTGTGGTGTGAGTATTGTCCTGTAGGGATGCTTCAGTGCGTCTGGAGCTGGGAGTCTCATCAATGTGGAAGAAATCATGAAGGACACATATGTAAAGATTTTGAAAGAAAACCTCAAGCAGTCTGCAGCAAAACTGGGTCATTACTTTGTCTTCCAACACAACAATGACCCAAAACATACATTGTTCCTGGTGAATAATGTCCTAGAGACAACGAAAGTAAATGTCATTGACCAGCCTGCACAAAGGGCTCGGTTGAACACCACTGAGAATCTGTGGTGTGAAATGAAGACCAAGGTCCAGTCAGAAGGACATCACACTATCAAATCTGGAGGAGCTTGAGAAAGTCACCGAAAAAGAATCCATTGGGATTGCTCAGGAGATGTGTGGAGACTTCCTGAGCAGCACAACAGGTAGGTTTTGGTTTTTGTCCAAAATAAAACTAGGATGGTTTTAAAAGCTGTGTTAAAAATGTGTTGCTCCGGTTAACAGTGATTGGGAAATACTTATTGTTCTAAAAATTAATACGTTTTTTTGATAGTTAATGATTCCGTCCTGATCAGTATTTACTGATATTGTAACTGGCTGTGTTTCACCTGTACGTTAAACAACGATATTCAGAAACTAAAAGACGTTACCTTTGAGAGTGAGCAACACTTGTTTCTTCTTCAGGATGTTTCCCTCCCTGCTGATTGTGCAGGTGAAGGTGGAGCTGTCTTCATCTGTGGGGTATCTCAGGGTCAGACTGAGGTCTCCAGTTTTCAGCAGGTTTCTCTTCATCTTGGTTCGGCCTCTGTAAACCTTGTCCTGTTCTCCAGGCTGGTCAGAGCCGCTCTGATACGCGTGGACCGTTCTTTTCTTTCTGTCCGTCCACTCCACTTTAGAGTCTTTGAGCTGCCAAACTGCAGTTTTACAGGGCAGCTGGACAGACTCCACCCCTGAGTCCACCTCCACCTGGTAAACTGAGAAGACAAAAAAGTGCAACATGATGACATCAGCAGTAGGTCTGAGGGTCACATGACCTCCCTGTCCCCTCCTCCTAGTCTCAGATTGTGTGTCAGTTTGTTCCTGATGTGTTCCTGACTCGTTCTTTGGTAACTCGTCACAGCGTCCTGTAAAGAGCTGCAGACATGTTGGATGAAGAGCAGAAGAACAGACACACTGAGCCTCCACAGTCTCACACACATCAGCACAGGAACCATGAAGATCTCACATGTCTGCTCTGAACATCTGAAGCTCTCCACCACATGACTGAGCACAACTCAAGGAGGAACATTTACGGAAGCTGCTGCAACACTTCCTGTCAGCACATGTTTCCATGGCAGCCTGCTGTTTACCACCACAGAAGAAGAACAGCTGTGTGTCAGATCAGTGCAGTGAAGCACACACACTGTTTAGTAAAGTCATGTTGTGGAGCTGTTTCACTGATCAGTGACTGAGTCTGAAGGAGGAAGTTTCTCTTCAGCTCTCTGTATCAGCTGTTTGAACTCTGACCTCTTTCAGCTTCTGGAACAAGTTTGTGTGAGAGAAAGACCCCAGAGGACACCTGTTAACCATTGGCATTATGGGTAATGTAGGAGGAGAGACTCACCTGACATGAAGTACTGCCGAAAATAAAATGAAAGACCTCCAGAAACCAGAAGAAGAACCAGGAGAACCAGGAGAGCTATGGCCCAGGATGGAAATGGTTCTGTAGACAGGCACAAGAAACAAGATGACCTTTGAACTCTGACCTAAATCTACAGCACTGACCTCTGTCTTTTAGCTACATCTGACCTTTGACCTGCAGCACTACTTTGTGTCTCAGGATGTCTTTGTCCCTGTAGGTGGTGCAGATGTATCCTCCTGGGTCTCTCTGTGTGGGCTGTTTCAGGGTCAGACTGAGGTCTCCAGTTCTCAGCAGGTCTTCATTCATCTTCGTTCGCTCTCTGTAAAAACCGTCCTGTTTGTTAAGGTGGTCACTGCTATTAGAATACACATGGACCACCAAAAGTTCTGGGTCAGAGCGAGTCCACTCCACCCTGGTGTCCTCAGGCAGGTCAGGTGTTGTTTTGCAGGGCAGGATGACAGACTCTGAGCCTTCCTCCACCTTCACCTCCACCTGCTGGTCTGAGAGGACAATAAACCACAATATGAGCTGTAGAAGCAGCAGCAGTCACACTGATGGGAACTGGAGCCCAGCTGAGGATCTACTCTCCTGACCTCTGACCTCTGACCCTGTCCTGTAACCAGTAATCAGATGGTAACTAAACTGGAACTGATGAAATGTTGCTATGGTTACAAACTACAAAGAGATGATAATGAATGTTTTTGGATCAGATCATTAAAATCTCTGGTTACCATACTTACACAGTTTGTGACACGCTCATACAAAACCACTTTGATAGTTGACCATGTCACATCTGGCCGACATAAAGAGTCAACCAACATCTTTAAATACACTATATTTCCAAAAATATTCACTAACCCATCCAAATCAATGAATTCAGGTGTTCCAGTCACTTCCATGGCTACAGGTGTATAAGCCAAGCACCGAGGCATGCAGACTGCTTCAGCAAACATCAGTGGCAGAATGGGTCGCTCTCAGGAGCTCAATGAATGCCGGTTTGGTTCAGTGATACTGTAGGACGCCACCTGTACAGGTGACCAACTTTCTGCAGAGTCAGTCACTACAGGCTTCCAACCTTCATGTGGCCTTCAGATTAGCTCAGTAACAGTGTGCAGAGAGCTTCAATGGGTTTCCATGGCTGAGCATCTGCATCCAAGCCTTACATCATGTAAATAACATGTTACACCACAGTAATCCTGACGTGGACACATCCAAACCTGAGAGTCTCCTTCACATCAGGACCACCTGGATGAAGCTCTGCTGCAGCTTCTAGAAGTTAAAGCTGCATCTCTGTTCACAGAGATCAGCTTCACAGCAGCTCCTCGAGTCAGAACATCCAAACACTTCCTGCTGCTGATGTCTCTGAGCTGCAGTTCTTCTCAGAGAGCTCCATGTTTGACTCTGTATACAGTCTGTAAATGTCAGGACTCTGATCCTCCACATGGAGCAAAGACTATAGAAGTTGTAGCAGTCACATCTGATTTTCTGCTGCTTTCTTCTTTCCACTGAGGTTCAGTCTGTGCTAAATGTTGCTGCTGAGTTCTGCAGCAAATGTTCCCTTCAATTTGACCTCTGACCTTTGTCTACAGTACTGACTTTGATATGTAAATACAGCAGGTGATGAGGTTTGTTGCTGACCTTTGACCTGCAGCTGGATGTCTCTCAGTCTCCGTTCTTCTCTTCCATCACTGATGGAGCAGGTGTAGCTGCCGCTGTCAGTCAGTTGTGGGTTCCTCAGACTGAGGCTGAGGTCTCCAGAGTCCAGAGCATCAGACCTCACTGATGTGCGTCCGCTGTAACGCTGGTTTTGTCCTCTAAGATCATCTCCTCCTTCTCGGAGCAGGTGGACAGATTTGGGATCCAGATCACTGCGAGTCCACATCACTGTGGGGTCATCCTCAGGTATAAAACCTGAGTACTGACAGGGCAGCAGGACAGACTCCGCCCCCTCATTCACCTCCACCAGCACAGCCAGGGCATGCTGGGAAACTGTGAGGACACACAAACAGAAACACAAATGAACTGCATGCTGTGGGTTTGAGTCCACATTTATCTGCAGGGAGCAGAGAGCAGGTTTACAGTCAGTCACTCAAATACAAACTAGATTTAATCAGTGAAGGGATTATGATGGCATATGCCACATGTACATCTTACATACATGTACTTGACTGAGAAATTTGTCTGGAAAAAGCATAACTGATTAAAATACATAAGTACATAAGGAGGGTGGGCCCATGTAACCTCTTCAGGCTGTGCCCACCTGGGCACCACGGGATAATGCCCGGCCATCAGGCGCTCTCCCTTGAGCTCCCTCCCCAGGCCTGGCTCCAGGGTGGGGCCCCGGTAACCCTATCCCGGGAAGGGTAAACTGTTCCCTCGTTACAGACATAGGGGTCTTCTGAACCGCTCTTTGTCTGGACCCTCACCCAGGACCAGTTTGCCATGGGAGACCCTACCAGGGGGACAAACCCCCGGGCAACATATCACTGGGACACACAAACCCCTCCACCACAATGAGATGGCGATTCACGGAGGATTAAATATGAACATTTCTTTGACTTCAGTGTTTCTGATGAAGGAATTTAAATAACATGAGCGTGTGCTGCTTAAGCCTTTAGGTTTAAGCAGCACTTAAACTAAGCACGTAAACTAAGTGTTGCCATTTGACTAATATGATGTTTCAGAGGGCAGCACAGTGGTGTGGTGGCTAACACTGCTGCCTCATGGTTAGAATACCATCTGGAAGGCCTGGGTTTGATTCCACCTTGGCCCAGGCCTCCCTCCCTCTCTCTATGGAGGTTGCATGTTCTCCCCGTGTCTGTGTGGGTTTCCTCCAGGTACTCCAGTTTTCTTCCACAGCACAAAGACATGCACTTCCTGGTGTTAGGTTAATTGGAAACTCTAAATTGCCCATAGGTGTGGATGTTGTCTGTCTCTCTGTGTTGGCCCTACGACAGGCTGGTGACCTGTACAGGGTGTACCCTGCCTCTTGCCCCATGATAGATGGGATAGGCTCCTGTGACCCTGAGCAGGATAAGCAGAAGAGAGTGGATGATTATCCAGGTAACAATGGTCACTGCCTATAATGATATTCTTAGGCCCAGACCTCTTGTTATTTCACATATAAAGACCAAAAGCAACTTTGCATACAAACCAACACATAAATAGAATATAAAGTAAAATATATAAAAAGACTATATACAGACAGAATAACTATAGAAGCAAAGTACAGAATAGTGCTTCATCCTGGTCTGTCTCAAACCAAAACTCATACTAGTACAAAAAAAGTTGCATAAGATTAAACTTCTTTTCCTGTAACTGCATGAATTTCCATTTCCTCAAAGTGTGAGTCACACGAGTGTTACGACATACAGATGACGCTGAATCTCCCCAAAATCAAATAATGGAAAATGGAAATTCAAACTGTCTTATGGAGGTTTCTCTGAGGCTGATTTTTGTGATGTTTATAAAACTTTTTTAAGTTTGGAAAAAGTTCTAATTCTGACTTTTCCTGGATTTTAAATCAATGGATTTAATAATCACCATGTAAACATGTGATGGTGGTCAAACTGTGTTGTGAGTGCAGATTAATGTATAATAAATAATGATATGAATCAGTGTGTTTCTTACCATTCACGAGGAGCAGGAACAGCAGGAACATCTTCATCCTTCTGTAAAAAAATAAAAGAAGCACAAAGTCCTGTTAAACCTGCAGCTGGTGGAACAAAGACACTGCTCACAAACACTCAGACATTCTCTAAATTTAAAGTATGCAGTGAAGATTACTTTCAATTCCAACAGGAAGTCTCCCATGTGACAAGAAAAAAAATCCCACAACTTCCACCTCAGCTGTTTTAAGCAGTGGGTTCTGTCATTTTTGTCAAACTGGGGTTTTATGAGGGACAAGGCAAGTTTGGTCTGAATAATTTATGGAGCTCACAGTTTAAAACCTCAGACTGGGTCGCTTTAATGCCTCATGTTACCTTTATTTTTGTGACTCTATTTATGAAAGCATCACCACTGTCAAAAATAAATTTTGGGTCTCTGAATTCATCCATTTATTTCCCACTTATCTCACTCAGAGTTGGGGCGTGGAGTGGGCAGCTGTATCGGTGACAGGTCGAGATCTGCGGTCCAGTTTGGGTTCCACGTTGATACAGAAATGCAGTCAGGCATTTGAGGTGCCTTTCATATGTAGATGAAGCATGTCACATGTCTTAATTGCACATACGTTACAGTCTTCTCACTTACATTTGGAGTTACATTGATGTCAGTATCTCATCATCATTAACCAATAGAGAAATCACAACATTTGCTTTCAATTCAATTTGATTTATATAGCACCAAATTACAACAGTCACCTCAAGGTGCTTTATACTGTGAGCTAGGCTAAACGCCACCTTAATGGGATGGAGGGGTTTGTGTGTCCCAGTGATCCCAGTGGATATGTTGTCCAGGCTTTTGCCCCCTGGTAAGGTCTCCCATGGCAAATTGGTTCTGGGTGAGATGTCAGACCAAGAGCAATTCCAACAACCCCTATGGAAGAAATATCAATTTACCCTGTTTGGGAATGGGTTACTGGAGCCCCACTCTGGCCTGGGGAGGGAGCTCAAAGGAGGGCATCTGGTGGCCGGGTATTAGCCTATGGTGCCCAGCCAGGCGCAGCACAAAGATGCACCCTTCTGAAGGCCCACCACCTGCAGGAGGCATCATAGGGTTCAGCTGCAATGTGTGTCAGGCAGTGACCAAAGCCCTGGCAGGCTGATCCTCGGCTATCAAGGCTAGCTATCAGGACATGGAACATCACCTCTCTGGTGGGGAAGGAGCCTGAGCTAGTGTGTGAGGTTAAGAGAGCCAGTCTGGGCTCTGGAACCAGTCTCCTGGAGAGGGGCTGGACTCTGCTCCAGTCTGGAGTTGCCCTCGGTGAGATGCGGCAAGCTGGGGTTAGGGTTACCCTCACCTATGGTCATGAGCTTTGGGCAGTGACCAAAAAAACAGGATCACAAATACAAGATCATAGCTCATAAAATGATTCAGAGTGTTTGTTCATGCAGAATCAGATGTTCTTCCAGCAGTGTGATGTTCAGAGTTCAGCTGTGAGTTTAACATCCCAAAATATATCAGGAGGTTATGGCATGACACTGAAAACACTGTTAGATTAGATTAGATTAAACTTTATTAATCCCTTTAGGAATATTCCATAAGAGGTATTAAAGTTCCAGTAGCAGCTTTTACAGGTAACACGAGCACACAGACACAGCCGAAATCACAATAGACAAACATATGAATAAATTAATAAAAAATAAAACAGACAAATATTTCTTCATGTTGTCTGTTATCAGGCTTAGGCTGCTGCTCCTCCCCTCCCTCTGTCCCCCTCTTAACATATATATTCTTTAGTTTTTTTGTTTTTACATGTGCAGAACTAAAAAAAACAGTTTAAACCCAACGACGAGACAAAAGTGGAAATTTGTTAGTCGGCGTTATTGGAACAGAAACATGATGTCATTTTTCAGTCTGAACAGTTTGGTAACTTTTGGAAAGAGATGGAAGTAAAATAAACTTAAATCATTACTGAGATCAAATAAACTGCTGACAAGTTTATAATGCTGAGTCATCAGCACCTGAGACACCTTCATTAACCTGAATCAGCTGACTGAGCGCTCTATGCACAGCTGATCATATCTTATACTTCCCCCAGTTAAACTCACTGAATTAAACTGTTTACACAAACTCCACATTTCCTGTATCTCTTTCAAATTAAAAGCTCACTTTTTTCAGTAAACAAACCCATTTACTACAAGGCTTTTATTATGAAACATTTACTGGAACAAATCCAAACTTTTTATTTGAAGAAAATTGAACATCTGTGCCTGTGACTTGTATTATTCTCATATAATACAGGTAAACATGTATTACATGAGAATTAGAATAAGACACAGTGGGGGCAGCAGATTAGCAGGTAGCCAGTTAGGTTCAAAAAGACAAAAAACAAGACACACAATCTGACCAACGCTACAGCCTACCAGGTGTTTGACCACCTGTTTGGGGCAGGAGCAGGGTGAGTTCATCCAGCTGCTTTAGGCACTGTTACACATTTGGTACGCTGTGAAGAAAAATACAGAGGACCAACCAATGAATGCTTGTATGGAAGCTTGTTTCCAACACTAAAAATAAAAATCGACATCCATTACTCAAAATTTTGAGTTATTTTCTCCAAATTTCAAGTTAAATATCTCAAATTTTCATGTTAATAACTCAAAATTTCAGTTTAGCGCTGCCACTCAGGAAGCTCCCAGAAAAAGGTCATTTCCTTGTTACCTGGAAGCAGATGCCGCCAACGCATGCATACTTAAAATGTGGTAGCGACAGTATCAGTGAGCTCGCACTTTCTAGCAACATGAACAAATTGTCGGCATGTTTTTGGCCATCAACGGTCAAAATGTCTTCTAGCAAAAAAACAGCTGCATAAAAGGTAAGGAATCAATGTTTTCATGTTGATCTGTTGGACAGCTGATACCTTCAGCTTCCTGCTTCCGGTTAACAAGGAAATGATGTACCGATCACGGAGCTTCCTGACTGGCAGCGCTAAGTGGAAATTTTGAGTTATTAATCCAAAAATTTGAGGTACATAACTTGAAATTTGGACATAATAACTCAAACACCAGTTTGAGTCATGTGATCCTAAAATACTCCTGAATTTAGCAAAGATGTGTTTACATGTTGGATCAATTATAAATTAATTACAGCAGGTGTTGAACAGTTGGAAACATTTAAGAAAACATTTAATGACATCTTCAAGAATTAATATCACTGACTGAGTTCAGATGTGAGCAATTTTAACTTCCTCGCAGCTGTTTGTATGGGCAGGTGACCCTGCATGGAGCCCTTTCTACCAGCAAAGAGTAGGTGAAATGAAGGATTGTTTCAGGATTAGATTGTATTAAATCTTATCAAAAAACACACACACACACACACGGATAAATTGTTCTTTATTCAGCAGTTCCCTTCAGTCAGTCTGATAAATGTAGAACTCCTTTGTTTACACTGAGAGCTCCCAGCTTCAGGAAACAGTGATTGAGGATGATGAGAAGACTGGAACATGAGGATGGATTAAGCTGTGGATTATCAGATGATTAAACAATCTAACAACAAACTGATTATGGGTTTCTGGAAGTACACTTGCTGCAGCCTCCGGTTCAAAGAACATGTGGACCAGCTCAGTGCAGTAACAGCAGAGCAGAAAGCCCTGCGGATGGCCTGTTATGACCCCAGTACTTCGCTCCAGTCCATAAAACAGACACAACAGCATCAATCACAGCCTGCCAACCTCTGGGAGGCATTGCAGCAGTCTCAGAGCCCATAGTAAAGACTCAGATACAGCTTTAACTGTATTAACGGTCTGTAGGTGCTCATGCTCTCCAGGGGCATTTGGTAGAGGCTGAAAGTAGAGCTGCTGCTCCTCCACATCAAAAGAAGCCAGTTGAGGTGGTTCAGGCATCTGACTGGGAGGAGGCCCCAGAGCAGACCCAGGACATGCTGGAGAGATTATATCTCTTGGCTGGCCTGAGAATGCCTTGAGGTCCCCCTGGATGAGCTGGTGGAGGTGGCTGGGGAGACAGAAGTCTGGGCTTCTCTGCTTAGGCTGCTGCCCCCATGACCTGGCCCCAGATAAGCAGAAGAATATGGATGGATGGATGGATGGATGGATGGATGGATGGATGGATGGATGGATGGATATAACATGTCACTGTTTTATGATTCTATGAGTAGGTGTGAAGGGTCCCTGCTGCCTTTAGTCTGATTCATGATCTTTATTAGTTTAGTGTACTATGCACAGATTTCTATTTCTAACAGTCAGTGCATGACTGAAGCACAAACTCTAAGAGCCATTTTATGCTTCTGTTGGTACTGTTATGCATTTGAACACCAGGGGGCAGTTACCTCTTGAGTTTCTACATTTTTGCGGGAAGGGTTCATTCATTCAAATGCTCACAAGGTGAGCTGCTTGGGGGCATTTTGAGCACATGGCTGTGGATCAGGCATCAGAAACTGCTTAGGTAATGTGCCACCAAGTATTGTAGAAGTTTTACACAAAGCATGTGGTATCACAAACACACAGGTCAGATGTTGCAGTGATTTGACTCACAAAAATATCTTCCACTGATAGCCTCGGCTCAGTGGGACTTTGAAAACAGCGTGCCGGGAGCAGGGCACTTTCAGCAGGAACCATGAGGCCCGAGAGACTGCTCAGCTGGAGAGGAGTGCAGCCATCTCTGAAAATCAATAATCAATATCCTGATAGACTGAGCAGCTGTTTGAAGTATACACTGCTAAAAATTTCTTAAAGTTTAGTTTGGGTCACACAAACAGTCAGATTCTAACTTTACTCTGAGCTCATTTCAGTTTGCTTGTCAGCCACAGCTGTCCTATAGGGGGAGATGTCTGGTTGCAACACACACACACACAGATGTGGTCTGATCCTGCCTCTGTATTGCTACGCATGGTTAGGAATCTTGGCTATGAAACTGACCTGTTTTCCTTGGAACTGACTGCATGGATATTTCAGGGACCTCCTCCCTCTACCGGTCTATTCTTAAGGCATCAAAGTCTTAAGTGTTAGGAGAGACTGCACCATGTTACATGTGAGTGTGGGGAAGAGCCCCTGTTCAGCAACCCACTTATTCAGTCAAAGTTACTTTGTTCTGCTAGCACACAAAGAGTGCTAGTAACAGCTGGCCTGACAAAGCTGGCAGGGTTCAGATTGTGAGACCACTTCCATGGTCAGACAGGAAACCGGTTTCAGATCGTTGTGTGTCCTGCAAAAGCTGGTGGAAGAAGTGGTGGATGTCCTTCCTGGTTTTTTTCAGCAAGCACTAGCTGTGTGTTCGGCCAGTGGTTTGGACTGCTTTTCCACCATTGTCCATCAATGCTGCAGTAGAGGAAGAAGAAGAACAGGAGGACCGTGTAGCTTTTAGAACACCAGAGATAACATCTTAACGCCTCGAAGAAATCTTTGTATGCTGTGAGTGTGAGAGTCCTTTATTACTTTATTACTTGGTGCTTTGGTGTTTTTTGCACCAGGTTGTTCTCCTAGAGGCAGCTGGAGGTCCTTGTACAAACCTCCCAGAGAGAAGCACAGTGCAGACCTCCAGTGGAGAATGGTACATGGCGCAGGGGCTACAAACAGACATGTGGCGCATATAGATCCAAGGGCAGGAAGTCACTGTCTTTTCTGTCAGGCTTAGGAAACACTGCACCTTTGGCTTAACTGTCCCAGGCTGGCTAACCTTTTTCTTTATTGCATCAGTGGTTGCTGGTTTAGGATTGATTTTAGGGGATACTCTTTTGAATTTTGGTCCAAGTACTCTGTCAGGCAGTGTATAAAGGTTTGTCTGGTTAACTTTCTCATATGTCAGGCTAAGATGGGCATTTGGCTCACTAGGAGGAAAAAAACAAAGGTGGCAGGATCTGTAGATTCTGAAATGATGTTCAGAGCAGGGTTATTATAGTTAATGAAAATAAACCAAATGAAAAAATTAGAGTTTTTTAAATTATAATTTAATAGTGTGTGTGTGTGTGTGTGTGTGTGTGTGTGTGTGTGTAATTATGTAATATTTAGTAGATCCTCCTTTTAGATGTTAGATTCAACTCATTGTGCACACAACGAAATGATTGTTCCAGATCACTCCAGAGACGAGCATCTGCGGTCATGCAGCCAGAGACTGGCGCTACTGTTAGGCAATGTGGTTTAAGTGTCTTGCCCAAGGACACAACGCAGCGACAGGGGCTCGAGCCGGCACCCTCCGGCTGCAAGGCAAGCGCCTACCCACTGCGGTACTGCCACTTCTTTTGGAGAATTAACAGCCTCTAAACGCTGCGTATAGCTTCCAATGAGAGTCTGGATTCTGGTTGAAGGTATGTGACGTTCTTCCTTTC
>CM024194.1:49398479-49486134 GCA_013435755.1 Amphilophus citrinellus | reverse complement strand
GGGCCTGAAGCTGAAGGCTCTGCCTCCCCTTTACTCTTAAGTATCCTATGAACCACAGGTAAGCCAGCGTCTGAGAGTTGAAGTGTCTTTGGTGTGATCCAGGACTATGCGGTCTTTGAGATACGATGGGGCCTGATTATTCCAGACTTGTAGGGAGGAGAAAGATTTAAATTCTATTCTAGATCTAACAGGGGGAGCCAATGAAGAGAAGCCAATATGGGAGAATGGAGAAACATCTGCTCTCTCTTTTCTAGTCCCTGTCAGTACTTGCCAGGCCCAAGCACAAGAACTTCAGTTTATCGAATTAGAAGCAGGAAATTAGAGGTCATTTCAGGCCTTTATCCATCCATCAATTCTCTTCTGCTTATCCAGGGCCGGCGGTCGCGGGGGCCGGAGCCTAAGCAGAGAACGCCCAGGCTTCCCTCTCCCAGCCACCTCCTCCAGCTCATCCGGAGGACCCTAGGCATTCCAGCAAGCCGAGAGATATAATCTCCCCAGCGTGTCCTGGGTCTACCCACGGGGCCTCCTCCCCTTGTAGACCCCGTTTTTTAAACATATTCTTACAGTTTAACTAATTGATGTGCGTCATCTTGTCTTATTGATAGATTAGGCTGAGTATCATCTGCCATACAATGAAGCAACGGGATGCATATTTAGTGGAAATAAAAACTGGTCCTCGCTCAGACCCCTGTGGTGGAATCCATAATTCACCCTTAGTGTGTTGAAGCATGAAGAAGACTCCCCATTTACATGAACAAATTGGAGTCTATTGATACATATGATTTCAACCACCTGCAGTGCAGTACCTTTAATACTATAGTATGCTCTTAAGTCTCGTAATTAAAATGTTATGGTAACCGTCTCAAAGCTGCACTGAGGTCCAACAGGACAAGACAGAGATGATTCCACTGTCAGAAAACCACCACGCGGAAACAGCCCTGATGTCATGTGATCATCAGCCACGGTGATTCAAACTTTATTGATCCAACAGAGCAGCTGGGGACAAAATGTAGAGCTGGGCAGCGGGGCTCCAGGTGATTGTGATGCAGAAACAATGCTACATCATTGCTATGATGAGTTCTGTGGCTTCATGTTGCACATCTCTTTGAAAAATGTTGTTTGGAACTAAAATTCATTGACAAAAGAAGAGAAGTTATTCTGGATGGAAAAAAAAATATCTCCGCAGAAGACCTTGTTTGAATCTTGTATTCACTGCTCGATTTTAGACCAAAAAGAACAAGCAGCACGCAGCTCCCACTGAGGCGGAGACGTTACTGTGAGGCAGAACCTTCAGAGCTCCATCAGACTCTGCTCCTCCACAGTTCTTCAAAAGCTGCTTTGCCTCCTAGATCTCTGTCCTCTGCGACCTTCTTGCTCTTGATCGCTTCTGTCCTCCAGCCCCTACAAACTCTGAACACCTGCTGCTGCTCTGTACAACTCCTGTTGTGTTTGTTTCTCTCCGTCTGTCAGGTGGAGGTGGGAGGAGGGGGCGGCTAGTCTGTCAGTGCCCTTCAAAACCACCAGACAACCTGCCTGAAGAGTTTATAGTGGCTTTGGCAGTACAGTGCTTCATAGCAAGGTCCACGGTATCAGAATGGCTCTGATCACCCTGAAACACAGCACCAGTATTACAGAGCACCGAACAAAGATGAATGAAGACCTGCTGAGAACCGAGACCTCAGTTGACCTGGATCAGACACAGAGAGGACAGTGGAGAATACAGATGCGGTTCTATGGGCAGATCGTCAGATTTAAAGAGGTGGTGCTCCAAATAAGTCCAAAGGTGTGTGTTGTGTCGTGTGTGTGTGTGTGTGTGTGTGTGTGGTGTTGTGTGTGTGTGGGTGTGTGTGTGTGTGTGTGTGGTGTGTCTGACTGTCTGTGTCTCCTCTGCAGGTCAGGTCCAAACAGGGAACATCAGGAACAGAAGCAGCTCCATGATCAGACTCCTCCGTGGCTGATCAACTCAGTTGATCTCTTTGTTCAAGAAACGTTCAGTTCAGCTGCTTTTTTTCTTTCAAAGCTCAGGAGAACTGATCTCGTTTTTGTTCTCGGGGTTGTGATTCATTTAAAAAACTAACATGTTTCATCCTGCTGTTAACCAGGTTTCTCGTAAGGCAGAATAAATCAGTATGTTGATTCAATTATTAACTCATTTCCTAACAGGGAAGAGTGAGACCTAATGTTTAATAATCCCACATTTTAATTTGTTTATTCTTTGTGCAGTTGATGAAGCTGTTGTTGTATTACTTATCGTTTTGACTTTTTATGCTTAACTCGTTTTTTTGCTGATTTAGCCTTTGTTTTTTGTGGTCTGGGAGCAGGCACCTGTGGGGGATGGGTTGGGGGGGCTGGCAGGAGGAGAGAAAGCTGCAGAGAGCGTGTAAGACTGCAGCTCTGCTTCCTTGTCTTCAACCCTGGGTAGTCAGGTTTTTAGAGGGTTAATAAATTTGGCCAGATTTTCTAGCAATTAGAGCTGCTCCATGTTGGGTCTTAGTTTTTATTTTTTACCCTCGAAACAAACAGATAATGCATAAGGTAAAATTGCAAGAAGCAAATGAATTAACGATAAATAATAGTAGAGGCAAAATGGCTTAAATAATCAAATAGATTAGCTCATCAACACTCTGCTCAGTAACTCTGCCTAACCCTAACCGCCGGTTTTAAAAAAAATCTTTATTGTTGAACACAAAATAATATATAAGGCAAACATGTTTTGAATTAAAGAACAGCACATCAAAAACAATCATAATACATAATGTCTTCAAGAGTCATTGTGAAGATAATGACAAAATAAGTTTAAGCAAGTAGACGTAATATTGGAAGGAAAGAGAATAACTAATAGAAAATCCTGTTTCAGTCAGATGTATGGGGAAAATAGTTTTGTGTCATTAGAAAGAACACATGTTGCCTCTTTTTATTATAATTCGATTTGAAACTTTTGTTTGTGAATGAAAAAATTTTGCATTATGATAATAAAATTCAGCATAGTACAAAATTAACCTTATTTTCGAGTTTACTGTAATAACAGCTAATATCTCGAGTCTAAGGTGTGCACAGAACCTGAGGTCTGTGGAAAAAAGTGAGATTCAGGTCACACAAAATTATTAGGAAATATCAACAGCTAAAAATTAATGTGACGTTTTGAGTACATTTTACACAAAGTACAGGAAGTCATTTACATCAGTAAATTTAGCAATAATACCCTTCACATGAGATGTTATTATAATATTTTTAACTTGTACTTCTTTGGCTTTGTTGCAAATAGTTATTTATAAGGTACGCGCCAGGCCCTCCTCCCGTTTATGTTCTCAATTTGAGCTCTGTTCAAACTACCTGAGTCCGACACTGTTTGTCTCTATGACAGCAACGGCCGAGATGCGTTTATTCGTTACATCAGTAGTAGTAATACCATCCTAGTGCCAGTAATATTTCAACAGACTGAGGATGCGATTAATTTGCTTTCAAACCAATAAGGAGAATATGATTTCTAATCAAAATATTGCAGTTTATTCCAGCAGAGGGAGAGCCTTGTGAGGAAACATTTGGACAGAAGCCAGTTTCCCAGCTCGTAGGGGCTTGCTGCTGAAAATCTGGAAAATTTCATGGGTCATTTATTAGGTAAACAAAATTACGACCATGCCTCCTTATTTACTAAAGATATAAAATACAAACATTGACAAGAGTAGCCTATAAAAAAACTTCTTAGCTCTTCTTGTTGTAAAAAGCAGTACGTTTGATACAACCGTGCATTCAGGTCATCATTCTGCCAGACATGACAGGCTTGAAAAAAAAGATATAATTTGGGATAAAAAAACCAGATTGAAATTTTTCTTAACCAGTTTAACCTTAAAGTGTTGGACAGTGTCTAAAAAATCTAAGACTTCCAGGACCTCCTTCTGTTTACTGTTTGAAAGTTCACGTTCAACAGTTTTGTGATTTATTTTCCAACTGAAGCTTAGAAAATTTTGTTGACTTGTTGTAACCGGTTAAATCATTAACAGAAGAGTAAGGAAGAGGAGATAGCCCTCTGCTTTGGTTTTAGTTTTATGTTTGAGAAAATTAGAAATTATACCCAAAAATACTTAACTGTCTCCTTGATAGGATTATTACCGATCACATCATCACCTGCAGTTATTGAGGACAGAATTCAATTTGGATACATTTGTTTTAAATCTGAGCTTTGAAAGTCGGTTCTGGGATAGTCGGAATTAGGTAAACTTGATGTTTATCTTTAAACAAAAAAGTTGTGTCATCAGCAAGTGGGAACATTTAATTCTCTACCTTCAATTTTTTTTTTCCTGAACTATATGGAATTGCCAATAATCAATGACGAGATAAATAAAAAGGGCGACATAGGGCAGCCTTGATGAACATCTCTGTTAATTTGGAATCTTCAATGTGTTATATTGATTATCCCCGAACTGTTAATATCTCTAATAAAACCATATTGACAATATTAACCACATTTGACCAAAAACTTGAAGTCTTTACGGAACTGTAAGAAGAAATTTATGCTCGTTGTGTCAAAGCTTAAAAAGCTCTAGAAAACAAGCTAAAGTTCATCGGCTTTATCTCACTAACACAATTAATTTAATCCAAAATTACTCTAATGTGATGCTAATATGACACTTTCATAAAAGCCTGTTTGGGTTTCAGCAATTCTATATCTAGGACTGTCTTTAGTCTGTTAGCCTACGTTTTAAGCCCAGAAATCTTATAATCAATTGTAGAGAAGTAATCGCACCAATCTCAATTACTAACCCTATCGGGTTTGGGGATAAGAGAAATGACTATACCCTGTCGACAGACAAAGCCATCAGTACCTGGTGATTTTTCTTTCTCATGAAAACAAAGCCTCTTGAATTTGTAACTTAGGCTAAACCCAAACCCCCAGGGTTACTCAGAAGTCATGCTAGTGGTGACATCTGCATTGATGGGGGGTGTCATAGTCTTCACCCAATCCCTGACCCTCCCTCCCACCTCGCGGGTCATCTCCGTGAAGATGGCTGATCTGTTTGGGGTCTTCTGCTCTCCAGCAGATGGACAGCAGCAGCCCAGTTAGAGATCAGTATGACAGAAGACCACCAGTGGCAGAAGCGTCTGAGTACAGACACATGGGGGGAGGAGGAGGACGGGAAGAGCACCTGCAGGAGGAGCAAACACAGAGGAGGAGGAGTCAGGAGGCGAACTCTGTGTTCCTGATCTCTTTCAGTGTGTTCTGCAGCTGTCTGATGGATGCAGATCTGAACATCCTGGGTTTCGACATATGCTGTTGGATTGAATGAAGTTTATCTGACTGAGTCAGAGTACTATGTTGTGAGGGGGCTGATGAACCTGAAGCACTGACCTTTGACCTGCACGCAGGATTCTTTGCGGCTCATCTCCTGTCCATTGGCTGTGGACGGTGCAGGTGTAGGTTCCACTGTCAGAGCTTGTAGGGTGGGTTCCTCAGAGTGAGGGCTGCGGTCTCCAGTCTGCAGAGCGTCAGCTCTCATTGATGTTCGGTTGGTGTTAACGCTGGCTTTGGTTTCTAATTAATCGCCGCTCTGCAGACGCAGTGGACTGTTGAGGGCTTCGCGTTCACTGTGGTCCCACACCACTGCTGAATCATGAGACACACTGGAAACCTGACAGAGCAGCCGGACCGCTCCTCCCTTCATACACCTCCACCACTGAGGCATCATGCTGGGAAAACTGAGGGGAGAAAAAGTCATCAATGAAGAAACTTATGATACAATCATATGAATTAATGAGAACTGTGTCAGTAATCGTGTTAAACAGTGGTTGGAGTGGTGGGCAGGACAGGTGGGGGCACGAAGTACCTGAGAGAAAAGTCACGTGGAATAAATGTTCAGGATCCCATATACGTTTGGTGGAACAAGGAAATTAGCACGTTAGCAGGTAGGTTAGCTTAGCAACTTGCGGAATTCTCCACCCTCACCCCTCTTTTGTAAACTCTGCTTCCTTCAGACCTCGTTCCACTATCCTCAAGCCGGACCCCCAGGATGGTATATGGAAAACGTTTGAGATCCATGAGCTAGAAGAAGAGATTGCTCAGAGACTTGCCGGAACTGCTGGAGGAAGACCTATTGTTAGTTCTGTGTCACAACTGCAGGAACTGGAGACCATCACAGTTCTATTCTTCAGCTCAAAGAGGAACATGAGTGATGCACGAGTGACTTCAAAGTGCCTTCATTAGTATGAGACCATCTCAGAGCTAATACCACTTAATGTCACACTGAAGTTCAAAGTTCGAGTTTGCAGCGTTTACATTACCAACAGAAGCCACCGAGCTGAAAGTATCTTAACTCATGATTTACAAGATGATGAATTCCTCCAGATTGCTCTCTGGTTGTTAGTTGTGATTATCTGCTATATTTCTTATCTCAGATCTCTTATCACCCTGTTAATCTGATTCTTATCTCTATTGGAGTAGGCAAGCACTCAGTTGGGTCATTTTGTGTGAGCGAAAAAAACATGAACTGCTTTCTTTAATATGAGCACCAGTTGAGAGCCTGAGGCGTTTAACAGAGTGACATTTTAGTAACCTTATCCTGACCCCTGTGATCTCTGACTGGGGCTCTTTGTGGGCGGAGCAGTGGCTGTCCGCCCCTCGTGGTAATTGCATTCATGACACAGGGACCCTTAACGCAATCCAGATAACAAAATTGTTGTCTTATCAGCAATACTTCTGTTTGTGTGCCTTTTCACATGTTATCTTTCCAGGTATTGTTTTGTTTTGTTTTTTGAGTTATGTTGTTCTTTTTTCTTTCTTAGAGTTGCGCATTTCTTGAAAAGTTTTGGTTAGTTTGGTTGTTCTTGTCTTTTTCTGTCTTCCCCCTTTCTTTCTCTCTGTTTTTTCTCCAGCCTGTCACCCTGTCAAACCTGCCCTTATGTACACAAAATAAATAAATAAAATAAAAACACCAACATTACAAGAAAAGCCAATAAAGGACTCTAGCGAGCTTCATCTTGGAAGCCAAATGTGTTTTGCACATAAGTGCATTCAGATCATGATCTCATAGAAAACAACTGCCCGGACCTGACAGGCTTAAAAAACAAAGGTGTGTCCTCAGCAGCATTTGATCCGGTTTGTAAAGGTCCTGAATTACAGACTCAGCATTTCTGAATCTGTCGTTTCACAACACCGCAGTTTCCTCAGTTCATCAACATCACCCCTGACGTCATTGTAGAGAAAAACTGAGGAGGCGACCAAGCTTGGAGAGAAAGCAATGAGAGCCAACAGTAGTGAATAAAACCAGCTAGTGCCCGCTGCTTTTCTTTCACTTATTAAACTTAAACACACGCTGCACCTGTCCAGTCCTTATCTTCACATGTAAGTTAGAGTCAACAGTTAACCCACACCTGAGGTTTTTGACTGAGGGAGGGAGTGGAGCGACACTGGAGAGAACCCACACAGACAAGGAGAACTGAAAACAACACGAACCAGCGGGAATCAAACCAGGAAACAGATGTCCACATGATTTTCACCTTCCATCAACTCACCTGTCAGAACAGACAGCAGCAGCACACCCCAACACCTGCAACATTAGGACAGAGGTCACTGAAGTTCAGAGGTCACTCTCAATGATCCCTCCCACCCGCGCATCTCACTGTTTGCAACCCAGGCTTAAGAGAAACAGTTCTAGCTTGAGCCATTAGAGCACTAATGACTCCTACTCGTTAACTATACAAATATCTATACCCCATATCATCACATATATTCATACTTCTATTCCTTCAGAAGTTGTATTTGTTTGCTGTGATATTTCTTTTAAACTGTGTAAATGGAATTTAAACCGCGTTTTTGATAATACAACATCATTTATTTTATTATTCATTATTATTCTGATTTATTTTCTATATACTTTTATATTCATATTTGCTGCACAACCAAGAGAGATCTGTATTTAATTTATGTCACATATAAAGCCTATTGCATTCTATCTTATTCTATCTAAGGTCAGAGGTCATCATGGGTCACCACAGGTGTAGAAACATCAGTCACCTGCCGCTTCAAGCAGCAAAAGGACAGAAACAGGCCTGCAACCCTGAAGAACAAACTGATCAGCGGTTCAAATGGTCACATGACCAAAAGAGACAAATTATGACTGCATTGATTGGTTCCTGTTCAATCCGATCAATCAAATATTGAGGAAGAGAGATTTAGAGAAAGTGATCAGGCAGATTGAGTCACATGAAGGAGACTCACAGCAGAGGCCAGATTGTTCATTCACTCTCAAATGCTTCCACTGCAGGTCCTCAGAGCCGTCACCACCAAACCCCACAGACTCTGCCTCTGACCTCCTGCATTTCAGGAACCAACATCATTAACTGGGGCTCTCCAAAAAGATTAATACAACGTTAGAAGTAGTTAAGGACCCAGACAGAGTTTTAATTATTTGAAATTCTGATAAATTCTGTTATAGGTCTCTTTATTGCATGTTTGGGGTAGCGGGGGTGTGGGTTTGTGGTTTTTTCGGTCAAGGAACCACACACTACACAGGGATTGAACTTTACACTTCCGTGACCCATTATGCTGTAGTGAGGACCCTCACTTTTCCTGCCAGTCCCAGTACGGTGGTTGCATTACTACACAATAAAAAAAGTATACCACAGAAAACAAATATATCTGGGCTTTTCTAAACAGCCGCCCCCAAATGTGCCAAGTACTCTGAATCAGTGAAAGGCACATCTCAGGTCATGTGGCTGCTGTTGGCTTATGATCTCCTGCCCCGTCAGGAAAGCAGGGAGATAACCATCATGGCTACTGCCTAGGTGTAAATCTTTGTCTTTGATTGCACTTGGTGATCGGTGTGCCATCTCCACTCAACCATTTGGCCAAAGTACTCTGGGAGCTGTAGATCCATCAGCCTAACTATAGCACCTTCCACAAGGTCACTTGATTGACTTGCCATTTCTGTCTGACTGGTAGACTAGGTCCTCTCGGAGCCCTCATCTAGCAAGAAACGGTCCACTCAACACTTGTGACGCCAACACCGTTCACTAAAGTAGTTCCAGTCTCGGATAGAAACCAGTGGCAGTGCGTGATCCATCTGCTGCCCCATCAAGCAATGACTGGTGGGTCACGGATCAACGTTCAGCAACACTGGAAGGGACATAGGCCATTGGCCCTTGGAATTGAGATTCCTTCCACCTCAAATAAGAAAGGTTCCTAACAGAAAACTTCTTTCAGTCACGGGCTGGTCCCCACTTTTGCATAGAGGGCTGTCCTTTTCCCGTACATCACCAAAATGAGAAGCACCAGGTGGACTGAAATCGAAGAATAGATAGAATTGAACTTATTGTTCCTATGATACAAAATTACGCTCCCAAGGATGGTCCCTCCATTAGTCAAACCTCAGATTCCAGAGGAGCAATTCAAGTTTCGTCTGGTCGTGGAACGCTGGACCAGCCTCTTTCTTCTTTCTATTTGGGTGTGCATGGGAGTTAGCGCAGTGATGCGGACGCATTCCAACCAGTTTCTTTTGGTAAAGAGGGAGCTGAGCATTACAGAATCAATGTTGTTGCTAGCAAAAGAAAGCATCCATTCTTAGGAAAACTCAGGCCTGAAAATTTTTCCATGGATTAAGGTAAGATGCACCCAAAAAACCTAACCTTGGCTAGTAGCGTTGCACTAGAACTTTGAACATTACAGAAAAGCTCATTCTTTGGGGAAAACAGAAGCTCTATTTGTTTTGGTTTTATGTATTTATTTCCACAAGCACTTTACATTTTTTTATGTGTTGAATGCGAGAGGTTACTAAAATAAACAGCTGGTTCAAGTTGTGTTTATAAGGAAATTCAATTACTCCTAGTTTCGACCTATAGATGTATGGAGAAATAATTATTAGGTCCTCCGTGACCTCAGTCTGGAATTAAACATGCATTTAAAACATGTGATAGCGTGATGTTACCCTTAATTCTAATACTACTGTTTGAACAGTATTTTGAGAGGTGGGGTGACCCATAACCTATGTCCTGTGGCCGTAAACGTGGAGAGTGACCAGAAGTAACAAAAAGACATTCTGTCCTGCTTGGTGTGTCAATTAGAAAAAACACACAAAGAGTAAGAGTATAACAAGTATTTCCTGTCAGCCTCACCATAGCACAGATTACCTACATATATGGTATAATGATCCCCGCTGCTGGACCACAGATGCAACATCTACACATCTCTGTCTGCCTTCTTTTGACAGAGCGCGCAGAACGTTCCACCTCACTTATAACTAATTTAAGAAATGTACATGTTTAAATTTACACTACGGGTTTGTTTTAAACTTCACTGAGATAACAAAGCCTTTCATGTGAAATTAGAATCTAAAAACCAAGATGTGATACATACGACTGGACCTCAGAATAAATTAAGCAGTTCACATTTAAAATGCCACTGTAAAACACATATACTAAGTACGCTATTTAGTACACATTGAAAATATTAAAGAAGCGGTTGCTCTTCAGCCTGCATTTCAGTTCAGCAGCCAAACTACAGCGTTCTTCCCTTGTCATTGTCATTTCCCCTTTCTTACACCGCTGCCACTCTTCCAGGAACCAAATGCACCAATAGTGAAAATGCACAAAGGAAAACAGCTGTTTCTTTTTACTGAAAGATTCGCATCTTGAAGCTGCTGAAGCTGTTTGTCCTCCATGCTGAACACTGCTTTTCCAAGAGCCTTTCGAGGAAGGCTTTAAGAACTGTTATCCTTGATTGACACTGTTTTGATTCTTGTATGCTTTCTATGTTGTACGACGTGGCCCACACAATCCCACACGACCCTGTTAGTTGACAGACTTCATACCTTTTGTTTCCTGTTAGAAGATCAGAAACTCCAACCAGAACCAGAATAACACAGGAACCAGACCTGCTACAACGGAATTGATGGAGGAGGAGAAGAAAAGAGGAGGAGGAGGTCTGTGGAGAGGAGGGAGGATCAGAAATACCATGAGAGTGGCAGGCTGTGTGCTCTGTACATGAGGAGGAGAGTGTGGAGAGATGACTGAAGATGGTTCAGTCAGTTATTATCAGGTCAGCAGATTAGGGCTGGTCTTTAAACAGGAAGCGATGTCAGTGTGCTGACCTCTGACCCTCAGAAGCTCTGAGGAGATGATCCCAATGTATCAGTGGAACATGAGTAGAGACCTTCATCAGACTGCTGGATGTTAGTGATGGTGTGCTCTGATTTACGTCCAGATGCAACACGTCTTTCATTAAAAAAGAAATAAGCTGCAACTGTGTCACCATTCTTTTGTCTGCAATGCAGGTGATGTCACTTCCTGTCCTCACAGGAAGTGCAGGGATCTCTAGGATCGGAGAATCATCTGACCAACAAAGACACAAACAGAGTGATTCAGAGACAGAGTTCCACCAGAGAGACAGCTGCAAACATCTGTCTGTACCTGAAACACTGATGGAGACTTTATCGCTCTGCTGTCCAGAACAGTTTATACAGGAGTAACTCCCACCAGAGTGTACAAAGAGATCCAGAACACAGGAGGAACCATCAATCCTCCCAAAGCCTGCAGCTGCTCCACAGTCCTCAGTGAGTCCTCCTCTGGTCCTCTTCACTGTCCATCCATCAACTGTCTGTCCATCATCAACACAACTCAGAGACACTGGAGAAGATCCACTGAAGAAATGCTGAAGGTTGGACTGACAGACAGAGAGACTGGAGGACAGACAGACAGAGTCAATGTGTTTGTGTTCTTGTTGGAGTCTCTCTGATTGTTTTCACTTCCATCAACTCACCTGCAGAAACAGTCAGTGCAGACAGCAGCAGCACACACCCCACCTGCAACAGGAGGGCAGAGGTCACTAAAGTTCAGATATTATTAGAGGTCAAGTCAAACTGTGGGGGAATTATTGTAATTATTGTGAATACAGCTTTTGGGGGACAGAACAGTTCATCTACTAATCAGAAGGTTGGTAGTTTGATCCCTGACTACTCCAGTGGCTACTGCTCCTGATGCATTCATGGGAGTGGGAATGTGTGTGAATGTAGACAAAGTGTTTAGGTATGGAAAATAGTGTGATTGGGTGAATGAGGCTTGCAGTAAAGTGTGCTTTGAGTGCTGCAATTCCATATTCCCCAACTGGATGCCAATTAGTTGCTAGCATTTACTGGGTAAAATTGGTTGCAAAGTGGTATACAATACTGGAATCACTAGAATCTGCTAACAACCAAATGAATTGCAGGGAGGTCCTCAGGTGTGTGTTAACACAAGTCAGTTCTGAAAAGAACATTGTAGCACAGCTTAGGTTGCAATGCTGCTTCTGAACCAACCACTAGTGATGGGCAAAGTGAGGTTTTGAGAAACACTGAATCATTCAAAGCAATTGTGCCGGAACTGTGCCGAAGATTCAGAATAATCTGAGACACATCTCTATAGTGACACCTAGTGGATGCTTTAGAGCTTTGCACATCTTGATAATGACATTTTCTAAAACAATGAAACACACAAACGCTGCACAATTGTAAGCGAGGCTACTTATTGCACCAAACTATCAATAAATATGATCCGCATATGTTTTTGGAAAAATCTCCGTCCAACAAAGCAAGAAAAACTCTCTGGTCAAAGACCGCACGCTGTGAATGTAAAGAGCTGTGTGTTCGTACTGTTTCCCTCTTTTGTTTTAACATGTGCTTCAGTTACTTAGGGGGAGTGGTGGTCTAGGGGAGAAGAAGAGAGTTCATCACTGAGAGGACCCCTGGTTTGAATCCTTGGGCTGGCATCACTGTGGGTCCCCAAGCAAGGCCCCCACCCCTGCAACCCTGAACAGGATAAGCGGAAGAGAATGGATGGATCTAAACCAATAGGCTTGTGCAGTCTGCATACTGTCACACTCAATTTTTTTCTACAAAGAATGTTTTTTATGCCACTTACACAAAGTACTGATGCTATTGTAAGAGAGGCTCCTGCACCACTAAGGCAAGAAGGCAGCAGAAAGTTGAACTGAAGAAACTGAAACAATAGTGTCTGAGGAGGAAGCCAGAAAGGTGGACCTTTCCAAAATTTTTTCCAATGAAATAATGGAGGTCCTGAAAATCACTGAGACATTGGTAGTAAGAGTAGTATTAGCAGTAATACAATTACTAATGGTTTAAAGTGTTTAAATTTTTCTAAGTCAGGCCTTCATGATTTGTTCAACCGGTCTTGAGTACAAACAAATTCAGTTCAAAAATATTGACACGTCACTGATTTCAGTTTGATTTATACAGAAATTTGTCCTTATGTACTGTTTTTGAACGAGGTTTCTAAGAATTACCATGGTTCCCAGTTCGTGTGGTGCAGACAGAAAAGAGGAAAAAATGAACTATGAAAAAGTTCCTGTGGTGTTAAAGCACACAGTAAATATGTGATTCAAGTTCTGTCCTTGTTCTCTCATTAATAATACACACAAACACACAATAAGACCTTAAGCTGGGTCACATTATCTTTCACTGACTGAGTAGCTTTGAATGGGGACCTGCTGTATTTGGATCATGCAGCTTGTGTAAATGAAGAAGGTGAGTCATATTTAGTTCATAAAGCTGACACATCCCAATCATTACCATGTTTTAATCAACAAACACTCACACTGACTCAAATCTACACTCTGTTTATTACAAGTTTAGTATCTTTGTGGCTAGGAGCAGACACTTTCTGTGATCGCTGCTGATTTACTGACTCTTACCCAAGGAGTAGCAGTAACTGGTCTGAGTGTTGGACTATCTCACAGCTACAGGTCAGAGGTAAACTGTGGGGACTATAATCAGCAGCTGAGGCTCTAACTGTGTTTTAGCTCAGTCTTTGTGCTGCTGTGAGTCACTCTCTGCTGGAAATGTGTGTTTTGCTCTACAAAGGTGTGTTAGAGCTGGAATGAATGGATTAATGAGAGTAGGAAGACGAGGATTGACTCACCAAGGAGAAGAGAAACAGATGCAGCCTTCATGTTGTCTGGATGACATCTAAATGAAGTCTGACCAACAGAGCGATGGCTTCAGCTACAGCATCTTCACTTCCTTGTTCAGCGTCACTGGCTGCGCCCTGCATAAACCTGCTGCTATTATAATGGTATGTTTGCCTTAATGGAGTTCAGTGTGGTTTAGAATTTCTGTGAGACGATGAGACCCGCAGCAGGTTTGATTTAGAAATGGTGGGTACAGTTTCTGCTCTTTAGTTGTTCTGACGTGATGTACCTAGAAATATTAGACAGAACTGCAAAAGTTTGTTTCTCTATTCTGTTTCCCTTTATTGTTTATTCCTGCTGTGTCTCGATGTGTCAGGGTAACACTCTCCATATCAACTCTAGAGATGTTCTAGTTTTGAAGTATAGTTCCTATTGCTAGTTTGATTCTTATGTTTTCATCTTTTACTCCTTCATCCATGTTTTTAGTCTCTATCCCGCTTCTCTGGTGTTAATGTGTGCTGCTCATGTCTTTCTAATGATTACTGCTTTTTTTTTCATCATCACTTTTTCTTGTGTCTGATCCAGTCCTGTCTTTTTCTTTCTGTTAGGAAAATTATCAAATCCAAGAAACTCAGAGCACTCAGAACAAACACCATTTAGGGATTTATTCTTTGCACAGGAGCCCTTATATCTCAGTGAGGCATGATGCAAAATGCTTGCTAGGTCAGAGTGTTTTTGATTTCTTTTACATATGCAACTAAAAAAAACATGATAAGAAAAAGGTGCCTCTGCAGTTCTCACCGCCCTGGGGGTGCCTCCCTAAATTCACTTCCCAGCATCGAAAACAATAGTAGAGATTGTAAGTGTATTCTTTTACTGTCACAGACTAAACAGCTGTATAGACAGGTGTGGGAATGATAATAATAATGCCAAAATACTGTTTTCCTTCCATCAAGGTCAGCATACAATACAGTGTGTCAGGTTGTTTCAGGCAACACCTACTTTAACCTCAATTGGTTGCACATAAATGTGTCTGAGAAAAGACATCAAGACAGAGGATACCATTGAGCAAGCACTTGGTGACAGTGGTAAGGAAAAACTCCAGGGAGCCAATGAAAAGAAGCTAATTTGGGAAAAATATGCTCTCTCTTTCTAATCCCTCACCTCTCAGATGTCATTCCTGGAATCTGCTGGAGCCATTCTCCTAGTTGCGTGTGTGTGTGTGTGTGGGGGGGGGGGGGGGGGGGCTTCTGATTACCTCTGGGAAAACTGTTACCGTCACTTTCCACATCCTTTGTAACTTCTCTGAGCTCTTGGTATTTTTAGCGCTTCTTGTGTTCTTTCTTCTTGATGTTGCCATCACTTGGTATTGCAGTGTCTAACACTACAGCTTTCTTCCTCTGTTTGTCCACCACTATGATGCCCGGTTGGTTAGCAACTCAAGCCTTTCTGTCAGTATTTGGAAGTCCCACAGGATCTTCGTTCGGTCATTCTCAACCACCTGTCACACATCACATTTTGACCTTGGAACTTACAGGTCATACTTGGCAAAGATGTTCCTGTGTACTCTGCCAGCCACTTGGTTATGGTGTTCCATGTATGCCCTGCCCGCCTGCATCTTCCACCCTGCTGTTATGTCAGCCTCTATCAGTTTTCCATGATTAGTGCCTCTGTGCTGTCTGGTAGTCCAGCTTTGTCCAGCCATTGGTAGGATTTTTCCATATCAGCCACTTCTTCCATCTGCCGGTGATACATGTTGTGCAAAGGCCTGTTCTTCCAGGATGGTTCCTATTATTTCTCCTTTTCTTTCTTGGGTTCCTGCTGCCTGAGGTACTCACTAAACACATGATCCTTTGTGGTCATCTTCCTGATTTATTCATGGATCTTTTTTGTTTTGTCTGGGATAGTGGGTCTGACACTCACTAGTCCTCGGCCTCCATCCTTCCACTTACCATACAGTCTTAGGGTGCTGGATTTGGGGTAAAAACTTTCCATGCATGTAAAGGAGCTTTCTTGTCTTGATATCAGAGGGGTTATCTTTCTTCCTTTTGTGAGGTTATTATCCCAGCAGGGTATCTAATAACTGGCTAGGTGTTGATTGCCCAGATCTTGTTATTCCCATTCAGCTGACTCTTCAGGGTTTGTCTTGGAGGTTGCAGCTTTTCCTTGCAACCTCTTTATGGTGCGTATTTGTGGGATTCCCAGGCACATGCAGCAGTCTTCACTATCTGCAGTGTTACCTTTTAGTAATGCAATACTGTCAGTTCTGACTACCTTCCCTCTCTTTTTTATTATCTTCTACCATCTTTGTTACTTCTCCAGTCCACATGTCATTCCAGTGTCATTGTTGGAGATCCAAGTGGTGTAAATCAGTGTATCAGTATCTTGTTCACTCCTGGCATACAGTATGATGTCATCCATGTAGAAGAGCTGGCTGACGGTTCTCTATTTTGTCGTTGGTATCCATAGCCAATCTTGCTGATGATTCAGGCATATGCAGAACAGCAGTGAGGATAGTGCATCTCCTTGCTAAATCCCACACTTGATGGTGACTTGTGCAATTGGCTTCTAGTTGGCCTCTAATGTTTTTCTCCACATAACCATTGAGTTCTCGATGAAGCCTTTTAGTGTTCTATGTTTTGCTCTTCTGGGATCTTTTCCAACTCCTTCCTGGGCCTCGCACATGTATTGAGCCAAGTGCCTGCTCATCTTTGCTGCTATGATGCCTGACAGGAGTTTCCATGTTATACTGTGGCAGGTTACTGGCTGGTAGTTGGATGGGACCAGTCCCTTCTGAGGGTCCTTGGAGATCAGGACCGTCCAGCCTTCAGTCAGCCGTTTTGTGCTTTTGTGCCTTTTATCCTCTAGCAACTGGTTCCTTTGTGCTGCCAGGCACTCATAGAGTACAGTTAGCATCAATTAGCCAGTAGGTGTGAATCATATCAGAGCCTGGTGCTGTCAAGCTCTTCATGTGTGAGACTTTTTTTTGGATGTCTGCCACTTACTGGATCTTGTTAGGTAGGATGTGCCCGGGTGGCATCCTAGTCAGATGCCCAAACCACCTCAGCTTGTCAGGTTGGATGGTGAACGTTGGTGGACAGCCATTTTCAGGTCTCTCCAGAGATGCTCAATTGGGTTTAGGTCAGGTCTCTGGCTGGGCCAGTCAAGAATGGTCACAGAGTTGTTCTGAAGCCACTCCTTTGTTATTTTAGTCATGTGCTTAGGGTCATTGTCTTGTTGGAAAGTGAACCTTCGGCCCAGTCTGAGGTCCTGAGCACTCTGGAAGAGGTGTTCTTCCAGGATATCTCTGTACTTGGCCGCATTCATCTTTCCTTCAATTGCAACCAGTCGTCCTGTCCCTGCAGCTTAAAAACACCCCCATAGCATGATGCTGCCACCACCATGTTTCACTGTCGGAATTGTATTGGGCAGGTGATGAGCAGTGCCTGGTTTTCTCCACACATACCGCTTAGAATTAATGCCAAAAGTTCAATCTTGGTCTCATTAGACCAGAGAATCTTATTTATCATAGTCTGGGAGTCCTTCATGTGTTCTTTCATATGTCTGCACTGAGGAGAGGCTTCCATTGGGCCACTCTGCCATAAAAATTGCTAATTTATTAAGGCTGCAATGGAACAAAGAGTGAAAAATTACAGGGGTCTGAGTACTTTTCATACCCACTGTATGTCTCCTTATATATGTGTTCTGCTGCCACAATCAATTATGGACATCCTTATGTTCCAACATGGTGTTCATTATGGACACTCTCAATTCAGTGTTTTTTAGCACCAAATCACAACAGTTGTGTCAAGGTGCTTTATATCGTATTTGTATCCTATCTTTTTCTGATGTAATTTTAAAATGACTCCCATCATAAATCCATATTGGTTCTAATTTGTGGCTCTAATTTATTTCATCCACAGTGGTGCCACCTTCCACTTCATTTTCTGTTTACATGCGACATCAGGAAGTCACCAAGGCACTGAGAAAACAAGACATAAAATAGAGACTGGAGCTTTTACAGCATTGAATTGAACTTGGTTGTCATGCTCTTCGCTATCCAAGATGAAGGAACTTAAAAGAATAGAATAATCCAGTCCAGCATTGCCCACACATACACAGTCATAAGCATATGTATCTCTTACTATGGACTGAATATCCTCTCTCTTCTTATTATTTTCCTCTGACTATGACCTGGGAGATTAACATCTTACAAGATAATTTGACTTTTTCTAGCAATCACTTGTCTCTTTTTTTAATAAATCGATTTAATCAACATTGGCACATTGAAGGGCAGGTGGCTTTATTTCTATTTAAATTGTGATTTATTTCTTTTTAAATTAAGAAGTGGGCTTGGTTTTATTAATTTGAATGTACACAGTCAAGTCTCAAAAATGGATATGTTTTGCATCTAGGGAAACTCCACAAATGCTGATTAGCAAAAATGTGGTTAAATAAATCTATCCTGAACAAAGAGAAGCCAGTAAGGGCAGAGGTGTTACTATTTATATAAAAACCAGATTTCAATAAAAAACACATCTCTCTAAATCACTGACAAAACTGTGTTCTCCCCGTGTCTGTGTGAGTACTCCCACAGTTCCTCCCACAGTCCAAAGGCATGCAGTTCCTGGGGTTGGGTTAAGTGGTGATTCTAAACTGCCCAAAGGTGTGAGTAAAAATCCTGATAAAGCAACACTGATTGATCTCATACTGACAATGCTGAACCTAAGGCTTCACTATTTGCAAATGACATTAGCGATCACTGTGTAATTGCCACTGTCAGAAACACCAAGACTCCTAAACTTAAGGTCCGCCACCCATATCCGGCCTGCGATATAATTATACTCGGCCTGCGAGATAATTTAATATGGCTATGATCAATGGCCCACCGATAAATAGCGCTCCCACCACTTATGCTACAAATCCCGCTATGCACTGCAACAACTGCAACACATGGGAGGCAGAGGACCTGTTCTCTCCCATTGGAGGTAAACTGAGTGTCTCTTTTCCCTGCCTGCATTGTGCAGGGAAAAGGGTAGATAGGTGGGATGGATGCGGGAGAAGACGCAGAGGGAGACCTGTACAGGTGAGCTGTGCAGCAAAGTCCTGAAGACAGAACGCGTCGGAAGCACCGAAACACAGACAGTGAACTTCATGAGAGGCTTAAATGAAAGGTTTACATCACTGACAGTTTCAGGGGAAATAGATTCTGAATTTGGCGCCATGACTTCACACAGAGAGAAACTAAATATGAATGAATGAAATGAATAAGAAATGGAATAAGAGACAAACTAAATAGCTTGTTGTTTCTTATTTCTGGATATTTTTCTGATATCACATCACAAGTTTTCATCAGCTTGAAATATTCTCATTGTTCCTGATGTTATGTGTTGAGGAAAAAATGGCTGTTTCTGGCCATTCAAATTCATATTGCTTATTTAAAAAAAAAAAAATCAGTTTTAAACAAATCTTGTTTGACCTGCAATTTCAATTTTGTCCCATTTTGTGATTGAGTACCCACACTGTAAAAGCAAGTCTGTAAAAATACAGGACAAAGCACTGTATAAATATGATGGAATTTTTTTGTATTAGCCATTTACAAGAGTTTTTCCATATTTCGTGATAAATACAATGCATTGTGGGAGCAAGAACCCCAAAAGGAGGGAAAAGTTAGTTGGAAAGCAGCCATTACACTATAGGCTTCTTTTGGATTTCAGAATCAGAATCTTGAGAAACCACCTTCACGTTTCCTTGTTAATATTAAAACTTATTTTTTGCATATTAAAATAATGTGCCTAAAAAAACAAAAAACCAAAAAAAACTTAATATCATTTTAATTAGAAAGAACTGTTCATTTGTGTTAGCTGGTATTTGCTGTAACCATCTAGGAATATTTTCTGACTCATTTTGGAAATAATTGTGATTTACGTCGAATTTGACTGAAGCTTTACATTTTAGTGAATATCAAAATTATTTGTGGCCATGATACCACCAATTTGTGGCAGCTAGCTAATGAGCTAAAGTCAGTGATAATGGAAAACTGAATGTTTCTACTAAGGTACAGACAAAAAAAAATAATTGGGGACTCTAATATAAGTTTTATAATAAAATTTGTGTTTTACGGTTACCTTTATTTTAGACCTTAAGGGGTTGCAGGCAGAGTTACGCTAACCTCAAACTTTCCTAAGTGATCCTAACATGTTAATGTTGGTCTCTGTTAGCTAAAGTAAAGACTGCTAGTTAGTTCAACATATTGTTGAAAATTTGCATGTGGTACACCTTCTATATGTCCCTAATTGGTATCATTGCCTAGTTCTCGAGGCATTTAGAAAAAAAGGCATCCTGGAGAGGAAATAAAGAAAGTGCCAGTTGAGAGTAAGCTCTGGCCTCGTTCCTGTCTAACCTGTACAAAATATAAGTACATTAAAGTTAGCAGACCAGCATAAACCAGTTTGCTGGTAAGTTCATTGAAATGTCAGTTTAATTATTTTTTACTCAGCACATTATTACACACACACACACACACACACACACACACACACACACATATATATATACATATATATATATATATATATATATGTATATATATATATATATATATATATATATATATATATATATATATATATATATATATATATCTTTTATTCATGTATTGAATATTCAGTCATACTATCTTGAGACAATACATTACATAGATGATGCTGTCATATTTTCATATAGATTTTGAGTTCAGGAAAATAAAGGAATTTTTAACATTAAATGCACCAGTTATAATCTCTCCAATCTCATTGTACATCGTGTATAATGACAATAAAGGTATCTATTCTATTCTATTCTATTCTATAAATTGTTTCAGTGTTGTTGTTTACTAAGTAGAGATTTTAACAAAGATAATTTTTTTTAACAAATGCTGCAAAGGTTATAATTGTCTAAATGTCTATTAAAGCACATTTTCAAAAAAGTAAAATTAATAAGTTAACTTGAAAGTAACTGCCTCTTAATGGCAATATAAACAGGACTTTAGTGTTAACTGAAATGCCCATAAATAACACAGAGAATATACTGTAAATCTACAGAATTTTCCATTTTACCATTTATGGAAAAGTTCATTAAATTTCCATAGAAAAACAGAAAATGTCCTGGCAAAAAATTACCAGGACATTTTCCTGTTATTTTTATGGAATTTTGTTTTTCTTAAATTGCCCCATTTCCAAACCAACCTGCTGGGAAGTGAAGATGCTGTGGCTAAAGCCATCGCTCTGTAGGTCAGACTTCATTTAGTCGTCATCCAGACAACATGAAGGCTGCATCTGTTTCTCTGCTCCTTCAATCCTCGTCTTCCTACTCTCATTAATCCATTCATTCCTGCTGCTGTGAGTCAGTCACAGCAGCACAAAGACTGAGCTAAAACACAGTTAGAGCCTCAGCTGCTGATTATAGTCCCCACAGTTTACCTCTGACCTGTAGCTGTGAGATAGTCCAACACTCAGACCAGTTACTGCTACTCCTTGGGTAAGAGTCAGTAAATCAGCAGAGATCACAGAAAGTGTCTGCTCCTAGCCACAAAGATACTAAACTTGTAATAAACAAAGTGTAGATTTGAGTCAGTGTGAGTGTTTGTCGATTAAAACATGGTAATGATTGGGATGTGTCAGCTTTATGAACTAAATCTGACTCACCTTCTTCATTTACACAAGCTGCACGATCCAAATACAGCAGGTCCCCATTCAAAGCTACTCAGTCAGTGAATGTAATGTCAGTGAAAGCTAACGTGATAATGTGACCCAGCTGGAGGTCTTATTGTGTGTTTGTGTGTATTATTAATGAGAGAACAAGGACACAACCTGAATCACATGTTCTCTGTGTGACACCACAGTAACTTTTTCATAGTTCCTGTATTAATTTGTGGTGGCACTGCCTTTTTTCTGTCTGCACTACAGGAACTGAGAACCATCGCAATTTTTAGAACCCAGTTGTAGGGTCTCCTTTAGATTCTAATGTTGATTATATATTTCTTACCATAAAAGATACACTGACTTTCACACTATGGGTGGTGCAGATGTACACTGATTTGTTGAATACATGACAGAAATTAGCTAGATTTATAAAATAATGTACAGTCCTGCAGTCCTGTAAAAACCCATGATTCAGTAGCTTGTAGATCCACATTTAGCAGGAACAAGTTACATTGATGCAAGGTCCCCAAATCCTCATCCCTCCATCACTGTGCTGACAGCTTGTCTGAGGTGTTTGTGCTGATATGCTGAGCTTAGTGTTGTATTATGGCCAAGCATCTCCATTTTGGTCTTCTCTGTCCAAAGGACATTGGGCCTCATTCAGAAACACTGTGTGAGGACAAATCTGGATAAATCATGGATATGAATGTTTCAAACTGAAATCAGTGATTTGTCAATATTTTTGAACCTGAATTTCTTTGTACTCAGACCGTTTGAACAAATCAAGAAGGCCTGACTTAGAAAATTTAAACATTTATTTAAACTGTTAATATGTAATTGTATTACAGCTAATACTACTTTTACTACCAATGTCTCACTGATATTGAGAACCTCCATTATTTCAACTCAAAACAGTGAAGTGGATAAAACTCTCCAAAGGTCCGCCTTTTCTGGCTTCCTCAACAGACACTATTGTTTCAGTTTCTACAGTATGACTTTCTGATGCTTTCTTGCCTTAGTGGTGCAGGAGCCTCTCTTACAGTTTCATCACTATTTTGTGTAAATTTCAGTAAACACATTTCCCTGTATAGAAAAATGGGGCATTGCAGTATGAATATTGCACAAGCCTGTTGGTTTAGATTGATTTTAAATTACTAACATATGCAAAATGGTAAGAAAAACAGGTGCAAGTTAAATGAATCAGCTGGTAATTGTGTGCACACACTTGTTTTTGTTTATGCTGCTTAAATAGTGTGAGAACATTTCTATGCAAATATTAGTGAATGAAGTTGAATGAATCATGTGGTTGGTTCAGATGCAGCACTGCAACTCTAAGAGGCATCAACCTTTCCCACATACCTTATTTGGCAGCACAATTAGAAAAAGACTGAACATGAACTTTAACCTCTAACATGAGTCTATAAAGTCTGAGGTGGAGCTCTTGGGTTGTTGAGGGGGAGTTTTTGGAGCATTTTGTCTGACCTTGGAGTGATTTTGGTGGGATGTGCACTCCTGGGAAGATTGTGGCTTTGTGTTCACACATACCTGAAAACCTTGCGATTGATTTGGTTGTTAGCAGATACTAACAACCTCTCAACTTCTAAGTTTGTGTTCCAGTGTTGTATACCATGCTGCAATCAATGTTATCTAGTAACTGCTAGCAACTAGTTGGCAACCAGTTGGAGAATACACATTTTCGTAGCTTGTGGTTGCCAAGGAATTGCAGTACTCAAAGCACTCTTTACTGCAAGCCTCATTCACCCAGTCACACTTTTTTCCATGCCTAAGTATTTTGTGTAACATTCACACACATTCACACTCTCATGAACGCATCAGGAGCAACTCTGGGTTCAGTATCTTGCCCAAATATACTTTGGAATGCAAACAGGAGCAGCCAGGGATCAAACTACCAACCTTCTTCTGGCAGTCTAGTCATCACTTGATGGGCCTGTCACTGGTAGCCAATTCTAGTGGTGGAGGTGGGTGCATAAGTCACATCTCTCTACCTGTCTCCTCCTAGCTGATTGTGTCATTTCCAGGCTTCAGGTCTCTGTCTGCAGCAGGTAAGAGTGCTCACGGATTTGATCAACGTCCTTGGTCTACGTTGGAGCACTTAGAACAATAAGTGTGTTGTAGAATAGCAGAGTAGCTTCTCCAGCTGGCTCATCTGGAGCAACAAAAACACACACTGCTTCCAGCTGATTGGAGCTGCTGCTGTACTGTCTTTGTCACTGTTTTCTCTGGCTTTTGCTGCTGTGTCTTGTCTTTACTGTGGTCTGGTTCTGTCCTCTTCTTCTTCTCTTCCCGTCTCTGCATCTTTCTCTGTCTCTGTGTTTCTCTCTTCTTCTCCCTCAGTCTTAACTGTGTTACTGTCTGTGTTTTGGTCTTTGTCTGTGTAACCAAGATGTCTAACAGCCTGCACTGGAACACACACACACACACACACACACACACACACACACACACACACACACACACACACACACACACACACACACACACACACACACACACACACAGGGACAGAGAAAGGTGCAGAAACAGGAAAAAGAAAGGCAAACAAAAGTAAGTGTGATACAAAGAGTGGGCCAACATTTATATCTTAAAGATGGTATCTGCCCACTTGTGTTTGACCCCTCCTAATTTACATAAAGTCTCAACCCATGAAACTTGTATCCCACGTGGGCTAAAGAAACAAACGTCACCAGGGTATCTCAGCGGTTTACAGCAGCTCAGGCAGGTGTCATAATGAAGGATCTTCTATTAAAACCTCTGCTTCTCTATGTTACACAAACACAGGCGGGTCTGCAGAGCTCCATTGTTGGAGCGTACGTGTCAGAAGACTTCCTAACATACAGCATGAGGTTACAAAGGTCACATGAAGCAGAGATTTTCTTGCCTCCCACCAAGGCCACAAAAACATGTGAGCATCAGATAAAACAGGCCTTACCTTCACCTCATTAACATTAAAGCCTACAGTGTTCACTAATTCAGTGTGTGTGACTAATATACTTTAAAACATGATATGAAAAAACTGACAGTAGATATCAGTATAAAGATGATGACAGTGTTCTGGACCTCTCCGTCTTCCCTTCTGTGAAAAGTCTTCTGACCACCACAGCCTGCAGCTCTCCTGGTATTTCTGCTCCTCCCTCCTCTCCCACAGCCCTCCCTCCTCCTCTTTTCTCCTCCTCCATCATTCCAGTTGTAGCAGGTCTGGTTTCTGTGGTTCTTCTGGTTCTGGTTGGAGTTCTGATCTTCTGCAGGAAACTAAAAGGTATGAAGTCTGTCAGACTCAACAGTTCAGTGTGGATTGTGTGCTCACTCGTACAAACATATAAAGCATACAAGAATCAAACAGTGTCACATGCAGGATCACATTTCTAAAGCCTCCTCTGAAAGGCTTGGAAGCAGTTTCAGCAGTGGAGGACAAACAGCTTCAGCAGCTTCAGATGCAGTGTCATAAAGCTTCAGATTTTATGGCACTGCATGAAAAGTGGGGTTTTCGACAGTTTCTTGTATGTAATATTGCCGCGCGCCTTGAGCTTTAGGGCTCTCAGCAGGAGGCTTTGGCCAGAACAGTAAACTGTAGGGAAACTGCCGTGGACTCTCTGTGTCAGTGCTCCCTCAGCTCCCCCCCCTCTCCTCAGGTCTAGGCCAGGCTCTCATATGTAAAGGAGGTTTCTGTGAGTCATATAAATGCAAAGCAAGTACTCACCAGTGGTCACCAGTACTCACCAGTGGTCTACCCCTCCCAACAGTTGTAAGCAGCATATTTTTATTTTGAGATATATATAATCAAATTTACATTATCATCTTTTAAGCCTTTTTCCATTTCAATGTGACTACACATAAATTATACAGTGAAACATTCAAACAAGACTAAACTCAGAAGAAATCATTCTATATTATAAATTAGTATTATCTAGTTAGAAATATACTTTTGGACGTTTTCAGCTTTTGTCCCTTTTTCCAATAAGGCTGTGAGCTTCTGTCTGTGAGCTTCTGTCTGTGAGCTTCTGTCTGTGAGCTTCTGTCTGTGAGCTTCTGTCTTGTGAGCCTTTGTCATGGAGTTTTTTGTGAACCCTGAACTTTATTGGACTGAGGGAGATAAACAAAGGCTATAACTTGATGTTGGTGACACTACAAGCATTATTTTCATTGAAAAGCAAACTCAGTTTTCAGTCTAATTCACTGTAACAAAAAGTCTGTCACACCATCATCCTCTTCTGTGCAGTGGCTTCCAGCTAGCATTGAACATTCAGACAACATCCCATGAATGCTGCCATAAACTTTCAGTGAATGTTCACATGCATTAATGACATTAAAGACTACCAAGGCAGATGGAATAAGAAAATACATAAGAGATATCAGCAAAACCTTCATGAGAAAAACGTAAATATTTTAATGCAACAGGTTTTGGAATAAGACTTTTACAATAAAACAATTCACAGAAAATCTTTAATATTTGAAAACTATGCCAAATAAAAAGCTGAAGTCATTTACAAAGTTTGATATTTTAAAGATTTAAATGAAGACTCCCCTCATTTCTAGGGGCACTGCCCCACACTAAATCTAGATCTCAAACACTGTGCAGAGTGGCAGTACAACAGTGACCTTCTCAGTTGTCCTGCTTAAACAGACAGTGGATGTGTGAACAACACATCTTCCAGCTCACAGGGGGTCGTTTTGACTGTTGGGTTTTCTCTGTATTATTGTAGGGTCTTTACCCACAATACAAACCTTAATGCTCATGGAATCACGCTACTGCTGATTTCCTGTAAGTAAGTAAAGTTTATTTATATAGCGCTTTACAAGAACAAAGTTCACAAAGTTCTTTATAATATAGAAAACATGTAAGATTTACAATGGTATAAATACAGTGGTATGCAAAAGTTTCTTCAGATCAGCAGTTTCAGTTAAATATATCATATAGCAGATGAACACAGTGATATTTGAGAAGTGAAATGAAATTTTTAGGATTTACTGAAAGTGTGCAATAATTATTTAAACAAAATTAGGCAGGTGCATAAGTTTGGGCACCCTTGTCATTTTATTGATTTGAATACCTTTAGCACTAATTACTGGAACACAAAATTTGTTTTGTAAGCTCAGTGACCCTTTACACACACACACGTATGTGTGTATATATATAACTATATATATATATAGAGATATATATATATATATATGTTGTTAGCCCTCTTGGCCTGGGCGGCCTCCTGACCTGCTCTGTCTGGGCCATTCCTCGCCCGGACGGCTACCTGGCCTATATTTTTGAACTGTTGCCCAGCTGTGTGCTGCCACTTTGTTTTGTTTTGGCCATTATTTGGACTCCTGTGCCCCTTGCAGTTTTGTTTGCTTGTTTGTTTGTTTGCTTGGTTTCTTGTGTTTCCCTCCCAGCTGTTTCCCCTTTGCCCATTACCAGCTGTGTAGATCTCAGACTGTTGTTTCTAAATGAAGCCAAGACAAACTGGCAGGAATAAAATGATTCGTTTATTCTGTTCCATCAAAATACAACAATTAATTTTAAGCTGTGACTGATTTTGATTGACAGACAATCTTAAAAGAATAAAACATGAAAATCAGCAGCATGCTGATGATGACAATAATGCTGCAGCTAACACTGATCCTTCAGTAATTCACTGATGAACAAAGATACAAACTACATACAATGACTGTGGTATCAACACTGTTGGAGATCAAAGCATTTATTGATTAGCAATCATTCAAAAATCAGAGCTGTCTCTCTGTATTCACACATTCCAGCTGCCAGTTCAGGAACTATCAGGAACTTTCTGAAGTCTGCATGAACCACTTGAAGGTCCTGCTCATCAAACTCTTACTCAGTAACTCTGCCTAAACCTAACCAGGTACTCAGAAGTCATGCTCAGTGGTGACATCTGCAGTGATGTCATCATACTTGTCACCCAATCCCTGACCTCCTCCACCTTGCTGGGTCGTCTCCATGGAGATGGCTGATCTGTTCGGTGTCTTCCTGCTGCAGCAGATGGACAGCAGCAGACCAGTAGAGATGCAGTATGGAAAAAAGACCACCAGATGGCAGAAGAGCCTGAGCACAGGAGGAGGAAGAGCACCTGCAGGAGGAGCAAACACAGAGGAGGAGGAGTCAGGAGGAGAACTCTGTGTTCCTGATCTCTTTCACTGTGTTCTGCAGCTGTTCTGACTGGATGCAGCTGAACATCCTGGTGTTTCTGACATACTGTGTTGGACAGAATGAAGATTTCTCTGACTGAGTCAGTACTATGGTGGCATGAGGGATGAACCCGCAGCACTGACCTTTGACCTTCAGCAGGATATCTTTGCGGCTCATATCCTGTCCGTGGCTGTGGACGGTGCAGGTGTAGGTTCCACTGTCAGAGCCTGTAGGGTTCCTCAGAGTGAGGCTGAGGTCTCCAGTCTGCAGAGCGTCAGCTCTCATTGATGTTCGGTTGGTGTAACGCTGGCTTTGGTTTCTAAGATCATCGCCGCTCTGCAGACGCACGTGGACTGTTGAGGGCTTCGAGTCACTGTGGTCCCACACCACTGCTGAATCAGAGAACACTGGAACCTGACAGAGCAGCAGGACAGACTCCTCCCCTTCATACACCTCCACCACTGAGGCATGCTGGGAAGCTGAGGGGAGAAACCAGTTATCTAATTTTTCTCCTGGATGTTGTGTAAACAGATGCTCTACACCCCCCCGCTGTCCTGTCTTTCTGACCTGTGTGAACTGATATCCCCCCACAAGCTGCTGATGAACATTTCACATCTCATCAGAACTATTAGCTGAGGGGGAGTTTGAGCCAGCCATACAGTAGCCCTACCTCCCTCCACTGGCTTCCTTCCACCCCTGTCCCTCCCCACCCTAGTGCTCCCATGCTATATGCTATATGTGCTTACTATGCAGAGGTTTTTCAGCCTCAAACTGTGCCCCCATTATGGAGCATAATATGAGATGATTTTTTTCCTCAGCTATCCTGTTGTCTTTGCTGTGGTTTCCCTCCTTGGTAATGGCAGCGCCTCTCAGTGATAGCAGCAAGGCCGCAGACACCTATCTCCCCATGTTTGTCTGGTTGTTTGTCTTTTCTTGGATGGATGTTCTGTTAACTATAATTTCCCCATTAGGGAATCAATAAATGAGAAGCAATAAGCAATAGTGAAGAAATGGAAGTCCACAGGCACAGTTTTACTTACAACTGTGCCTGTGGACTTCCATTTCTTCACTATTGTGACAGGCCAAGAAAAACCTCAGATAGGCAGAGGAGAAGGATGGTGAGAACAGTCATAGTCAACCCACAGAGCAGCTCCAAAGACCTACAACATCATCCTGCTGCAGATGGTGTCACTGTGCATCGTTCAACTATTCAGCGCACTTTGCACAATGAGAGGCTGTATGGGAGAGTAATGCAGAAGAAGCCTTTTCTGCACACACACCACAAACAGAGTCGCTAAAGCACATTTGGACAAACCAGCTTCATTTTGGAATAAGGTGCTGTGGACTGATAAAACTAAAACTTAGATAGTTGCACATAACAAGGGGCGGTATGCAACCCTGACTGAACTAGAGATGATTTGTAAAGAAGAATGATCCAAAATACCTTCAACCAGAATCCAGACTCTCATTGGAAGCTATAGGAAGCATTTAGAGGCTGTTATTTCTGCAAAAGGAGGATCTGCTAAATATTGATGTCATTTTTCTGTTGGGGTGCCCAAACTTATGGAGGTTTGATGGAGCACATTAATTTTGTGTAACTCTTTGCAGAAGTAACGTGGCAACAGACTGACAGGTGACTCAATTAATAGAATACATTTTTGGCGCTTTAACTTTGTTGAAGTTGGCAAGTGTGAGTTTTTGTGCATACAGGGTTTATTCTGACTGGATGCAGCTGAACATCCTGGTGTTTCTGACATACTGTGTTGGACATAATGAAGATTTCTCTGACTTAGTACTATGGTGGCATGAGGGATGAACCCGCAGCACTGACCTTTGACCTTCAGCAGGATATCTTTGCGGCTCATATCCTGTCCGTGGCTGCGGACGGTGCAGGTGTAGGTTCCACTGTCAGAGCCTGTAGGGTTCCTCAGAGTGAGGCTGAGGTCTCCAGTCTGCAGAGCGTCAGCTCTCATTGATGTTCGGTTGGTGTAACGCTGGCTTTGGTTTCTAAGATCATCGCCACTCTGCAGACGCACGTGGACTGTTGAGGGTTTCGAGTCACTGTGGCCCCACACCACTGCTGAATCAGAGAACACTGGAACCTGACAGAGCAGCAGGACAGACTCCTCCCCTTCATACACCTCCACCACTGAGGCATGCTGGGAAGCTGAGGGGAGAAACCAGCTCATCAGTGAAGTAACTTTATGATACAATAATATGAATTAATGAAAACTGTGTCTGTAATCATAAATGGAAAAGCTTCAATAAAGAACTACAAATGTTCAACTAGAACAGTGTTTTTCAAACTGTGGGGCACACCCCACTGGTGGGATGTGTGGTCATGACAGGTTGGGCATGAATGACCTGAGAGAAAAGTCACATGGAAAAAATGTTGAACATCAGATTAATTCTCTCGGTGGAACAAGGAAATTAGCACATGTTAGCAGGTATGTTAGCTTAGTTAAACAAGGGAAATTCTCCACCATCACCGTCTTTTGTGACTTCTTCTGACCTGACTTTCCTATTATCAATGGGGAGTATATACCGTATTTTCCAGACTATAAGTTGCACTTTTGTGCGACCTAAATGTGAAATTATTAACACATTAACCAAAATACTCCAGCCACTTGACATCTCCGTGAACCAGAGCTTTAAGGCAGTCTTAAAGCTCTGGCGCCCCTGTGGGTGCAGTGGATGATGAATGGAGAGCACAGCTTCACGGCAACCGGGAGAATAGGCCACCCAGCTTTCCTGGAAATCATTGGATGGATCAACAAAGCATGGGCTTCAGTGACAACCAAAACCATCGTGTCGGGATTCAGAAAGGCTGGAATAATTGGAACTGCAACTGACGACGAGTCTGATGAAAGCGACACAGAAGAGGAAGCGGTGCTTTGTCTACCTACGGAGTTGGCGGAGTTGTTTAGAAGTGACACCGAGGATGAAGAATTGAATGAATTGATAGTTTGGTTAACTTGTTAGCATGTTCTTTATGCTATGGTTATCTGAATGACTGTTAACGTTACGTTAACATACCAGACACGTACTCTGTTCGTTATGGGTCATGTAGCTGAATGTGTTACGTTAGCATAACGTAGGCGTAACCGTGTTCGCCCTGTCTTTTAATCCATTATTATTTTAAATTGCCTTTCAAGATGGAATGTCTGCTCTGGGTCCTGAATTCTATCAAATACCCCCCCCCCCCCCCCCCAAAAAAAAAAATGCGAACTATAGTCCAGTTTAACTTATATATGTTCTTTTCTTCTTTATTCAGCAGGTTTTGGCTGGTGCGTCTTATACTCTGGAGCGACTTATAGTCCGAAAAATATGGTAGGTTAAAATAGGTAAATATCTCAATTTTCGGGGTTTAATGTTTCAGTGAAACACAGCAGTTTCCTCAGTTCATCAACATCAAACTGAAGTGATGTAGAGAAAAACTGAAGGAGCTGAAGCAAGATTGGATTATTTCACAGTTACTTCACCGCTGGTCGTGACTGGAGCTCCTCCAGTCTCAATGACCATCCTTTACACTACAAGCTGCACACGTCCAGTCATTTATATCCACAGATGAATTCATCCACTCCCTCACTCAGTCCAAAGACCTGCATGTTTGGCTACCTGGGAGTCACCAGTTAGCCAAACATAAAGGTTTTTGGACTGAGGGAGGGAGTGGAAGAAACTGGAGAGAACCCACACAGACAAGGAGAACATGAAAACACAGAAAGAAGCAGCCGGGGATCAAACCAGGGAACAGTTCAACCACTACACCACCGTGTCACCGCCCTTTCAGACTGAAACAGATCAGCGTTAGCAAACAGAACAAACTCTTTAGGTGTCACATGGTTTTCCAACTTCCATCAACTCACCTGTCAGAGCAGACAGCAGCAGCAGCACACACACACCTGCAACAGGAGGACAGAGGTCACTGAAGGTCAGAGGTCACTATCAATGATCCCTCACACCCAGTGCATCACCTGTTTGCACATCCAGGCTAAGAAACAGTTTCTAATCTTGATCCATTAGAGCACTAAATGACCTCTGACCTGGACATTTACTCTGTCAGTGTCTCCATCATGAGCAATACCATCTCCATGGTTACAACTCTGTGCAATACTCATGTTTATAACTCTGTGTAAGGGTGCAGGTTTGGTATTAACATTGGTAGGGGTGTAGGCCGAGTCTGGGTCCAGAGCTGGAGTGCAGAGCACAGGGTTCAATCACCATTATCGGTGATTATGTGTCCCTACCTGATTCTGTGCAGAGTATCAAAGTACTGCTACTGTTGCTAATATCCATATCATACATATGTATTCATACTTGGATTCCTTCAGAGGTGTATTTGTTGTGTATTCTATTCTATTCTATTCTAAGGTCAGAGGTCCTCATGAGGTCACACAGGTGTAGAAACATCAGCTCACCTGCAGCAGTCAGCAGAAACAGGCCTGAAACTGAAGGACAAACTGATCAGAGGTCAAATGGTCACATGACCAAAGAGAAACATTATGACTCCACTGATTGGTTCCTGTTCCCACAGATCAATCAAATATGAAGGAATGAGAGGTTTCAGACAAAGTGATCAGGCAGATGTGAATTAACATGAAGGAGACTCACAGCAGAGGCAGATGCTCCACTTCACTCTCAGACTCTTCACTGCAGGTTCCTCACAGCCGTCACCACTAAACCCCACAGAGTCTGCCCTCTGACCTCCTACATTACAGGAACCAACATCAGTAAAGGGGCTCTCCAAAAAGAGCTAACTGTCAGAATACTTAGTTTAAGACAAAACAGACAAAACTAAAAAAACCTGTTTGATTTGTTATTATCTATCGTCCACCTGGTCCTTACTCAGAGTTTCTATCTGATTTCTCAGACTTTTTATCTGATTTAGTGCTCAGTTCAGATAAAATAATTATAGTGGGTGATTTTAACATCCATGTAGATGCTGAGAATGACAGCCTCAACACTGCATTTAATCTATTGTTAGATTCAATTGGCTTCTCTCAAAATGTAAAGGAGCCCACCCACCACTTTAATCATACTCTGGATCTTGTCCTGACATATGGCATAGAAACTGAAGACTTAACAGTATTCCCTGAAAGCCCCCTCCTGTCTGATCATTTCTTACTAACATTTACATTTACTTTAATGGATTACACAGCAGTGGGGAATAAGTTTTATTACAGTAGAAGTCTTTCTGAAAGTGCTGTAACTAAGTTTAAGGATCTAATTCCTTCATTGTTATGCTCTTCAGTGCCAACACAGTGCAGAGCAGCTACCTAAACTCTGCTCCCAGTGAGGTCGATTATCTCCTCAATAGTTTTACATCCTCACTGCGTACGACTTTGGATACTGTGGCTCCTCTGAAAAGGAAAGCTTCAAATCAGAAGTGCCTGACTCCGTGGTATAATTCACAAACGCACAGCTTAAAGCAGATAACCCGTAAGCTGGAGAGGGAATGGCGTCTCACTAAATTAGAAGATGCTCATTTAGCCTGGAAAAAGAGTTTATTGCTCTATAAAAAAGCCCTCCGTAAAGCTAGGACATCTTACTGCTCATCATTAATTGAAGAAAATAAGAACAACCCCAGGTTTCTTTTCAGCACTGTAGCACTGAAAACCTCTACTTAAAAAGCCATCACTTGACCCAGCTGTCTTAGCTAATTATAGGCCAATCTCCAACCTTCCTTTTCTCTCAAAGATTCTTGAAAGAGTAGTTGTAAAACAGCTAACTGATCATCTGCAGAGGAACGGTTTATTTGAAGAGTTTCAGTCAGGTTTCAGAATTCATCACAGTACAGAAACAGCATTAGTGAAGGTTACAAATGATCTTCTTATAGCCTCTGACAGTGGACTCATCTCTGTGCTTGTCCTGTTGGACCTCAGTGCAGCTTTGATACTGTTGACCATAACATTTTATTACAGAGATTAGAGCATACTATATATTGAAGGTCCTGCACTGCAGTGGTTTGAATCATATTTATCTAATAGACTCCAATTTGTTCATGTAAATGGGGAGTCTTCTTCAGACAGTAAGGTTAATTATGGAGTTCCACAGGGTTCTGTGTTAGGACCAATTCTACTTACATTATACACGCTTCCCTTAGGCAGTATTATTAGAAAGCATTGGATCAATTTTCATGGTTATGCAGATGATACTCAGCTTTATCTATTCATGAAGAAAGATGATGCACATCAATTAGTTAAACTGCAGGAATGTCTTAAAGACATTAAGGCCTGGATGACCTCTAATTTCCTGCTTCTAAATTCAGATCAAACTGAAATTCTTGTACTCGGCCCCACAAATCTTAGAAATGTGGTATCTAAACACACATATATATACATACATATATATATATATATATATATATATATATATATATATATATATATATATATATATATATATATATATATATATATATATATATATATATATATATATATATATATATGTATATATACATATTATGGAATGCCATTTAGGAAATATAATATATATATATATATATATATATTAAAATGAGAATCTGAATATATAGAATGAAACTTGAATATATGGAATGAAAGTCTGAATATATACAATGAACTCTGAATATATTGAATGAAAGTCTGAATATATTGAATGAAAATCTGAATATATTGAATGGAAGTCTGAATATATGGAACGAAACTTGAATATATTGAATGAAAGTCTGAATATATTGAATGAAAGTCTGAATATATTGAATGAAAACTGACGTCACAGAAGCTCTTGCGCCATCTAGTGTTTTCGTTACGTAAAGCACATTATGTCGCTACAAGAAATGGCACTATGAGTCAATCTGCAGGGAATTTAGTGGCAGAAATCCCAAATAATGAGTAGCTAATTAACACCCTGGCAAATGCATGAACTGGCCAACATAATGCTAGCAGCAGTGTTCCTAATCATGCTACTGATGAAGAGTTTTATTCAGTGAATCTCTCAGGTCAGACAGCTCCTGCATATCAAGCTAACAATAAGCAGAACATGCCTTCCACATCCACATCTCAGATTCTAGACGGCGCCTGTTGTTGTGGAGGGTGCCTGTGCATGTTCTGCGTAATGTTAGCTTGCATGCAGGAACTGTCTGACCTGAGAGGTTCGCTGCATTTGGTCTTCCACGATGAAACAGTGAAGATGAACTGCAGATTGACTCATAGTGCCGCTTCTTGTAGCGATATTATGCGCTTTACGTAACGAAAACACTAGATGGCGCTTCCGTGACCACAGCTTTCATTCAATATATTCAGACTTTCATTCAATATATTCAGAGTTCATTCAATATATTCAGAGTTCATTCAATATATTCAGAGTTCATTCAATATATTCAGAGTTTCATTCAATATATTCAGAGTTCATTAAATATATTCAAGTTTCATTCCATATATTCAGACTTTCATTCCATATATTCAGACTTTCATTTTAATATATATATATAATATTTCCTAAACGGCATTCCATAATATATATATATAGATATATATATATATAGATATATATATATATATATATATATATATATATATATATAAAAACATGATTTTTCAGTTCATAAATTAAAATTGTTGGTAGGATGATGGCTAACCTTATTTTTAATAGTTAGAAGAGTGTTTGGAAGATTTTTTTTTTGGGGGGGGGGGGGGGGGGGGGTCATAACCCTTTGTTCTATGGTGAAACACTGGAGGTGACCAGAAGAAACTAAAGACATCTGTCTGCTCAGTGTGTCAAACTTACAAAACAAAGTAACAGCATGATAAGTATTTCCTGTCACCTCCCCATCAGCACAGATACATATAAGGTATAATGATCACAGCATGCTGTGACCACAGGAACATCATCTGTCTGCTTTCTGTTGACAGAGAGCGCAGAAAGTTTCACCTCACATTATAAACTAATTTAAGAAACGTAGGTCTTTAAAATGAAACCTCACAGGTTTGTTTAAACTTCAGTGTAGACAAAAAAGCCTTCGTGTGAAATAGAAATTAAGCCCAGAGTGAACATGACACTAGAACTCAGCTAAAGATGAATGAATTAACCAGTTAATACTTAAATACACTGTAAAACACACAGAGTAAGTTAAAATAAATAACTCTAAAATCTAAACTAATTAGTAAAATCTGAAATATTAAGAAGCGGTTGCTCTCAGCCTGCATTTCAGTTCAGCAGCCAAACTACAGAGTTCTTCCCTTGGCTGTGTCATTTCCTCCTGTCTTACACCACTGTCACTCTGCCAGGAACCAAATGCACCAATGTGAAATGGCACAAAGGAAACAGCTGTTTCTTTTTACTGATTCAGCATCTGAAGCTGCTGAAGCTGTTTGTCCTCCACTGCTGAAACTGCTTCCAAGAGCCTTTCAGAGGAGGCTTTAGAAATGTGATCCTGCATGTGACACTGTTTGATTCTTGTATGCTTTATATGTTTGTACGAGTGAGCACACAATCCACACTGAACTGTTGAGTCTGACAGACTTCATACCTTTTAGTTTCCTGTAGAAGATCAGAACTCCAACCAGAACCAGAAGAACCACAGAAACCAGACCTGCTACAACTGGAATGATGGAGGAGGAGAAAAGAGGAGGAGGGAGGGCTGTGGGAGAGGAGGGAGGAGCAGAAATACCAGGAGAGGTGCAGGCTGTGGTGCTCTGTACATGAGGAGGAAGAGCTGTAGGAGAGATGATGAAGATGGTTCAGTCAGTTTATTGTCAGGTCAGCAGATTAGGGCTGGTCTTTAAACAGGAAGTGATCTCAATATGCTGACCTCTGACCCTCAGAAAGCTCTGAGGAGATGATCCCAATGTATCAGTGGAACATGAGTAGAGACCTTCATCAGACTGCTGGATGTTAGTGATGGTGTGCTCTGATTTACGTCCAGATGCAACATTACTTCCATTAAAAATGAAATAAGCTTTGATTGTGTTACCATCCCTTTGCCTGCAATGCAGGGTGATGTCACTTCCTGTCCTCACAGGAAGTGCAGGGATCTCCAGGATAAGAGAATCATCTGACCAACAAAGACACAAACAGAGTGATTCAGAGACAGAGTTCCACCAGAGAGACAGCTGCAAACATCTGTCTGTACCTGAAACACTGATGGAGACTTCATCGCTCTGCTGTCCAGAAGAGTTTACACATGTGTAACTTCCACCAGAGTGGACGGAGAGATCCAGAACACAGGAGGATTCATGAACTGGCCCGACACCTGCACTTGCTCCACAGTCCTCAGTGAGTCCTCCTCTGGTCCTCTTCACTGTCCATCCATCAACTGTCTGTCCATCATCAACACAGCTCAGAGACACTGATAAAGATCCACTGAAGAACTGCTGAAGGTTTGGACTGACAGACAGAGAGACTGGAGGACAGACAGACAGAGAGACTGGAGGACAGACAGACAGAGTAAATGTGTTTGTGTCCTTGTTTGAGTCTCTCTGATTGTTTTCACTTCCATCAACTCACCTGCAGAAACAGTCAGTGCAGACAGCAGCAGCACACACACACCTGCAACAGGAGGGCAGAGGTCACTAAAGGTCAGAGGTCTATAAATGAGACCGTATACCTTTACTTGGGGGATGGAACAGTTCATCTACTGTTCAGAAGGTTGGTAGTGAACTTGAGCTGCTTCTGATGCATTTATGTGTGTGAATGTTAGACAAAGTGCTTAGGTATGGAAAAAGTGTGACTGACTGAACGAGGATTGTTGTTAAGTGTGCTTTGAGTGCTGTGAGTCCTTACCAACAACTGGTTAACCCTCTTAACTGGCAGCACCAAAATCACCTGAAAAAACCTGCATAACTCCCTCCGGTTATTATTGGCTCTCAACAACCCATTTCATAGCCTATTAACTGGACATGTTTCTTCCGCGGGCCTTATGAAGTCCATATTAATCTAATCAAACTGGGATGGTCTAGCCTGCCATATAAAATGCACTTCATACGGCCCACGGAACAGAGACATGGCCAGTTAAGGGGTTAATAGGGGAAAATATGTATTCCCCAACAGGTTGCCAAGTAGTTGCTAGCATTTACTAGATAAAAACGGTTGCAAAGTGGTTACAACATTGTAACACAAACTTTTTTGAGAGGTCACTAGAATGTGCTAACAGCTAAATCATTCGCAAGGATCTTTTCATGTGTGTTAACATAAAGCCACAAGTTTGCCAAAAGTGCACATCCCACCAAAATCACTCCAAGGTCAGACAAAGTGCTCCAAAAAAATCCCCCTCAAAAACCCAAGAGCTCCATCTCAGACTCTATAGGCCTCAGTTAGTATGTTAGAGGTTTAAGTTCATGTTCAGTCTTTTTCTAATTGTACTGTCAAGTACGGTGTATTGGATGAATTGGTGTCTCTGAAATGAACATTGCAGCACTTCTAAGGTTTGCAACGTTGCATCTGAACCAACCACATGATTTCTGGAACAATGGGCCTCATTCACTAGTATTTGTATAGAAATGGTGTCACACTGTCTAAAAAGCAAAATCAAAAACAAGTGTGTACACAAATTTCCATCTGATTCATTAAACTTGCACCTGTTTTTTTGTTGTTGTTTTTGTTAACCATTTTTTGTTAGTAATTTAAAATCAATCTAAACCTACAGGCTTGTGCAATCTGCATACTACCATGACCCATTTTTCTATACAAAGAAATGTGTTTTCTACCACTCACACAAAGTGTTGAAGAGAGACTTCTGCACCACTAAGGCAAAAAAGCAGCAGAAAATCAGACTGAAGAAACTGAAACAAGAGTGTCTGAGGAGGAAGCCAGAAAAGGCGGACCTTTCCAAACTTTCGGAGTGTTTTGGGGTGAAATAATAGAAGTTCTTTATATTACGGAGACATTGGTAGTGTGTGTAATGGATGAATATAATATACAAGTTTCACTTTTTGAATGGAATTACTGAAATAAATCAACTTTTTCATGATATTCTAATTTTATGGCCAGCACCTGTATATAGATAATATTGTTCATGTATTCTTCAAATCAATGTACATCAGCACCATTCACAGTGTGTAACTCAATGTATCTCTTATGGTAAAAAGTATGCAATCAGCATTAGAATCTAAAGGAGACCCTACAACTGGGTTCTAAGAATTACCATGGTTCTCAGTTCCTGTAGTGCAGACAGAAAAAAGGCAGTGTCACCACAAATTAATACAGGAACTATGAAAAAGTTACTGTGGTGTCACACAGAGAACATGTGATTCAAGTTGTGTTCTTGTTCTCTCATTAATAATACACACAAACACACAATAAGACCTTCAGCTCGGTCACATTATCACATTATCTTTCACTGGCATTACATTCACTGACTGAGTAGCTTTGAATGGGGACCTGCTGTATTTGGATCCTGCAGCTTGTGTAAATGAAGAAGGTGAGTCAGATTTAGTTCATAAAGCTGACACATCCCAATCATTACCATGTTTTAATCAACAAACACTCACACTGACTCAAATCTACACTTTGTTTTATTACAAGTTTAGTATCTTTGTGGCTAGGAGCAGACACTTTCTGTGATCGCTGCTGATTTACTGACTCTTACCCAAGGAGTAGCAGTAACTGGTCTGAGTGTTGGACTGTCTCACAGCTACAGGTCAGAGGTAAACTGTGGGGACTATAATCAGCAGCTGAGGCTCTTACTGTGTTTTAGCTCAGTCTTTGTGCTGCTGTGAGTCACTCTCTGCTGTAAATGTGTGTTTCCTCTACAAAGGTGTGTTAGAGCTGGAATGAATGGATTAATGAGAGTAAGGAAGACGAGGATTGACTCACCAAGGAGCAGAGAAACAGATGCAGCCTTCATGTTGTCTGGATGATGACTAAATGAAGTCTGACCAACAGAGCGATGGCTTCAACTACAGCGTCTTCACTTCCCTGTTCACACTCAGCGTGACTGGCTGTGCCCTGCATAAACCTGCTGCTATTATAATGATATGTTTGCCTTAATGGAGTTCAGTGTGGTTTTGAATTTCTGTAAGATGGTGAGACCGCAGCAGGTTGGTTTAGATATGGTGGGTACTGTTTATGCTCTTGAGTTGTTCTGACGTGATGTAGAAATATTAGACAGGACTGCAAAGGTTCATTTCTCTATTCTGTTTCCAGTAACGTTTTCTTTTACCGCCCGCCCTTAGGCCATAACTATGCGTAATTTATCCTGTAAGTAAATTTAAGTTATGTGTAATTAGGCTGTACTATTTTTAATAAGGCTGAATTATTTTGAATAAGGCTGTATTATTTTGAATAAGGCTGTACTATTTTTAATAAGGCTGAATTATTTTGAATAAGGCTGTATTATTTAGACTAAGGCCATAATTACTGTGACTAAGGCCATACTACTTTGACTAAGTATTTTACAGGGGTGTACCCTCTAAGTTCAATTCTGTTCTTAGTGACAGAATTCTTGCAGGTTGATAGGTCATCAATTATTTATTTCATGCAATAAAATGCAAATTAATTTTCAAAATTGATAAAATGTGAATTTTCGGATGTTTTTTATATTATGTCTCTCACAGTCAAAGTGTACCTATGATAAAAATACAGACCTCTCCATTTTTCTGGGAAAATTTTGTCATGGTCCTGGGTGTGACCCCTTATTTCTTAGTTTAGGGTCTTTTGTAGTTATGTTACCCTAATTGTTACTGTTTTGTTATATTTCATTTGTTCCCCTTATGTATTCCTAGATTGTTCCCATTGCTTTATACCTTAGTTCTCCCTGTGTTCCATCCCGTAGTGTTTCCCCTCTGTGTGGAATTTCCTTTGTTTACTTTTCACAGTCTTTCTTCCTGTGTTGCGTCTAGTGTGCATCCTCTTCATGTGGTGTCAAGTTTGCAACTGTGTATCCATCTTCTCACTTCCTGTTTTATTATGATATGCCAGCTCTTGTGATTTGTGTTTTGATTTACTTCCCTGAGTCATGTTGATGACATTATGTTCAGTTCTATACAATTAATATTAAATAAAAATGTAAAAAAAAAAAGAAATTAAAGCTGCAAGCGGTGATGATCAGGCCCTTGTACACAATGCACGTTGACCTGTGGCGCATTCGAGCCGTGCCGCACTCGGAGGCTGTCACTGACGGGAGATTCGAGGGCTCACCTTGATGCTGTCAGCCCAGCAGGCTACCCGTACCTCACATTGTTCGGCTGCCGAACGTCTCCCATGTCCACTAGGTGTTGTCGGTAAGTGCCCACTAATTAAAGTGTCATGATGCTGTATGTAATGCCTTCACCCATCAATGAAATTGTAATGATCATAGGATGATGATCATCAGTGTACTGCTGATTTCCTGTCTGTGGCGTTATGAGTGTGATACAAAGCTGGTAGAATCATGTGAAGTTTGGGACAGATTGGACAATGTATATTTGAGTTGTGACAATCTGGTGACCTGTGGTATATGATTAAATTCCCAAATTCAGAGGGTTGCCACAGCAACACAGTTCAAGATTCTATAAAACCATGAATAATTTTTGATGGGCTACTTGTGTAGATGATCTGGAGCCATTTTGGTGTCAGTGGGTGAAATGTCCTAAGATGAGTTGATTCAAATAGCAGGCGTGAAAATGGCAAAAATTGACACCTTCAATTGAAGATGGCCAACTTCCTGTAGGGTTTGGGGTATTGCTCCAAGAGAATTTTTTGTACGTCTTAGGATGTTACATGAGCCTGTACAATTTCATGTATGTAGATAAAATGTAGCTCTGTGGCTACTCAAAAAAACTAATATTTCATCATATTTCCAGGTCCCACTAAGTGGTGCTCTAATGTTTATGGACTTTATGCATATGATTGTGTTGAGGGTAGAAGGCTTATCAAACCCCTGAAGCTTGAGGCAGATTGGGCTTTGAGTTACAGCCCTTTTTGTCTTCTTGGCGAAACATGGACCTTTGCCATCCAGCCAGGGTCACGCCCTTTGGCAAAAACTCACAGTTTTGAAAACAGTGTAAGACCAACTGCTTAAGGCTTTACAGGGGAACTTTGAGATGGTTCTGCTCAACCACCTTGGAACTGTACCTCAAAGTGTAAAACATAACATTTCCTGTTCCCACTAGGTGCCGCTGCGACTGTTCTTAAATATTGTCATATGTATGTGTTCAGGGGTGGACTGTCATCCCACTGAAGTGGTTTGATCCAGATTGGATTATGTAGGTATGAATGAGAGCCAACCAAAATTTTCTGGCGAATATTCAAAATTCATGGGGGCATAATAGCCACACCCCCTTGGCAAAAAGTCACCATCTTTTACATTCAGATTCCCCTTGGGGTGTAGATTAGACAAACCAAATATGAAGTTGATAACATCCAAAACATATGAGTTATTAGAAAAAGTCTGAGGGGTGCAAATCGCCAAATTTGCATAATTAATTCAAAATGGCAGACTTTCTGTTGGGTTTAGGCCATTGGACCCTGTGGTCTGTTTTGTTCATCTGGACATGTTACATATGTGCACCAAATTTCATACATGTACGTGAAACACAGCAGTGGGAATTGAACTAAAGATGGTACTGTAGAGCCATTTTGAAAGGGCCATGCCTAAAACCATTAAATTTTCACCAGATCTGACATGTGTGCAAAACTTTCACGAGTTTTTCAGCATGTTTAGGCCCTCAAAAAAATGTATTTGCCTAAATGCCCAAAGCAATTACAATAGGGCCTTTGCACAGGTTGTGCTCAGGTCCTAATTAACATGTATAGTGAAGGTTATTTGACTCCAGAATGCAGCCCGCAACCCAAATAAAGCGTACACAGAATGTAATGTTGGGAAATAATTTTGATTTTCCTGTTAAATTCCACTAAATCATGCAGTATTTTAGGGGAATTTAGGGTATTTAAACACTTACAGGATATTTAAATTAAATTTACCTACAGGGTAACTCGGTTTACTTAAATGGTGGTTATAATGTATGATAGAAAAGTGTTTTTTTCTCTAAAGAACGCAGAATTTTACTTAGAGGGTACATCCCTGTAAAATACTCAAAGTCAAAGTAGTATGGCCTTAGTCACAGTAATTACGGCCTTAGTCAAAATAATTCAGCCTTTTTCAAAATAATTCAGCCTTATTAGAAAAATATATAAGCTGATTATAAGCTGATTATGAATATAAGCTGATTCAAGCTTAGATTCATTCACTGAGTTCAAATTTCGTACCAACTGCATACTGTCAGTATAAACAGTTACTGCCAGTGTAGAGGATGGAAATCAGCCAAGATTGCTCATGAAATATTGGGTTACATCTTGCCTAATTCAGCTGTGTAAATCCACAAAGAGCAGCAGCAAAGATCAGCTGATTACAGCCTGCACACAAACAAAATCTCTTGCAGCTCAGAATAGAAATGATTCTGATTCTTTTCCCCACACTGATCCACTACAACTGACCTTAGGGTTCCCCACCTGCTGAATCCAAGTGTAACCCCTGACTGTACTAATTTTTTGTGTTTAGGTGGAGACAGAGTAACCAAAAAAGTTTGTATTTCCATGTGAACACACTCAGCTGATCACCTCTCAGTCGTCATCCAGACACCAGGAAGATTCCACCTGTCTCTCCTCGGTGAGTCGCACATTCATTCATTCTTTGCAGCTCAGCACACACTCACAGAGGAAACACACACTCTGATTATTGCCACTGAAGGAAGTGAGTTTTGTGAAGCTTTAAATATAATCATGATGTGCATTTGCTTTAATTATTCTCACATTTAATTGCCAGAGAAATTTTGCCTTAGAGTATAACATAAACAAAATAGTTGTTTAACAGCAGTACATCTGTTCGGTGGGCCAGGCACACGGTGTTCTTGGTGGGTATGTGTTTATCAATCAGAGATGTCCGAGGTTCTGACAATGGTGCCCTGAGCAAACAAGAAGGAAACCAAAACAAGCGATAAGAAGAAACTCCGAGGCCATCTGAGAAGTGGCTGCTGAGATCTGTCCTGTTGCACGTTTATTTGCATATGATGTAACAGAAGCTGATAAGCTCTCAGTATATGAGATCTGGACTGGCTTAGATAGGTTTCAGAGTTTGTGCCCTGATTCTGCTTCTGTATTAGTTCAGTCATGGTTCACAGTCTGGTCCAGATCGAACTGAAAAATCTGTGTGATTGGCTAATTAAATTTAATAATAAGAGAAAAAAGAGTTTTAAGAGAAAAAAAGAGTTTAGAAGAGTAAAAGAGACAAAGAGTTAATAGGGTGCCATCAATGAGAGCCCAAGTGGGAAGTGATCAACCCACTGAGAAGCCCGCCCTGATAAAAGAGATAAAGAGTAAAGACTAAAAGCGAATAAAGAGAAAATAGAGAGAATACAGAGAAATAAGAGAATAAAGGGAAATAAAAAGTAAGAAAAGAGTTAAACAGTCATGGTTCACAGTCTGGTCCAGATCAATCTGTAAAATCTGTGTGATTGGCTAATTAAATTTAATAATTGACTCCTTATTCCAATGTGTTGTGTGATTCCTGTCTGATAAATGAACACGCTGAAACCTGGAAGGAGTAAGCTGGTAGCAGGTTACTTCATCACTCAGTTGAAAAAAAAAAAGAAAGATTATTTATCACTTCTATTACAGCTTGACGTGTTCCTTTGTCATCAAAGTTACAAGGTTAAAAACAAACCATGTGACAACATCAAAAACACGCTGTTCAAGTAAGTAACCAAGTCAAACTTTATCAGAGTTATACAGAGGTGGCAAAAGTACACACAGTGTGTACTTAAGTAGAAGTACAGATGCTTGTGTTAAAATATACTCTGGTAAAAGCTGAAGTACTGGTTCAACTTCTTAACTCAAGTAAAAGTAAAAAAGTACAGGCTCTTAAATGTACTCAAAGAAAGGAAAAGTAACTCTTTGGAAGACGTTTCTACCTGCTATTTTTGTGCAAAGCTAACTGAACCTTGTGCTTTAACAATTTAATAATGACAGTATGCTGTTTATACTGTCTTTATACTAACAGAATGCAGCTGGTATAAAGGTTGAATTCAGTGAATGAATCTCAGCATCATCAGCTTAAATTCAAACTCATCTCTGCTGCACTGATGTAACCTGTAACTGTGACCATGAACAGCACAGCTGCTCTGCACCAACACAGAGCTTTACTGTAAACTCACCAAAGTACAGCAAACTAATCTGTTTATCAGTGGCAGTTTCTGATATGGGCGACATGGGCAGCCGCCCAGGGCGGCTTTTCATCTAGGGCAGCATGACCCCCCCCCCCCCTCCCCCAACGTATTGTGATCGCCGCAGCAGCGCCTACACCACAGCACCACACTACTCCACTTGTAGGGTAACGGGCGCCCTCTGCCTGCTGTGTGGTGCATGTAGCTTTCTGCCATGGTCTGACAGACAGGTTGGAAGGAAAGGGGCAGGTGGGGCATTCTCTTGTCTTAGTAGCTGAGCCTAGAATGACTCTGTGCATGTAATAAAATTAGATGCACTAATAAAATTAGATGCACAATTGATAGAACACAAAGCACATTTCATTTATAATACTGTAAATATGGTCATTAATTCACAGTAAAAAGTGTAAGATTTAAATTAGCAGTTTATCAGATGTCACTCAGCAGTCCTTCCCTTTAAATCTAACCTCTCTTCTTCCTCTCCTGTCCTCTTTCTCCATCTCTGAGTGAACTTCTCTCTCTTTGCTCTCCCTGGAAATACAGCAGCTCTTCTTTTAGCTGGCAGACACACTGTGTGACAAACCGCACACACTTTGTGTTTGCTGATATTTGTTGAGCATTTAGAAACTTTGCATTTGATATTACCTGCAACACATTTCTCCCTTTATTTTCACTCCTCTTCTGTAGCGCTAGCTAAGATGTAAGCTAAAAAGTACTGTGACCACAACTTACGGACATCTGCCCTCAGTCTGGCCCCCTGCAACCCCTGATTATAGTGCTATAAATGATATATGGTTTCACTTTTTCATCTCTTTGTATGCAATAAGCCCCACACTAATAGGATTGTCCCTTTATGTGTTATTGTTCCTACATTTAGGCTCAGATTGGTTTGATATTTAAAGGCACAGTGACCGGAAATAAAAACTTCTCGCAGATGTTAAACCTAAAGTATCGAGTTCATTTGAAAATTAAAGATGTAGAAAGTACAGATATTTGTGTAAAAATGTAGGGAGTAAAATCTAAAAGATGTCAGAAAAATAATACTCAAGTAAAGTACAGACACCTGGAAAAATTACCTGAAAATTGTTTGGAAGTAACCTAAAACCCCCATATCACACACAATCTTCGGGGTGGCTGTGGCTCAGGATGTAGATCAGGTAATCCACGAATTGGTGGTTCAGTTCCTGGTTTCTCCAGTCTGGATACCAAAGTGTCTTTGGCCAAAACATTGAACCCTAAGTTTCTCCTGTTGTATTCATTGGTGCAAATGTTAGATATAAAGCATTTAACTATAGTAAACTAATGTGTATGAATGCAAACCTGTTGTATGAAGCACTGTGAGTGCTCTACTAGAGTAGAAAAGCACTATATAAAAACCAATCCAGCTTCACACATATATCCTGATGTGAAAATAGCAACACAAAACAAAATACCAGTAGAGGCATTAAACTGAAGTCAAATTAAACTATTTATATTATATTTTAAATTCAGGCTGCTAAAAATGCTTACCTGTTTGTTTCCTGTTCAGATATCTGCGGTCAGTTTTTCAGTGTCTGGTTTTAGGTCTTACATTGTAGCGATTCGTAAAAAGCTTGAAGGTTGTCATTGGAGAGGCATGATCTGTGGTCTCAGTCGTGTTTAGAGTCATGACTGAAAGCTCTGTTTGCACAGATAGGTGCTGCTAAACATGGAAAAAACACAGGCAGTGCAAAGTCAGAGTTGCAGCATCAAGTCAGGGGGCAGTAGATGACAAACGTCCTTGATTTCAACCTCCTGGAACGCTGCTCTCAGGCCACTGTCGCTTTGATGCTTTATTAACTCCATCTGAAGGTGATGGGGGGCACTGTCGATGCTGGATCGGGAAGGCAGATAGTTTGAAAGAGGAGGTAGAAAAGCATCTACAACGCAGTCCTCAGCTCTCTTCCCAGGAGCCTCAACCCCCACTCACAGCTTACTTCAGGTGATCTAAATAAGTCACATCATTTGATGGGTCAAGGTCCCACAGTGGTTTCACCTAAAACCCCTGGTGCTAATAGCCCACAAGTATTTTAACATTTTGGCTCATGTGATGATGCAGATGAACAATAGTGGGTCTCTTCCCTAGGCTCACCACCTCACCACCACCTTTCTCTATGGTACGGCACGTCTCCATGCTCAGAGTCCATCTCTGGCAAAAACAGCTGGAACTGGCAGTGAGCCTGACCACCCTGAAGTTCACAGCTGTCAACGTTTATGTGATTCAGCTGCAGAGCTTTTCCATACAGAGCTTCTCGATGGATGATGCAGTGCTATTAGAGGTGTGCAGCAGTTGCTCTTTAGGTTTTCTCCTTTATTAGTCCTACCAAGCCAATTTTTTCTCCACACATTGCAGGTGCACCATCAGTATTTTGAACCACCAACTTTGCCCAGAATGAATCATTTTTAAATTATGGCCTTCTCCCCACCTCAAATGTGTCACTTTCTGTTGTCATCCTATGCATGACAGCTACATCCAAGAACTCCTCAGTGACAGAGGCGTTCACGGCCCTTATATAAACTGTCCATGTTGTCTTTGTTTTCATCTAAAGCCAATGAAAAAGCCAAATACCAGCGTGCCTCCTCATATCCTGGTAAAAATTTCTCCAGGATTTCTCACAGTTACTGGAGGCCAAAGTAATGCCATCCAGGGTAAGTATCTGGTTAGACACCACGTTTCTAAGATTTGTGAGGTCGAGTACAAGAACTGAACAACAACAACAACACCTTTTTGTCACATACATACACATGCAGTGAAATTCAGTCTCACTTCAGTCTATTAACTATGTTGATGATGCGTTCAGCAGCCTTTATGGCTCGTTGTATTGCCTTCTTGTTAGCTGCTGAGCTGCTGCTGTACCATGTTAGTATCTCATGGGTCAGGACACTGTCAATGGTACAGCGATAAAAGGTGACCATGTGATGTTGTGACAGACCAAATTTCCTGAGTGTTCTCAGGAAATAAAGCCGCTGTTGTGCTTTCTTGACCAGTGAGTTTGTGTTTATTGTCCACGTGAGGTCTTCAGTGATGTGTGTGCCCAAGAACCTGAAGCTGGAGACTCGCTCCACTCTGTCCCCGTTTATGAAAAGTGGCTGTCAAGATAAACAAGAGTAAGATTTAAAATGGGTTTACTGCCCACCCAGCTGCAGTGCGCCTCGCACTGAAACAAGCGGTCCTGTTACTCCATTCCCTGCCTCTCTCAGTAGGTTATTCCATTCACCTGTGGAGCTCACGGTTTTCGTCACACCAAGGAGAAAGACCTGCAGCTCACAGCTCCAACAGAAGACACCACTGGTATGGTAAAAAATTCATTTAAATTGACAATATTCTTTGGATGAACGTAGGACAAAGTTAAAGTTTATTGAAAGAATATTTGGTAATGTGTCTCACTACTTGCATTGAATATAATTCATTTTTATGAGATATTTTAAGATCAGCTCATTAATTGATTGAACATTAATTCATGAATGACCCAGATAAATTTTAATCTGCAGAACATTTTATTTGAGTAAGATGCAATAAATATTTAAATGTGTAAATAAAGTTAAAATTGTTTGATGGACCATATGACTTAAGAAAATGTTTGGATAAGTAAATGTTCATCTCGCTAAAAGTAGTGCCTTTATCAATCACGTAGTTAAAACAAATCTTTTTCAGGGTGCCGTGAATTTGTTATAACTTGATGTTTAATGTGTATGTCTGTTATCTGTTTAAAGGTTATCAACCTACTCAACCCAACTCAACCATTAATTCACCTGCTCATTTGCCATTGCACCTAAAGCTTGCAATTGCAACAAAAAGACAATAAAGCACTTAAACTGAGTTGAACTGTCCCAGCATCCTTTTGTGTGGAGCCAGCCTTTTTCAAGTTTGGGCAGGAGCTGAAGGAAGTTTTAAAAAACTTGACAGTGGCTGATGTTCGTCCTGCTGTTTCCTGAAGTCGATGATCAGTTCTTTTGTCTTTTTGGGGTTCAGTGTCAGGTTCAGTCAGTCAGTCTCTGAACCTCCTCTTTGTAGGTGGTCTCATCACTGTCAGTGATCAGCCCTACCACTGTGGTATCATTCACAAATGTATTAATTGCGTTGGTGTTGTGGCCTGGTACACAGTCATGTATGTACAGAGAGAAGAGAAAGGGGCTCAGCACACAGCCCTGAGGGGCTCCAGTGCTGAGAAACAGGGTGGTGGAGTGATGGGGTCCCATCCTGACTGACTGTGGCCGGTCTGTGAGGAAGTCCTGAATCCATAGGCAGATGTTGTGCTGGAGGCCGAGATTGGACATCTTGGAAAACAGTCTGCTAGGGAGGATGGTATTAAAAGCAGAATTGTAGTCCACAAACAGCAGCCTGGCATATGATCGTCGCTGTTCTAGGTGTAGCAAGATGGTGTGGAGTGCAGTGCAGATGGCATCATCTGTTGACCCATTTGCCCTGTAGGCATACTGGTGAGGGTCCAGGCTGGGTGGGAGCGCTACCTTGATGTGACTCAGAACTAGTTTTTCCAGGCACTTCATGATAACAGGTGTCAGAGCCACTGGCCTGTAGTCATTACGACAGGTGACTGCTTTGTGTTTAGGGACCCGCACTATTTTGGACATCTTTAGGCAGCGAGGCACGGTGCACTGTGACAGAGATGTCAGTGAGAACTCCAGACAGTTCCCCTGCACAATCCTTGAGTACCCTCCCAGGCACGCCATTAGGTCCAGTCGCTTTCCGGATGTTAATCCTTCGTAATGTGCGAGTGATGGTGTCCGGTTGCAAGATGCGTGCCTGGCTGTCAGTGAGAGCCACTGGTGTGGTAATTGGTGCCATCTGTGGTCTCTGCTCCTTGTGGCGACTGAAGAAGTGGTTCAGCTGCTCTACCAGTGTGGAGTTACTACTGCTGGTGGTTGGGATGATGTCACTGCTTTGGCCAGTGATGTGATGTATCCCCCGCCAAGCCCGATGTGGGTCTGAGTTCTCAAAATAACTTTCAGTTTTTTGTTTGTAGGCATTTTTGGCCTCCTTAATGCCGCGCTTGAGGTTTGACCTGGCTGTGCTGTACTGTGTGGTGTCACCGGAATATAAAGCTGCATCAGGTGCCTTCAGCAGCACACGGACATCCTTGGTCATCCATGGCTTGTTGTTAGAGAAAACACGGACTTGTCTTGTTGTGGTCACATTGTCCATGTCCATTACAGCCTTAATCACAGTATTACAGCCTTAGTCCTGGAAATTACACAGAACTTAAATTTACTTACAGGGTAAATTCCTGTAAAATACGCGTAGTTACGGCTTTGGAGCGGGCGGTAAAAGAAAGTGTTACCAATTGCTTAAGCTGCAGCGTATGAAGCAGAGCTGATACTGATATTATCTGCCATAAACGAGCCGCGGCCATAAACCATGCGGCAGTGGGACCCAGACAGCAGCCATGATAGGATGCAGCAGCAAAAGACAAACTTTCAATGACAGGGCAACAGCAAAAACAGGACAGCACAGCGGCAAGGACAGGACAGCAACGGCTCCAGTCAGCTGGAAGCGGTGTGTGTTTGTTGCTCAAGATGAGTCAGCTGGAGAACCCTGACTTTCTATTGTGAGCTCCAGTAAATAATGTTGGTGTGCAGGCTGTGATCAACTGACCTGTTGCTGATGCTCTGAGGCTTACTGCTCTTTGTGGATGAACTAAATTCAAAAAGATGTGAGTAACTACAGCCTTAGACAAAATAGTACCCTTTGTCAAATTAGTACAGCCTTAGTCAGGGTAATTACGGCCTTAGTCACAGTATTGCAGTCTTAGTCCTGGAAATTACACAGAATATAGTCAGTATATTCAATATAGTTATAATCAGTTACAGTTATGCAATAAAGTTATAATCATCAATATTAAAAGAAATACACATTTGAAATATATCAGTCTGTGTGTAATGAATGGATATAATATACAAGTTTCACTTTTTGAATGGAATTACTGAAATAAATCAACTTTTTCATGATATTCTAATTTTATGACGCTCCTTTAAATTTACCTGGGCTTTGGGTCGCTCTCATTAACCCTATAATGCCAGGCGATGACCGCTGAAGTGCCAGTTACTTGCCCTTACTAGCGGCGAACAGCTGGTTAAGACGTAGTGTATTAGCGCAGAGTCGGCTGATCAAAGGAACTTTGCAGGGGTACCCATTGCAGGGGTCGGCAACCCATGGCTCCGGAGCCGCATGCGGCTCTTTCAGGCTTAATCTGCAGCTCTGTGTGGCTTGCGGAAGTAAATTATAAGTGTCCAATTGAAGTACATTTTATTTTTGTCAGTTTGGTTTTTGTTGTAATTCTAAATTGGAACATTATTGTGATTTTGAAATATTAAAATAAAATCATTTTATTTATTGATTGATTTATTTTTGTTTCTCAATATATGCGTCACTCTTGGTAGCCGGCTTTCGCTAGTATTTGCGGCTCTCAGTGTTTTCTTTTCTGTGGAAACCAGGTTCAAATTGCACTTTCCGTATTAAAGGTTGCCGACCCCTGATCTAGCCGGTATCTCTTGTGCCCACACAAGCTAGAGCTCCTTCTCCCTAAAAGAGAGGGTACATTCTCTGTCCCTAAAGCTAATCTAAGCATCTGAAGACTGAACTGCACCAGACTGCTACGACTTCTCCCGTGGGTGGTGAGCTAACAGAAAGCCAGGCATCATGGACTAAAGCCCAGCCAGGTTCCCTGAAATGAGCCCCTCCTCCAGGTCTCAAATCCTTTTTTAATCTTTCTCTAAGTATCTTTAAATCATGTCAAATCCTATTCTGCATGTTATCTTATTTTTGAAAATAAAGTAAAAAAATTTTAATTGAAATGACCTACAACTATCTTTCCATGCTCCACAGGGTGAACCACTATTGGATTCGGCTAGTAAATCTCTAGACAGTAGGACGCAGACATGGAAACAACCTGAAGAATAAATATGACAATTATAGTTTTGGAAATAGACAGCTTTTGTTTTGCTATCAAAAACCACTGTTTTTTAAGGCTCCTTAATTCTGTGAATCTCTTATGACAATTGAGAACCCAAATGCAAGACTAAGGAGATAAGGAAACAACATAAATAAAATAAAAAATGTTGCAGAGTATGAACTACTAAAACTAGAATCTAATGGAACACAAAGAATTTGAAGAGCACAAGGTCAAACAAGGAAAACAGACAGAATGATATCTAACAAGGAAATCACAATGATAAATACATAAGAGCAACAAAGACAAAAGTGCAACCAATGATGGCGAGGCAGAAAATCTTAAAAGAAAAGAAACAGAAACAGACAGGAAGTAAAATTAAATGGATCAGACACAAGAAAAAGTGATGACCAAAATACACTAAATAATACACTACTCAAAAAAAATAAAGGGAACACTTCAACAACACAATATAACTCCAAGTAAATCAAACTTCTTTGAAATCAAACTGTCCACTTAGGAAGCAACACTGATTGACAATCAATTTTACATGCTGTTGTGCAAATGGAATAGACAAAAGGTGGAAATTATTGGCAATTAGCAAGATACACTCAATAAAGGAGTGGTTCTGCAGGTGGGGACCACAGACCACTTCTCAGTACCTATGCTTTCTGGCTGATGTTTTGGTCACTTTTGAATGTTGGTGGTGCTTTCACACTCATGGTAGCATGAGACAGACTCTACAACCCACACAAGTGGCTCAGGTAGTCCAGCTCATCCAGGATGGCACATCAATGCGAGCTGTGGCAAGAAGGTTTGCTGTGTCTGTCAGCATAGTGTCCAGAGGCTGGAGGCGCTACCAGGAGACAGGCCAGTACACCAGGAAACATGGAGGAGGCCATAGGAGGGCAACAACCCAGCAGCAGGACCGCTACCTCCGCCTTTGTGCAAGGAGGAACAGGAGGAGCACTGCCAGAGCCCTGCAAAATGACCTCCAGCAGGCCACAAATGTGCATGTGTCTGCACAATTGGTTAGAAACCGACCCCATGAGGATGGTATGAGGGCCCGATGTCCACAGATGGGGGTTGTGCTTGCAGCCCAACACCATGCAGGACACTTGGCATTTGCCAGAGAACACCAGGATTGGCAAATTCGCCACTGGTGCCCTGTGCTCTTCACAGATGAAAGCAGGTTCACACTGAGCACATGTGGCAGACGTGACAGAGTCTGGAGACACCGTGGAGAGCGATCTGCTGCCTGCAACATCCTTCAGCATGACCGGTTTGGCAGTGGGTCAGTAATGGTGTGGGATGGCATTTCTTTGGAGGACTGCACAGCCATGACTGCCATTAGGTACCGAGATGAGATCCTCAGACCCCTTGAGAGACCATATGCTGGTGCGGTTGGCCCTGGGTTCCTCCTAATGCAGGACAATGCTAGACCTCATGTGGCTGGAGTGTGTCAGCAGTTCCTGCAAGATGAAGGCATTGAAGCTATGGACTGCCCCGCCCGTTCCCCAGACCTGAATCCGATTGAGCACATCTGGGACATCATGTCTCGCTCCATCCACCAACACTTGCACCACAGACTGTCCAAGAGTTGGCGGATGCTTTAGTCCAGGTCTGGTAGGAGATCCCTCAGGAGACCACCTGCCACCTCATCAGGAGCATGCCCAGGTGTTGTAGGGAGGTCATACAGGCACATGGAGGCCACACACAATACTGAGCCTCATTTTGACTTGTTTTAAGGATATTACATCAAAGTTGGATCAGCCTGTAGTGTGTTTTTCCACTTTAATTTTGTGTGTGACTCCAAATCCAGGCCTCCATTGGTTAATAAATTTGATTTCCATTGATGATTTTTGTGTGATTTTGTTGTCAGCACATTCAACTTTGTACAGAACAAAGTATTCAATGAGAATATTTCATTCATTCAGATCTAGGATGTGTTATTTGAGTGTTCCCTTTATTTTTTTGAGCAGTGTACTTTGAAATTAGAACATCTCTAGAGCTGATATGGAGTGTGTTACCCTGACACATCGATACACAGGAGGAATAAACAATAAAGGGAATCAGAATAGAAAAATTAACCTTTGCTGTCCTGTCTAATATTTCTAAATCATGTCAGAACAACTCAAGAGCAGAATTCATACCATATCTAAACCAACCTGCTGCGGTCTCACCAACATACAGAAATTCTAAACCACACTGAACTCCATTAAGGCAAACATACCATTATAATAGCAGCAGGTTTATGCAGGGGGCAGCCAGTGACGCTGAGTGTGAACAGGGAAGTGAAGATGCTGTAGCTGAAGTCATCGCTCTGTAGGTCAGACTTCATTTAGTCGTCATCCAGACAACATGAAGGCTGCATCTGTTTCTCTGCTCCTTGGTGAGTCAATCCTCATCTTCCTACTCTCATTAATCCATTCATTCCAGCTCTAACACACCTTTGTAGAGGAAAACACACATTTCCAGCAGAGAGTGACTCACAGCAGCACAAAGACTGAGCTAAAACACAGTTAGAGCCTCAGCTGCTGATTATAGTCCCCACAGTTTACCTCTGACCTTTAACTGTGAGATAGTCCAACACTCAGACCAGTTACTGCTACTCCTTGGGTAAGAGTCAGTAAATCAGCAGCGATCACAGAAAGTGTCTGCTCCTAGCCACAAAGATACTAAACTTGTAATAAAACAAAGTGTAGATTTGAGTCAGTGTGAGTGTTTGTTGATTAAAACATGGTAATGATTGGGATGTGTCAGCTTTATGAACTAAATCTGACTGACTTTCTTCATTTACACAAGCTGCATGATCCAAATACAGCAGGTCCCCATTCAAAGCTACTCAGTCAGTGAATGTAATGTCAGTGAATACTAATGTGATAATGTCACCCAGTTGAAGGTCTTTTTGTGTGTTTGTTTGTATTATTGTGTGTATTATGTATTAACACGACAGTAAGTTTTTCATAGTTCCTGTAACCATTCATGGTGGCACTGCCTTTTTTCTGTCTGCACTACAGGAACTGAGAACCATGGTAATTCTTAGAACCCTGTTGTATGGTCTCCTTTATATAAGTTGCAGTGATGGTTTTCTGTATAACTTTATGAGTCTCTCACATTGTTGTGGAGGAACTCTGTCTCTTCTTTACAACATTACTTTGTTTCTTTGAAGTTTGCAGCATTCATTTATGCGCAGTTCTGTTAAGGTCCCACCACAGCAGGTTGAAGTCTGGACTCTGAATGGGCCATTGCAGTACTTTGGTTCTTTTAGTTTTCAGCCTTTCTGTTGGAGATTTGCTGCTGTGCTTGGGATCATTGACCTGTTGCATTGACCAAATTCAGGTCAAGCTTTAGCTGTGGGACCAATGGCCTCACATTTGATTCTAGAATACTTTGGTATGCAGACGAGTTCATGACTCATTGATGCAAGGTGCCAAAATCTTCAGCTCTCCAACACTGTGCTGAGAGCTGGTCTGAGGTGTTTGTGCTGATATACTGAGTTTGGTTTTCTCCAAACGTGGTTCTGGGTATTACAGCCAAGCATCTCCACTTTGGTCTTCTTTGTCTAAAGGACATTGGGCCTCATTCAGAAACAGTGCATAAGTTCAAAGCTCTGTATAAATCATGCAAATGGATGTTTCAAACTGAACTCAGTGATTTGTCAATATTTTTTTAACCTGAATTTGTACTTGGAACGTTTGAACAAATCATGAAGGCCTAACTTAGAAAATTTAAACACTTCTTTAAACTGTTAGTAATCCTATTACTGCTAATACTACTCCTACTACTACCGCTGTCTCAGTGATATTCAGAACCTCCATTATTTCAGCCCAAAACACTCCAGTGGAAAAAACTTTGGAAAGGTCCTCCTTTTCAGGCTTCCTCCTCAGAAACAATTGTTTCAGTTTCTTCAGTCTGACTTTCTGCTGCTTTTTTGCCTTAGTGGTGTAGGAGTCTCTCTTACAATATCATCACCACTTTGTTTAAGTGTCAATAAACACATGTCCTTGTATGGAAAAATGGGACATGGCAGTATGCAGATTGCACAAGCCTATTGGTTTAGACTGGTTTTAAATGACTAACATATGCAAAACAGTAAGAAAAACAGGTGCAAGTTAAATCAATCAGATGATAATTTGTGTACACAGTTGTTGTTTACACAGGGTGAGAACATTTCTATGCAAATACTAGTGAATAAGGCCCATTGTTCCATAAATCCTATGGTTGGTTCAGATGGAGCGTTGCAAATCTTAGCTGTGCTGCAATGTTCTTTTCACAGACAGCAACCCTTCCAAAATGCCCTATTTGACAGCACAATTAGAAAAAGACTGAACATGAACTTCAACCTCTAACATGCTAATTGAGGCCCATAAAGTCTGAGACAGAACGTTTTGGTTTTTGCGGGGAATTTATTTGGAGCATATTGTCTGCATGTTTGTCTAGCGAGGTATCAAGTAATTTTATGTTCCAGTGTTGCATACCTCTTTGCAACCAATTTTATCTTGTGACCGGTAGCAACTACTTGGCAATCAGTTGGGAATACACATTTTTCCCTAGTAACCAGTGGTTACTTAGCAATCTCAGCACTCAACGCACTGTTTACTACAAGGCCTATTTACACAATCACACTTTTTTTCCAATCCTAAGCACTTTGTCTAACATTCAGACTCCCATGAATGCATCGGGAGCAGCTCAGAGTTCAGTATCTTGCCCAAATATACTTTGACATGCAGACTGGAGCAGCCAGGGATCGAACTACCAACTTCTGATTAGTAGATGAACTGTTCTATCCCCAAGTGAAGCTATATTCTCAATAATTAAAGTAATTCCCCCACAGTTTCATCTGACCTCTCATGAACTCCGACCTTTAGTGACCTCTGCCCTCCTGTTGCAGGTGTGTGTGTGCTGCTGCTGTCTGCACTGACTGTTTCTGCAGGTGAGTTGATGGAAGTGAAAACAATCAGAGAGACTCCAACAAGAACACAAATACATTTACTCTGTCTGTCTGTCCTCCAGTCTCTCTGTCTGTCTGTCCTCCAGTCTCTCTGTCTGTCAGTCCAAACCTTCAGCAGTTCTTCAGAGGATCTTCTTCAGTGTCTCTGAGCTGTGTTGATGGATCGACAGTGAAGAGGACCAGAGGAGGACTCATTGAGGACTGTGGAGCAGGCGGAGGTTTCGGGTCAGTTCATGAATCTTTCTGTGTTCTGGATCTCTCCTTCTCCTCTGATGGAAGTTACTCCTGTGTAAGCCTTTCTGGACAGCAGAGTGATGAAGTCTCCATCAGTGTTTCAGGTACAGACAGATGTTTGCAGCTGTCTCTCTGGTGGAACTCTGTCTCTGAATCACTCTGTTTGTGTCTTTGTTGGTCAGCTGATTCTCTGATCCTGGAGATCCCTGCACTTCCTGTAAGAACAGGAAGTGACATCACCCTGCATTGCAGACAAAAGGATGGTAACGCAGTCACAGCTTATTTCATTTTTAATGGAAGTAATGTTGGATCTGGACCTAAATCAGAGCACACCATCACTAACATCCAGCAGTCTGATGAGGGTCTCTACTCATGTTCCACTGATACATTGGGATCATCTCCTCAGAGCTTTCTGAGGGTCAGAGGTCAGCACACTGAGATCACTTCCTGTTTAAAGACCAGCACTAATCTGCTGACCTGATAATAAACTGACTGAACCATCTTCATCATCTCTCCTACAGCTCTTCCTCCTCATGTACAGAGCACCACAGCCTGCACCTCTCCTGGTATTTCTGCTCCTCCCTCTTCTCCCACAGCCCTCCCTCCTCCTCTTTTCTCCTCCTCCATCATTCCAGTTGTAGCAGGTCTGGTTTCTGTGGTTCTTCTGGTTCTGGTTGGAGTTCTGATCTTCTACAGGAAACTAAAAGGTATGAAGTCTGTCAGACTCAACAGTTCAGTGTGGATTGTGTGCTCACTCGTACAAACATATAAAGCATACAAGAATCAAACAGTGTCACATGCAGGATCACATTTCTAAAGCCTCCTCTGAAAGGCTCTTGGAAGCAGTTTCAGCAGTGGAGGACAAACAGCTTCAGCAGCTTCAGATGCTGAATCAGTAAAAAGAAACTGCTGTTTCCTTTGTGCCATTTCACATTGGTGCATTTGGTTCCTGGCAGAGTGACAGCGGTGTAAGACAGGAGGAAATGACACAGCCAAGGGAAGAACTCTGTAGTTTGGCTGCTGAACTGAAATGCAGGCTGAGAGCAACCGCTTCTTAATATTTCAGATTTTACTAACTAGCTAGTTTGGATTTTAGAGTTCTTTATTTTATCTTACTCTGTGTGTTTTACAGTGTATCTAAGTATTAACTGGTTAATTCATTCATCTTTAGCTGAGTTCTAGTGTCTTGTTCACTCTGGGCTTAATTTCTATTTTACATGAAGGCTTTTTTTATCTACAGTGAAGTTTAAACAAGTAAAACCTGTGAGGTTTCACTTTAAACATGTACATTTCTTAAATTAGTTTATAATGTGAAGTGGAAATTTTGTGCACTCTGTCAACAGAAAGCAGGCAGATGATGCCTAGATGCTACATCCTGTGGTCACAGCATGCTGTGATCATTATAACTTATATCTGTGCTGAGGGAGAGGTGGCAGGAAATGCTTTTTATACTGTTACTTTATAAGTTTGACGCACTGAGCAGACAGATGTCTTCTCTTACTTCTGGTCACCTCCAGTGTTACACCACAGGACATAAGGTTATATAGATAATTATTATTATTCTATTATTACCGTTACCATTATTACCAAGCAGTATGTTTGATTTCTGATGTATAAACAGCTTGGACATTCTTTAGGCTTATTTTATAGAAATTATAAACAAGCATGCTCCATTAAAAGATACAGGTTTAAGGGGTGAGGAAATTCCAGGGTCTCCCTGGTATTAGAAAACATTATTTATGAGCGTAATCTGGATTGGGTCAAGGCAAGGGAAACTTACTCTGTAATTGGTTGAAGAAACAGATGCTCTTCTTTAATCAAAAAAAGCAAAACAGAAAGCAGACAGATGACTAGATGCTGTATGCTGTGGTCACAGTATGCTGTGATCATTATACCTTATATCTGTGCTGATGGTGAGGTGGCAGGAAATGCTTTTCATGCTGTTACTTTGTCTGTTTCCTAATTTTGACCCACTGAGCAGACAGATATCTTTTCTTACTTCTAGTCACTTCCAGTGTTTCACCACAGGACATAAGGTTTTTGCTCAACCCCACCCCCACCCAAAAAATCTTTCAAACATTCCTGTAAGTATTAGAATTAAGGTTAACCATCATTCTACCAACATATTTAACTACTATAAAAAAAAAACAGATAATTATCCTTTTTGAAAAGTTACAATTAATTTGCATATTTTGTAAACGTGTCTTTAATACCACTTGAAACAGTGCAACAGTGGTGTTGGTGACTTACAGAAAGGCAAGCAGAAACAGTTGTCAATTTTTCAAACCATTCCGATAGCAAAAGACGCAATAAAATGAAAACACCTCAATATACACAAGACTGTGTTATTGGAAAACTGTGCATAAAGTATCAAAAGTTTAGAATAGTTACTTTGCAAAAATGTCCTCGATCAGTGTTAAATGGATTAATATTACTGCTGGATTTTCACGTAAAAAAACTTACAAACAGGAAATAAAAGGAGGTCATTTTAAGTGTGCACTGCACGTAAGGGTGCTCATTTCGATTTAGACCAAGATTAATACAATTGGGATAATAATAATAACAATAATAATAAAAGCTGCAAGCAGCATCTGGTGGTTCTTGCTGCACCGCTGCCCTCTTGCTGTCATTGACCCTCTCGTGCCGTTCCGCAACTGCCCACTAGGGCTGCTTAACAAAGGTCATTTATATCCAGTGATCTCATTAATGTATCACACCTGCGTCTTAAGCAGTGCTCTCTGATGATGCACAGAAAATATGGTGCAGATCGGATGATGTATGAGGGAGATATAGCTTTTGGAATAATGCAGGAGGTGCACTGGAGTAAAATTCCAATATAATCCTATTGGGCTGTTTAGAGTTTAACGAAGGTCATTCATATCCAGTTTTGTGCAAATCGGATGATGCATGCGTGATTTAGAGAAAACCGTATGCAAACGGCGAGGGACTGAAATTCCCCATTCTACCACGCCCACATGCTCCAGCCAGCTGCCAGTGTTGAAAGAAGGACTCAGCATGGTGTTGTTCTGTAATCAGACATGAGTTTAAATCTTTATGAATGAAAGAGGAAAAAGGAAGATATCCATCAGTAAAAGAGGTCACTTACTGTTGGAAGGGGGCGTGACTAAAGTGATGTCACAAACAGACCATGTGAACATGATTAGTGCTCATCTGTTATAACACAGAAAGTTTCATTAAGGTGTGGCCTTGTATGTGGAAGTTATTCCACCCTGATGTTTTACGGCAAATGGTCAGATTAGACGCCCACATACTTTGAAGCAGAAAAAAAGCTTTTGATAACTTTAGATCTTCAATGCCTCAAGAGTGCGCTGAGTGATTGTGAAGTGTATATGTCAAAAGCTGTGGGAGGAGTTCGCTCAGATACAACGTGTGTAAAAAAGACAAAATGGCATTTTAATCCAAAATGACCGACTTCCTGTTGGGTTTGGACGATGGCTCCAAGAGTCTTTTTTGTAGGTCCTGACAAGTTACACAGGTGCACCGAATTACATATTTGTCAGTCAAAGTATGGCTTGGGGCTGATTTTGTAAAGATTTCTAGGGGGCGCTGTAGAGTAATTAGGCCACGCCCACAATATATTGTGGTGGATTCTTGTTGGGGGTTGGATCATGGCGAAATGTCAAACTTTGAGGTCTGGCCACGCCCCTTCAGCATGCTCAAAAACCCACAGTTTTGAAAACGTTTATTCCCCCATGCCTCAAGAGCAAACTGACCGAGTTTGAAACTGAGGAGGAGTTCGATCAAATGCGGAAGGCTGTAAATCGTCAAAATGGGGTCAAAATTGGACCTTCAATCCAAGATGGCCGACTTCCTGTTTGTTGTAGAGCATGGGTGCCAGAGAGTTTTCTGTAGGTCTTGGGGAGTTCTACAAGTATACCAAATTTCACATTTCTACAATAAAGTAACGTAAATGCGGAGGGTATTTTGAAAGTTCCCGGGGGACGCTGTTGACCCGTTTCTTTTGCGATTTTTTTCAACGACTTTTAAATACGTAAATTTCACACTGTCCTGATGCATCCGCTAAGTTTGGTGAGTTTTCATATATGTTTAGGCCTCCAAAAAGCCAATTCATTTGACGGAAAAATAATAATAATAAGAAACATTAAAACCGCAAGCGGTGATGATCCGGCCCTCGCACCCGGTGTGCGTGGACCCTTGGCACACTCGGTTTTTTGATTGTGACGGTATGTAACCAATTTCATACATTTCTGTGTAACTAAATCTTTTACTCTCCATATAAACCCAATGCAATATTAAGGGTGTGATCACGGCTGCGGCATGCAAAATAGGGCATGGGTCTGACTGACTTTTTTGATCAGGTTGATGTCAAGAATGTTGAAATAAATTTTCATGCATTTCTGAGAAACTAAATTCAGAGAAACTAATTTTGTGGACCATCATACAAATTTTCATTTTCTTCTGTAGGGGGCGCTATTGCATCCGTAGTTATGGGTTCAGCCTGAGTTTGTACATGGGTGATTACATTGTTAGGCTGATTGGGCAAAGCATGTGCGAATGAGTACACAAACAATTTTGTGGCAAGGGAGAAAAAGCAAGGCCAAATTCAACGGCCTGGTGTGACAAGGCCGTTGAATGTTCTACAAAACCATGAATAACTTTTAATGCGCTACTTGTCTAGATGATCTGGAGCTATTTTGGTCTTACTGGGTGAAATGCCCTAGGAGGAGATGATTTAAATAGCAGGCCTGAAAATGGCAAAAATTGACACCTTCAATTGAAAATGGCTGGCTTCCTGTAGGGTTTCGGGTATGGGTACAGGAGACTTTTTTTGTACGTCTTAGCATGTTACATGAGCCTGCACAATTTCAGATAGGTAGATAAAATCTGGCTCCGGGGCTACGCAAAAAACATGGTATTTCATGATATTTCCAGGTCCCACTAGGTGGGGCTCTAACGTTTAGGGACTTTATGTATATCATTGTGTTCGGGGCTGGAGGCTTATCAAACCACTAAAGTTTGACGCAGATTGGGCAAGTTGGCTTGGAGTTACTGCCTTTTTTGTCTTCACGGCAAAACACCAAACGATGCCATCCTGCCAGGGTTACGCCCAGTTTTGAAAACAATGTAAGGACGACTCCTTAAGGCTTTCCAGGAGAAATTTGAGATGTTTCTGCTCATCCACCTTGGAGCTCTACCTCAAAGTGTCAAACATGACATTTCCTATACCCACTAGATGGTGCTGTGACTGTCAGTAAATATTATCATATGTATGGGTTCGGGGCGGACCCTCATCCTACATCCTAGGCTTCCCTTTGGAGCTGAAGTCCACTGCATTCAATGAAGAAGTACTGCCCACTGAATCTTGAGGTCCACAGACTGCAGGTGATTAGTAGTGTTGCACTCTGAAGTCAGGTGTAGTAGCGGACGCCGTTGCCCCTCAGGAGGATGGAGAGTAGGGCACATTTTCACTGTAACTACTTCCTGGTCAATCACTGAGTCCACGTTCATTTATTGTTCATTATGAACTCATCTTTAAAGAACACCATGAAAAGTGAAATGAAATTAAAAATTTCAATGAATCCTTTTATAACAGACAGATAATTTACGCACATTCAAATATATGTAACTCAGACAACATTGTGACCTTTTAGTTACTAGGGATGCGCCGATCCGATATTCAGTATCGGTTCGATACTGGCCTAAATTACTGGATCGGATCTCGGAAAGAAATAAAAAATGCAATCTGATCCGACCTGACCCACATTAGCTGCATTACAGTTCTCTGTCGTCGTCTTTTCCTTGTGGGTTTGTGGTTGACCAAACCAGCTTAGAGCTGCATTACTGGAATGGAGTGGGGGATCAGGAGTTAGAAAATAACCCTCCACAGATTCTATAAAGTTCTCCTTCGCTGTGATGGATTCCCTTTGACATTGAGCGATCATCGCTGACATGTTTTTCCACACCTCCACCGCTCTCTGTCATGTTTGTGCGTTGTACTCGCTGTGCTGAGAATTTCAGCTGTTATTTTTTTCTCTACTTCAGCTCCCGGACATACTGCTAGCGAGCGCCGCTATTAGCACTAGTGACCGTCTGGTACTGATAACAGCAACAACAGCAGTCAGCTGTTTTACTGCAGTCTGTGTGGACAAGCGCAAAGAGGCGGAGCCGGTGAGCTCAGATGGAGTGGACAAAATGTTTTTCTAGTGTCCAGATGAAGCTTTTCCTTCTGTAACCACCATTAAACCTTTACTGGGAAACAGCTGGAGGTCCTTCATCAACCACCTGATCAGTAAGTGAAGAAAATAGATTTTAGCTGCTTCATCCACCCTGTTTGTTTCACACGGGGAAAAACTGCAGTATGGAAGTTAAAATATGCAGATGAACTGTTAATACGAAAAAAGTATCTCTTCCCCAGTTACTCGGGTAATCGATGGAATAATCAATAGAATACTCGATTGCTAAAATAATCAATAGTTGCAGCCCTAATGAAATTTGCAACATACCATAAGCCAATGCATCACCTTCTCACATAGGACCAACAGGATTCAAGTGATAGAGCGATTGTTGTAAGTAAGCAAAGTTGATTTATATAACGCTTTACACAGACAAAAAGTCACAAAGTGCTGTACAATAATTAAAACACAATATAAAAAAAACCAGATAAAACACCATGTTAAAAACATAACATTACCATATTAAAAAAAAAAAGAATTAAAATAAAGTCAACAGAATGTTTGGTTAAACAGAGAAGTTTAACTGTTTTTTTAAAAGATGCCACAGAGTCAGCTAAATGGAGCTGGAGTGGTAAACAGTTCCAGAGCTTTGGCGCCACTGAATGAAAAGCTCTGCCCCCCTAGTCCTTAGTCTTGTATGTGGGACAACTAAAAGTTTTCAATTTTGTTGTGTGAGAGATTGTTAACGTATGTAAAATTGATCCAGGCATTTAAAAACAATTTTTAAAAATAATACAAAAAAGATCGGATTTGTATTAGTATCAGTAGATTTCCGAATGTAAAATATCGGTATCGGTATCAGACATAAAAAAAAGTGGTATCGTGTCTTCCCTGGTTAAAACTTATCATTTTTGAAATTTAGATTTGCCCTGGTGTGTAGATAAGACAAAACAAATATGAAGTTGATAACATCCAAAACCTCTGAGTTATTAGAGAAAGTATATGGGCAGGAAATCGCTAAAATCAGCCATTTAATTCAAAATGGCAGACATCCTGTTGGGTTTTAGGCCATTAGACCCTGTGGTCTTTTTTGTTCATCTGGATATGTTACATATGTGTACCAAATGTCATACATGTACGTGAAACACAGCAGTGGGAATTGAACTAAAGGTGGCGCTGTAGAGCCATTTTTGAAAGGGCCATGCCTGAAACCATTAAAATACTTAAATTTTCACCAGACCTGACATGTGTGCAAAATTTCATGAATTTTTGAGCATGTTTAGGCCCTCAAAAAAGCAATTCATTTGCCTGAATGTCCAAAGCACTTACAATAGGGCCTTCGCACAGGTTGTGCTCGGGCCCTAATAATTATGATTACACTAAGCCTTTGCAGCGCTTACGTAGCTGCTCGGGCCTAATAGTAATATTCTAATATATATTTTTTTATGGTAAGTGTCATTATAGAATGTTATGAGACAAGTTGCTGGCCCAGGTGGAAGAGTTCAAGTATCTTGGGAGTCTTGGTCATGACTGATGGGAGAAGGGAATGGGATATCGACAGACAGATCAGGGCTGCACCTGCAGTGATGTGGATGCTGCACGGGCCCGTCATGGTGAAGTTGGAGCTGTGTGTAAGAGCAAAGCTTGTCATTTGATTCAGTAGGAGCTAATTCTGTGCTCCCCTGTTCTTACCTCCCAGTTTAGACTGGGGAGCATCAGTAATGTCCATAAGGCCCTTAAAGCTTTATGTCATAAGAACTCTAGCGGACCTGATTTGATGGAGCCTTTCTTTTTGAAGCTGGCAGCTGATTTTGCAGCAGAGCCTCTTTCTGTCCTTTTTAACCTCCTTCAGTAAGGAAATCAGCTTTTATGTTTTTAAAAGGTGGTGATTTACTGGTTTTAACTCATTTCAGCCAATTTCCAATCTGTCACTGCTGACTAAAATTCGATAAGCTTCTGTAATGTCACAAGATTTATTTCCATCCAGTGTTGCATTAATTTTTCACCAAGATCATGCAGTGACGATGGCAGATTCTGACCACTGCACAATGTCATGGTGCGCTGTGTGGCAGGAGCAGGAAGACCCCAAAATGCAGGGCTCACAGGCAAACCTAACTGAAAAGGCGTTTATTGAGGTAAGACAAAAGAACAGAGGTATACTGGGATGGACTAGTGTCAGAACTAAATACACGAAAACAAACCAGGACAGGGACACACACAGCAGCGCGAATCGTAGACGGTGTGGACGCGACCACAGGCATAGAAAACACAGGACTTAAATACACAAGAGGATAATGAGGGGAGTGGAGCTGGTAACACATGAGGATAATTACTTTGACAAGCCCAGGGAAGCAAAACCGAATACAACAGACAGGGACCGGATGACTATCAAAATAAAACCAGAAATCAGACGGGGGAACAAAGATGCAGACCTGACATTGGGAAACACAAGGAACAAGAAACTAAACCCCACAACTGACAAAATAAAGCAAAAACGAAACACACAGGTTCAAAAAGACCCTGAACAATGACAGTGCAAAGCCTTCTTCAACACATACCAAAGATTCTCAATGGAGTTGAGGTCTGGACTCTGTGGTGGCCGATCCATGTGTGAAAATAATGTCTCATGCTCCCAGAACCACTCTTTCACAGTTCGAGCTCGATGAATCCTGGCATTGTTATCTTGGAAGATCCCCGTGCCACCAGGGAAGAAAAAAATCCATTGATGAAATAACCTGGTCATTCAGTATATTCAGGTAGTCAGCTGACCTCATTCTTTGAGCACATAATGTTGCTGAACCTAGACCTGACCAACTGCAGCAACCCCAGATCATAACTCTGATTTCACCAAACATTTAAGTGATCACCGATCACGATCATTCAGGATTTTTTCTGGCCACATTTCTTCCCAAAGACGATGGGTCCCCACTATCCTTCCAGTTTTTAATAATGCGTTGGAAAGTTCTTAACCCAATTTTAGTAGTTTCTGCAATCTGCTTAGATGTTTTCTCTGCCTGATGCATGCCAATGATTTGACCCTTCTCAAACTGACTGACATCTTTTCCACGACCACGTGATGTGTCTTTCGATATGGTTGTTTAAGAAATGAGAAGCAACTCTTGTTGCCAGCTGAAAGATAATTGCCCATGCAATAATTATTCAACAGGAGGGGCCCTGCCACCAAGGAGTTGTTTAACTGCCTCAGTGACCTCACCCCCAGTGATGGACAAGTCATGCCCCTCGTCCCCAGACTCTGCTTCCACTACAGAAGGCATGTCAGTGGGATTCAGGAGGTCCTCGAAGTATTCCTTCCACCGTCCGACTATAGCCTCAGTTGAAGTCAGCAGCACCCCACCTGCACTATAAATCGTGTGAGTGGAGCACTGCTTTCCCCTCCTGAGTCGCCTGACGGTTTGCCAGAATTGCTTCAATGCCGTCCAAAAGTCTTTTTCCATAGCCTCACCAAACTCCTCCCACACCCGAGTTTTTGCTTCGGCCACTGCCCGAGCTGCGTTTCACTTGGTCTGTCTGTACCCGTCAGCTGCCTCCAGAGTCCCACAGACCAACCAAGCCCAAAAAGTCTCCTTCAGCTTGATGGCTCCCTTCACCTCTGGTGACCAACATCTAGTATGGGGATTAGCACCATGACAGGTGCCAACAACCTTGCAGCCACAGGTCTGCAGCAGCAGCCTCAACAATGGAGGTGCAGAACTTTGTCCATTCGGACTCAATGTCCCTAGCCTCCCTTTGAATGCTGTCGAAGTTCTGCAGGAGATGGGAATTGAAGATCTCGTGGACTGGGGCTTCTGCTAGGCATTGCCAGTGCACACTCACAACATGTTTAGGTGTACCGGGTCTGTCCAGTTTCCTGCCCTGTTGACAGCTCAGTTCCTCTCTTCACCCGAGTGTCCAGAGCATACGGCCGCAGATCTGGTGATACGGTTACAAAATAGATCATCGACCTGCGAACTAGGGTATCCCCATGCCTCGTGCACTTATGGACATCCTTATGTTCGAACATGGTGTTTGTTATGGACAAACTGTGGTTTGCACAGAAGTCCAATAACAAGAAACCGTTTGGGTTCAGATCGAACAGGCCATTCCTCCCAATCATGCCCCTCCAGGTCTCACTGTCATTGCCACGTGAGCACTGAGTCCCCCAGCAGGATGATGGAGTCACCAGATGGAGCACTCTCAAGCACCCCACCCAGCGACTCCAAGAAGTGTGGGTACTCTGAACTGTCATTCGACGCATAAGCACAAACAACAGTCAGGACCCGTTCCCAGGCCCAAAGGCACAGAGAAGCAACCCTCTCTTCTACCAGTGAAAACTCCATCATACAGGCAGTAAACTGGGGGATAAAATAATACCCACCCCAGCTCACCGCCTCTCACCGGGGGCAACTCCAGACTGGAACAGAGTCCAGCCCATCTCCAGGAGACTGGTTCCAGAGCCCAGGCTGTGTGTTGAGGGGATCTCGACTATATATAGCCGGTATCTCTCAACCACACACACTAGCTTGGGCTCCTTCCCCACCAGAGTGGTGACATTCTATGTCCTAATAGCCAGTCTTGATAGCCGGGAATCGGTCCGCCAGGGCCTCCGCCCTTGGCCACCGCCCGACACACACTGCCATGGAAAACCCTACCAGGGGGACAAGCCCTTGGACAACATAGCTCCTGCGATCACTGGGACACACAAACCCCTCCACCACGATAAGGTGGCGATTCATGGATGAGGTTTAACTAACTGATGTGTGTCATCTGGCTTCATGGATAGGTAAAGTGGAGTATCATCTGCATAACAATGATAATTTATGCAATGCTTTTTAATAATACTGTCTAAAGGGATCATTGGGAAGCTCAGTCTTGGGAAACGGCCACGGAGGGTCCAGCTTCCCAGCTTAGCCATGATATTCTGTTTTGGGTCAGCTGCTGTTGCATTCAATATACCAGTTGTTCTCAGAGCTCAATATCCAGTCTCAGAGAATGGGGATGATGACATCTCACCACTGACCTCCCCCTTGCCGTAGCAGTTGTGTTGTACCTCATCATTGTCTAGTTAGTAACTAGTTAGCAATTGTTTCCTGCAGATACTGGAAAAATGAGCTACTAGTCATTTTGAAGTTAGGCCCCTCATAGGTCCCTCATCTTCTTTTCACTTGGGTCCAACAGTTCTCCTCTCTTGTCCACTTATGCCTTATCCTTGTTCCAGTGGCCCACATATCTTTAGATTAACACCAGTCAACATCGGCACATACCTTTTTAATCTAGGCGAGAAAAAAAATCTTCAAATCTGTCTGTTCCAAAGTGTATAACTTTCTGATAGTTACACTTAGAGTAAATCTTACTTTTGTGGTAAAAAATACAGAATGTTACCTTTACAAAATGCCCAAGTTTTTTTACACAGTCCTAAGGGTGTGGGAACAGCTTTACCTTAAAGATTTCATTACATTTTTAGGCATTTTTGCCAAAGAAAATCCCAGACTGTTAAAGGGTTAAAGAATCAGGAAAAATACACATGCATGTGGGGACTCAGAAGAGACAGGTCTGTGTGTGTGTGTGTTCTCTGTCATGGAACGGCTGTGTAACATGCAGGAAGGGGACCCCAAGGCGGACAAGGTAAAAGGTGGAACAGTCTTTATTTAGACGTAGTGCAGGGTTGAGCCAGGAGCAAAAGGTAACAAAACTGAAATACTATCGGGTATGAACTGAAAACCAAAGAAGAACACGGAAGGTACACAGCTGGGGAGCAGACGACGACGCGACAACAGACACTGAAAACACTGGACTTAAATACACAGAAGGATTGATGAGGGAAGAGGAAACAGGTGGGAACACAGGTGACGCTGATAACCAAGACAAGACCAGGGGAAAACAAAACTGAATACAACAGACAGGGAACAGAGACGCAAACCTGACACAGAATACTGGGAGACACAAGGAACTACAAATAACTAACTGAGGACAAATACAAAAGATAACAAAACATAACCTGAGAAAATAACAGAAATAGTATTGAGAAAACATAAAACACTGGGCCACCGGCCCAGGACATGCCATTCTCTCTCTCTGAGCCCGTGTTCCTGTCTAACTACAACATTTTTATACTGTCAGCCTCCTCTTATCTATACATCAACAATCTCTGGGTGCTAGGAGTTGACCTTCGTCACTCAGTCTTGTCCAAGCTGGTTTTCGTGACTCATGATTCCTCTGCTGTGCAGTCATGAAGCACATCATCTTCCTGATGTTTTAATTATGCGTCCTTGTGGCCGGTCCTCAAGATAAGATGCACTGAAACAGAGAAGTTAGTCTAGAACTTTCTGATCAGTTGCTCTCTTTCTAATGTATTATTTAATTGTTTATTATTTGGTTGATCCACTGTTTATTAATTAATTTAATGGAGTTTACCTTTAAACTTTTGTCCTTTATTCACTGAGTAAAAAATAATCCCTAACAAGACCAAAGTAGAGCTTTTTGGTCATGTTTGCAAAAAGAAGCAACCCAAAACACTGTCCCTAGAGTGACGCACGGTGGTGGGAGTGTCATGCTGTGGGGACGCTTCAGTGCATCTAGAACTGGGACTCTCATCAAGGCGGAAGGAATCATGAACAAAGAGGGATCTGTGAAAGAAAACCTCAACCAGTGAGCAGCAGGACTGGGTCTGGGTCATCACTTTGTCTTCTAACATAAGGGCCCACCACATGGTGAAGACTCCAGGTGAAGAGCTACCTCTAGAAGACCAACATGAATGTTACTGACTGGCCTGCACAAACTTGAATTCCATTGAAAATCTGTTTGGTGAACTGAAGACCAAGAAGACCATCTGTTCTGGAGGAGCTGGACAGATTCTCCATAGAAGAATGAGCTGGGATTGCTCAGGAGAGCCATATTGAAAATTACTACATATGACTGCAGGTTGTTATCCAGCAAAATGGATTCACAATTAACTATTAGCATCAGGGAGATAAAAATATTGACCCTGGTAGTTTTTGTTTTTGTGAAATCATTTTGTTTCTGTGAGCAAAGTAAAATAATGTAAGCAATCAAAATAAAACTAAGATGTTTGGAAAAGCTGTTAAAAACTCTTTCCTCTCTGTAATAGCACTTTTTAAAACATTATGGGGACCTAATGATTCTGTCCACACCGACATTCACGATTGCACTCCCGAAGATTCATGTTAATGTCAGCTCTGCGTGGAAGCTGTGTGCTGAGCTTCACTTCTACCCCACAGGCAGAAGGCTGTGGACAGTCTGTCCAACAGTTTATTCATGTTAATGTGCTTTTTTATTTCCGCCTTCATTTTTCAGGAAGGAGCAACTCCTCCACACCTGTGACTTATGCTGATGTCACCACCACACAGAGAGGTAGGCTGTAAGAGGGTCTCACCAAAATACCCCCCCCCCCCAACACACACACACACACACACATGTTCAAACAGTTTCAGGGAATACATGTAAGATTCTTTCTCTCTCTCTCTCTCTGTGTGTGTGTGTTTCAGATGAACATCCTGATCCCACTGATCCACACGTTGCCGACTCTGATGTGACGATTCTCACTGTAGTTACAAATGAAAAGAAAACTGATGATGACGATAATGGTGAGGATGATGATGATGATGATGATGATCAAAAACATGGGGTTAAGGTTCAGGTTGAGGCTTGGGGTCATCACTAACAGTGACTCAGGGGGAGGTGGGGGCCCTTTGTGTATGTGGAAATGAATCTCTTCATGTTCGGGTAAATGATCAAAGGATCAAATTCACATTTTGTGTATCTTTCACAAACTGCTGCTGAGGCTCAGATGGAGAAACAGGTGATGATGAAACTCTGAGAGTCCTAATCTGACCAATCAGAGAGTCAGAGCTGAAGCTGCAGGTACTTAATTCATATTTCTGTCTTCAGGTCCTGCTGAGGTCACCTATGGTCAGGTGGTCTTCAACAACAAGAAGAAAGCTGGCAGGAGGACAGGTAACCATGACAACCACTCCTGGAAGTTATACATCACCAAATTCAAAATAATTTCAACAACTTCACGTTACAGTTCCTCCATGAGCCTGTAGGGGGAGCTAGAGGCATGACTGGACTCACATCGATTAAAGCAGTGGTGTTGCCGACAGACACACACAGTTTAATGCTTTATACTCTGTGTGTTACAGAGCAGTCGACTGATGGGGATGTTGTGTATTCTTCAGTGAGAGCAGGTAACATTTATGTGTGTGTGTGTGTGTGTGTGTGTGTGTGTGTGTGTGTGTGTGTGTGTGTGTGTGTGTGTGTGTGTGTGTGTGTGTGTGTGTGTGTGTGCTCCTGCTGCATTACGATCTCATCACACAAAGCAGCAGTGAGGTGTGTGTTTACCTGTCCTCTCTCCAGGTGAGTGCTGGTCATGAGCACACACTGTGATGCAGGTGTGTTCTCACCTCTTTAGTTTACATGCTGACACTTTGCTTGTTGTACTCACAGCAGCAGTAACACACACACACAGACACACACAGCTCAAAGGTTTTACTGTACGACTCTGAAAATGAGCCTCAGGTGCAGACAGGTAGAAGCCCCGCCCCTCCTCCAGAGGATCATGAGCTCCATCTTCAGAGTTCCTTGCAGCTGTTTGTGTTGTTTCTAATAAAGAAGTTGATCCCGTCTTTGCAGCCTCACAAACACACAAGCTTAAAGTTGATGAGTCGCAGCAGCAACTTCCTGTTTGTCCGTGTCTGCATCAGCACTGATGGAACAACAGGAAGCAGGAAGGCTTCAAATCTGACTCTGCTCTTTAGTTTGAATCATTCAGAAGAACTTTCTCCATCAGCCTCATTTTTTACCTGTCAAAGTATTTTGATGTTTGCTCTGAACAAACATGGAAGGACAGATGAGCTCAGAGACGTTAGAGCTCCAACAAGACTTCACAAACTTTATTGTTTCACTGTCAGACCATCATCATCATCATCAGGGTCACACAACAGATCACAGACCACACTGTAACCAGGAAACAACGTTACAATAACCAATCACATCCATCCACATCAGCAGTTACAGCTCCACAAGTTTCTGGATGATGACACATTTAGTTTGTGGTTTTCTCTCTGCACACCAACACAATCAAACATATTAGATTCTATTTGATTGGTTTGACTTTAGTTTGAGAAGCACAACAACAAACTGCTGCTGTCAGTCCATATCCCAGAAAACTAAATCATCTCCATTCACATCAAACAGAAACAGGAATCACTTGGAATGATTGTAAACTTGGTAGAAGCTCAGATCTAGTTTGGGGAGTCATTCAGTGAGAAACAGTGAAATGATTTCCATGTGAAAAGGTGGAGAGCAGGAAGAGAAAGAAAGAGTGAAACTAAAAGAGAAACAAAGAGCTTTGGAAGAACGAGGCAGCAGGAGGACAGCTGCAGTTTAACAGCTTCAATTCACTGAAACATCATCATCCTCAGCTCATCTGCTCCACCCTCACCTTCAATGGCAACACCTTAGCTTCATACACAGTGTTAATGATTGGAAACATCCTCTCAGTGAAAGTGTGTGTGAAGGTGTGTATGTGTGTGTTAGTATCAGGATCAGAGAACGACAGCTTTCCTCTGTTCCACTCCAGATTCACTCGGATCCTCATGAGCTTCTTCTGCACCGACAGAGCAGTTTGAGCTGATGGAGAGAGTGCTGAGTATTTACCTTTAAAGAACTGTATTCCCCATAATCCAGACAGTATGTCTCCCTTCCTCTGCACAGACTCTGCTAACACACCCAGTCCCCACCATGTACTGTCTCCAACCTCAACATCCCAGCTGTGAGTCTCTGAGTTAAAGCCCTCAGAGCCCAGGACAGAGGAATAATAAATCCTCTCTGGATTATCAGGAAGCTTCTTCCTCTCTCCTCTTCCTCCTCGTCTCACACTGGTCAGATCTTCACACAGGATGAGTTTTCGATGAGCAGTGTTTGGGTCCAGGATCACAGGACTGTAGGAGACCATGTCCTTCATGGTGTTCCAGATGTTGAAGGTCAGGTTGCCCAAGTGTTTGGCCTGGTCTATCAGAGCTCCTGAGGGCAGCTGTGGATCATCCAGCAGGGGGCAGCGCTGGACTCTTTCCACTGCAGCCTTGTAGCTGTGCAGGAATGAGACGTCTTCAGCTCTCAGCTCCTCCTCTGTGGCTCTGACTGTGTGTGAAAGAGCTGCTATCTCTCTGCTCAGAGCCTCCATCTTCTCCTTCATCATCCCACTGTTCTGCTCCTCTTCCTCCCTCAGTGCAGCCAGCCTGGCCTCCTCTTCCTCTGCTAGAAACTGCTGAAGCTTCTTAAATTGCTCCTTAATCTGCCTCTCTGTGTGTCGGGCCTGGACCTTAATGTGTTCTGCTGTTTGATCAAACTTCACTTGAACTTCTTCACAAACCTTTAACTTGTGCTTTAAGGTCTCCAGAGTTTCCTGAAGCTCCTTCTTGTGTTGTCGTGCAGCTTCATCGATGGGTCTGAATCTGTGCTCGGTGTGTTTTTCTGAGTCTCTGCAGACGACACACACTGGCTGCTGATGGTCCAGACAGAAGAGTTTGAGTTTCTCAGAGTGCAGACTGCAGAGATCCTCTGAAGCTCTCTGAGCTCTCTGCTGTAAGAAAGACTCACACAGGTTCTTCAAAGCCAGGTTTAAAGGTGGATCAGACCTTGAAGATCTTCTCTTACAAACTGGACACTCGTGTGTCGTCCTCTCTCTCCACCATCTCCTCACACAGTCTTTACAGAAGCTGTGGCTACATGACAGAATAACAGGATCTCTGAAGACCTCCTGACAGACCGGACAGCAGAGATCCTCCTCTGATCTGGAAGCCATTGAGTCTGTGAGTGAAGCTGCAGACAGGAAGTACAGTCAGTCCTGCTCTCCTCCTTCCTCTGCTACCTTCACTGAAACTTCCTGTGAGTCGTGTTGTTGCTCAGACTCACCTTCAGTGTGTGGAGCATCAGCAGCTTGAAGCAGCAGTGTTGGAGTTTTCTCTCCTGTAGCTGGACTCACTCAGAGGAAGCTGCTTCTTTGGTCTGAGCTCAGTCTGATGGTCTGTGTGTCTCTGCACCGAAGAACAACCACAGCCTGTTTCCTGGTTTGGATCAGGTGAGTCAGCTGAGGGGCGGAGCTGTAACATGGGCGTGTTTCCCAGCAGAGCTCAGACGTTTACCTGCAGGTCACAACATGAAACCTTTGAGGAATGTTGTAACAACCACACCCTGTTTCCTGGTTTGTGTCAGTGAGGGGCGGAGCTTTATTGGACTTTGTCTTTTAACTGCAGTTCCTTCACCCAAATATGGGCGTGTTTCATAACAGAGCTTGGACGTTTCCTGCCATCAGCTCTCAAACACGTCTCAGTGTGAAGCTGTTTCTGAGTCTGAGTAAATAAAGGGTCCTTCATGGTGCAGCTGTTCAGCAGGTTCTCCAGAGGTCAGAGTTTAATGCAGTAACACAAACACACATCCTGATCAGGTGGAGTCACTTTGTTACAGACTCACACCAGTGAAGTGATTGTAAGTGTGTATCTTTGTGTCTCTCAGTGAAGAAGCAGCACTTCCTGTAACAGCAGCGAGTTTCCATCAGACCAACAGGAAGTTCAGTCTGAGTTTCATCTTTGACCTTTTCCTCTTTATTCCCTGAAGCTCATGTTGGAGCACTGAGCTACGACATGTTTACATGGATACACACATTATATGTATGTACATGTACATAAGTATATATTATCCCACCACCACCACCACAGCTTTGCACCTGTCAGTCCAACATCAACTTGACTCTGAGATGATGTTGAACAGATTTTTATGGATGAGCAAATGATGATAATCAATGTCAGCAGCTAGAAGCTGAAATGCTCACAGTCACAGTAAATGTGCTGTTTTCTTTGACCATAATAACGTCTGTCAGCTCTGTGCAAACATCACTGCTGCAGGCTCTCAGCATCCTTTTCTAACCACTTCATATTAAAGATGAGGACGTACAGGATGGACCTGCCTGCTGGAGCCCACACAGAGTACTGTTTTTGATTACCAATATTACAGAAAGACTACCAGCCTGAGTCACAATGAATTTACACTAAAGATGGTCAGTTAGTCCCAGATCACCCGCTTCACCTGATATTTAGTACACAGGTGTGTGTGTGTGTGTGTGTGTGTGTGTGTGTGTGTGTGTGTGTGTGTGTGTGTGTGTGTGTGTGTGTGTGTGTGTGTGTGTGTATTTTTTAGACACACATCCCACTGATCCACATGTTGTATAATCTGATGTGACAATTCACACTGTAGGGATAGATGACAATGATGATGATGATGATGATCATCATCATCATTGTCATCATCATCTCCCGGACTGGATCTTCTGCCAGGCGTTCCCAGCGCACCCTCACAATACGTTTAGGTGCGCCAGGTCTGTCCAGCATCTTCCACCACCTGATCCAACTCACCACCACGTGGTGATCAGTTGACAGCTCAGCTCCTCTCTTCACCCGAGTGTCCAGAACATACGGCCGCAGATCTGATGATACGATTACAAAATCGATCATCGACATGCGACCTAGGGTGTCCTGGTGCCGTGCGCACTTATGGACATCCTTATGTTCGAACATGGTGTTCGTTATGGACAAACTGTGGTTTGCACAGAAGTCCAATGACAAAAGACCATTCAAGTTCAGATCGGGCAGGCTGTTCCTCCCAATCACGCCCCTCCAGGTCTCACTATCATTGCCTACGTGAGCGTTGCAGTCTCCCAGCAAGACTAAAGAATCACCAGATGGAACACTCTCCATCACCCCGCCCATCGACCCCAAAAAGGGTGGGTGCTCTGAACTGTCATTCGGCGCATAAGCACAAACAACAGTCAGGACGCGTTCCCCATCTGAAGGCACAGGGAAACAACACTCTCTTCCACTGGTGAAAACTCCGATGTTGCTCAGATTCTACCACTGAGTCATAAAAAGTCTTTAGCAGAATCCTGCAGTCACTGAAGGACCTCAGTCTCCTCAGCAGGTGGAGTCGACTCTGGCCGTTCTTGTTTGTTGTCCAATCCAGCTTGTTCTTGAGGTGAACACCCAGGTACTTTTAAGAGACCACGGTCTCCATGTCTTTTCCCCAGATGTTCATCGGTGCTGTAGGGGGTGACTATGACCATCTCCTTCATCTTGCTGGCATTGATTTGGAGGGTGCTAGTCTCACGGCAGCCAACAAAATCACAGATGACCCCCCTGTATTCCTTGTCGTACCCATCTGATAAGCATATGATGATGGCCATGTCATCGGAGAACTTCTGTAGGTGGCAGTGGTCTGAGTTGTCTGAAGTGTACAGACTGAAGAGAAAGGGTGAGAGGACTGTGCCCTGTGGTGCCCCCGTGCTGCAGACTACCACATCAGACACACAGTCATGGCACCTCACATACTGTGGTCTGTTGGTGAGTTAGTGAGCAGTGCAGGCTGGATGGTAATGAAAGCACTGGAGAAGTCAAAGAACATGACCCTCACAGTGTTCCTCGCCTGTTCTAGGTAAGAGAGGGATCTGTGCAGCAGGTAGATGATGGCGTCGTCCACCCCGATGCCGGGCTGGTAGGTGAACTGCAGGGGATCCAGCGCTGAGCTCAGCAGAGGCTGAAGGTGGTGCAGGATGAGCCTCTTCATGGTCTTCATCAGATGAGAAGTCAGGGCCGCTGGTCTGTAGTGGTTGGACTCCCTGGGATGTGCGATCTTTAGAACTGGAACTACGCAGGAAGCCTTCCACAGTTCAAGAACCCTCTCCACTTTCAGATTCAGGTTGAAGATATGCAGGACCACCTGACAGAGCTGGTCTGCACAGTCCCTGAACAGTCTGGAGCTGATTCCATCCGGACCTGCTGCCTTCCGGATCTTGTCTTCCTGAGCTGACTTCTCATCTGATCAGCTGTGAGGCTGGGTTGGGGTGGAAGATGGGGCTGGCTCTTTTGTGGGTGGGGGTGAGGAGAGTGCAGGCAGCAATAGCACTGCACCAGGAGAGAGGTGGACAGCATACAGAGGGTGTTAGATGGGAGCTGAGGGGTGGGGGAGGTGGTTAACAGTCCAGAGTCAAATATATTGAAAAACAGATTTAGGTCTTTAGTCCACCCCCCGTCAGCAGACACTGTGGCTCCTCCATTGTCCTCAAAGTGGCCAGAGCTTTTAGTCATGTTTCTCCAGACTTCTCTGACTTTTTGTTGGAGATGTTCCTCCATCTTCCTCCTGAAGCTCTCTTTGTTTCTCCTGATATTGTATTTAATGTCCTTTTGCACTCTCCTCAGTTCCTCCTTGTCTCCAGATTTGAAGGCCCTCTTCTTTTCATTCAGCGGAGCCTTCAGCTCTGGGGTCACCCACAGTTTATTGCTGGGGAAGCCACGTACCTTCTTGTTTGGCACAGTGTTCTCCACACAGAAGTTCATGTAATCTGTGATGCAGTGGGTGAGGGTGTCGATGTCCTCTCCGTGAGGCCTGCAGAGTTCCTGCCAGTCTGTACATTCAAAACAGTCCCTCAGGGCCTTACTGCTGTCCTCAGACCACAGCCTTGTTACCTTCTTGGTGGGGGGTTTCCTCCTAACAATGGGGATTTAGGTGGGGTGGAGAATGACCAGATTGTGGTCAAGTGGGGATAGAGGTGATGAGCTGTAAGCCTCCTTTGTGTTGGCAAACAGCAGGTCTGTAGTTTTATTGTTCCTTGTGTGGCAGTCAACATACTGGGTGAAGTTAGGAAGAGTGGAAGATGGTGAGGTATGGTTGAAGTCCCCAGAGATGATAATCAGGAACTGTGGATGTGCTGTCTGTAACTGAGAAACAGTGGTGTGAATGTCCTTACAGGCTGCCGTAGCATCGGCTAAAGCCGGGACGTAAACAATTAACACAGTTACATGTGAAAACTCCAGATCAAGGTGGTATGGCCGAATTCTAACCGCTAACAGTTCAATGTCTGTGATCTGGAGCATGATGATGATGATGAGGACGATGATGATGACGATGATGATAATGATAATGATAATGGTAATGGTGGTGTGCTGAAGATGGTATGGCGATGTATGGACAGTGAGCATCAAACAGTCAGTCTGGTCTCAGGTACGATCACAGAGTCCAGCTGCAGCAGAGGAGCAGCTCTCTGACAGTTTACCTCCATGTCTGGATGAGTCCTGCTGCTTTATGCTTCATAAAACTCCTCAGAGCTTCATAATGACCTGATACCTTCCCCTCTGAATCTAACCAGGAAACAAAGAAAGCACCAACTTTGATGAGTCACCCCCCCGACACACACACACACACACACACACACACACACACACACACACACACAAAGTTCTTTTTGCTTGTCTCCAAAACATGGGGTTAAGGTTCAGGTTGAGGGTTGGGGTCATCACTAACAGTGACTCAGGGGGAGGTGGGGGCCCTTTGTGTATGTGGAAATGAATCTCTTCATGTTCAGGTAAATGATCAAAGGATCAAATTCACATTTTGTGTATCTTTCACAAACTGCTGCTGAGGCTCAGATGGAGAAACAGGTGATGATGAAACTCTGAGAGTCCTAATTTGACCAATCAGAGTCAGAGCTGAAGCTGTAGGTACTTAATTCATATTTCTGTCTTCAGGTCCTGCTGAGGTCACCTATGGTCAGGTGGTCTTCAAGAATAAGAAGGAAGGTGGCAGGAGGACAGGTAACCATGACAACCACTCCTGGAATAATTCATCACCAAATTCAAAATAATTTCAACAACTTCACGTTATAGTTCCTCCATGAGCCTGTAGGGGGAGCTAGAGACATGACTGAACTCACAAAGATTAAAACAGTGGTGTTGCATACAGACACACAGGAGCTGTGTCCAAGTTCAGGGTCTACATCCTCGACAGACCCGGCGCATGTAGGCCTGGTCCTTAATAGTCTACGTAGACTGCAAAGGCCAGAAGTGAGTGGCCATGAAACTGGATGGTCTATCCTTCATATCTGCGTCGCCTACAATGCGAAGCACAGCATTTTTTGAAATAAAGCGATAACTTGATAAAAGAGTTATTTGAGATATTTGAGGTTTACACATTTACATTCTCGCCTGAAAACATCTTAAAAGTTTATTTTGTGTCACAGAAACAGTCATTTTTCAAAATATTTGCCATGGTTGAGTTTTGATGCGCAATGAATCATGGGATATGGTAGGCCACGAAGATACACCGGACCCATCCTCCAAATTCGAGAAAAGGACACATTCGTTGACCCTATTTGGAGGAGTCTTTGAATTTAGACAGTCTTCATTGCCTCGCTGTGACGTAATCAGCCTACAAATGCGGCCTTCAAAGGACGCGGCCTCTGAATTTGGACACAGCTACAGTCTAATGCTTTAACTGTGTGTTACAGAGCAGTCGGGTGATGGCGATGTGGTGTATTCCTCATTGGGAGCAGGTAACATTTACATACGTGTGTAATTTCCAAAAATGAACCACTGTTGGTCTGGGTAGATCTGTCCATGACTGACATTATTGTGTGTGTGTGTGTGTGAAGGTCAGAGGTGAACAGCAGGAATCAGTGATGTTTGTCTCTGACAGGAAACTGAGGTCACACTCAGCCTGATGGAGGAGCTTCACACCACCACGCTGATCCACGCTCCTCCTAAATTCTGATGGATGTCTTATTGCAGCTCCTGCTGTAGGCTTGTGTCATTGTTACTTCTGAACAAGAAACAAAACCACAAACAAGAACTGAATATGACGTGAAGTCCTCTTCCTCTTTCTCCTCATCCTTCCCTCCCTACCTGTCCTCCCACCACCCCTTTCTCTTTCCCTCCCCCTCTCTCCTCCCTCTCTGTTTCACACTCACCCTTCTCTCCACCAGGCCTCATTCATCTCTCTCTGCTCTCCTCACCTTTGATTTGAACATTCAAACAGTCAAAGTATAAAGTTTTTAGAACTTTGTACAATTACTTAAAGCATCAAAAGTTGTTCTTCATTTATCTCAATTGCACAGCAGAGTGATACAAAGAAGTGACACTTTTCAAACTGAGAGTTTCTGGTTTATGTATTTCTGAAACAGTCAGTCATATCTGCCAGAATCTGAGGAAAAAATGTTGCCTCCCCCCTTGTTCTAGTTATCTCTGCATCCACACAGAGAAGTACTCCAAGTACTCCAAGTACTTATTCTGAAGCATTATCTGAATAACCTTTAACTTCTATGGTCACTAGCACATAGAAACCGCAAGTACAGAATCTCCAACATCTGATATTTTAAAAGAAATCCTCACAAAATAATATTTATAACTTTTATTTCCATCACTCCATGCATGCATGGGTTTGAATTTTCAGTTAAAAAGACTAAAATGTTTTTTTCAAGGAAAATAGTTGGTGACAAAATCAAGCTGAAAATTATATGGATGAGAGTTGAAAACAGTAAAGGTATTTTGAGTTGTGGTTTGATGAAAGAGTGACTGTCCTAATAACAGTATGTGTTGAGGTGTTGACAGTGACAGACAGGATGTCTCTGACAGCCGTAGACACTGACTCAGTCAGGTCAGTGTTAGATTTTATACATAAAGCTGAACTCACTCAGATGATATAAAATACTTCATTTTTCCCATATTTGGGAATTCCTTTGTTACATCAGCTGAAATGATGATGAACAAAGATGAAAGAAGATCGGATCATGGTGTATTGTATGTATGTGAGGTTTGATCCTGATTATCAGCTGTTTTGTCTGCATTGTTTACAGTGTTGTGTTGAACACTGTAAACTTCTCCCACTCAGGCCGTCCACATGGACATGAGCAGTTTGAGACACAGAATTTTTTCGGTGCTTTCAGCCTTTCAGCCACACGTGAACAGCTTTTGAAAAACTCCATCCAGGCTGCAGAATTTCACACAATGTCAAACATGTGCAACTTTCTCCTTTGCTGATGTCACATGTTGCACTGTGTCACTGTTTGTAGGCTTCTGACTGACCAATATTTCAGTACAGTTAGGGTTGATTTAATATCTGTTGCTTTGGCATGCTCTGGACCATACTTGGCACGACAAATATTTTTCAAAACTAAATTATAAAGTCTCAGTTTAAAAAAATACCCCTGTATGTGTGTAACTGATGAGGAGGACAGGTACAGTAACAACTAAAATAGCAGATTATTATCAGGTACATGTTGTGCTGTTGATGTGTATTAAACTTTCATCTTCACTGTAATAGATTACATATGATAGAAAAAATGAAATGAAGGCTCATCTTTGTAAGAATATGGAACATTCAGCTGTAAAGGCCCCTGTGAGAAGGTCACTGTTAGCCACACTTTACCCATTTAAACTGATAAACTTGGGTATGACAGCAGGTTAGATGATGGTACAATCTACAGAGTCATTGCACAGCTTTAATTCTTTCCTTGCTGCATCTTCTTGACACAGTCATGGTAACAGCTGAGGGACTTCATACTGACATACTTCTGCTGCAATAACTCAACAAGTTGTTTTTGTTTTTTCCTTCTTGCATTTGTTGGAATAAACATTTCGTGTCACACATTTTGCCTCCATCTAATTCCATTTGTATTTATGTTTTCACTGTGGGCCTGAGATGTGTACTAATCTAAAACTACAAGAAATGCCTTACAGCTGTGCTAAGCACACAGTGGGTTTCTCCACCAAGTACAGTAATAAATCATGTTTTTCCCATTTTCACTCAGTGACTATTTCTCAACATTAAAATTAAACCACCATAAAAAATGAGAGACTTTTCATTTTTTTGTAAGTGAGCAAACTTAGAAATTCAGCAGGAAGTCAAATAATTATTCCTAATTATTCCTCCACTGTAAGACTCATAGTGATTTTTGCCGGTTCGTCCTGTGAACTGAGCCATTCGCCCAGAAAACTGTGCCTGAACTCTCTGACACACACACACACACACACACACACACACACACACACACACACACACACACACACACACACACACACACACACACACACATATTTAGAAGAAGAACTGAGTAAAGTGATGCTGTCCCAGAGAAATGTGGTACTGGATGTTTTCAGGACGAAATCCCACTATGACACATGTACGTCTCACACTGTGTCTTTGATTCCTTCAGAGGGGGCAAAAGTACAGATGTTCTATACTTCAGTAAAAGTACAGATATTTGTGTTAAAAATACTCTATTAAAGTTGAAGTACTGATTCAACTTTTTTACTAACGTAAAAGTGAAAAAGTACAGGCTCTGAAATGTACTCAAAGTGAGGAAGTAGAAACTGTTCTTTGGAGGATGTTTAAACTGAAACTCGTGCTATAGTCATATAGTAAAAGAACAACATTAATACATGCAAATACAAACTTTTTGGCTGCATAATCTGTGCTGTATTCACACTGGATAAAATAAAATATTGTAAAAGGAGAGATGAGGGACTAGAAAGAGAGCTTATTTTTCCCATATTGGCTTCTCTTCATTGGGTCCCTGTTAAATCTAGAATAGAATTTAAAATCCTTCTATTATATATATATATATATATATATATATATATATATATATATATATATATATATATATATATATATATATATATATATATATATATATATATATATATATATATATATATTAGGGGTGGGACTCGATTAGAAAAATTAATTATTAATAATTAATAATTCGCTCAGCTGTATTCCTTGATGCTGAATTGTGTTATGATTTTTTTAACAGCTTATTTTGAATTAAAGACTTAAATTAAACCACAAAAAGGAGAAAAAGTTCGTTCTCCGTTTAACCAGCTGCTTTTACACAGCTGTGCTTCACACTCACGGTTGCTAGGCGACATGAGCTACAGAGGTGAGGGCAGGTGACGCTGATATGAAGGCTAGCCGCTCACTTCTGGCCTTTGCTGTCTTCGTGGGCTGTGAAGGGGTCGGGGCCGGGTCCTTCGAAGGATGCGGCCCCTGAATCTGGACATTGTGCATCGACATAATCTGTATGCCTGGAACTCGTGCACCGAGAAACGTTCCACGGTGCAAAGTGCGATTAAAATGCGTTAAAAATTTTAATTTGTTATTTTCCCCGTAATCAATTAATCGAAATTAACGCATTAAAGTCCCACTACTAATATATATGTGTGTGTGTGTGTGTGTGTGTGTGTGTGTGTGTGTGTGTGTGTGTGTGTGTGTGTGTGTGTGTGTATAATGTACTTTTTCTGGCAATTTTCACAGACTCATGATTCAAATGTATTATTTTACCGAACATATTTGATTTTATAGGAAGAGCTCTACATGTTCTCTATAGGATACTCTTGTTAATGTTTCTTGTTTCTTTTATTTATTCATTCATGTTGATTATTGTCCACAAAATATGACCTCCAGGTCTGACAGGTAGGAAGGAAAGAGTAAGAGCAGAAGAGAGAGTGAGAAAAAAGAAAGGAGGGAAGAAAGCAGAAGAAATAAGGGGGCAAATCCGGCAACACACTCTGATAGCAACAACCAGTAGGGGGCGGTATGGAGGGGTAACTCCTGGGTGACATGTCCCACAGGGGCCAAGGCTCAGTAACCCACAGGCCCAGGCCCAACTGTACACATGCACGCACTCCAAAACACACAAGTCACATACTCATACACAGAAACACAAATATATACCAGTTGCACACTCATGCACACACAGACAGACCCTAAATGGACACAGAGTGTGGATGAGCAGTTATCAGCTCAGAGCCAGCAGCAACCCGGGGAAGCAGCTGACCCAGTCCCGAACCACTAGCCAGATCCCACCCCAGTCAGGGTGCAGGAAACTGTGGTGTGGGAGGACCCATCGATTTCTCCTCCCAACCAGTGTGTTGGGCGTATGTCCTGGTGTGTGTGAGTGTATGTAGTGGGAAGAATGATTATGACTGTGTGAAAGCTCCAATGCTGTTAAAATTGGAGGTACACAAACATGAGCACTGACCATCAGCACACATCCACCCCCAGGTGTTAAATTTCTCAGATGTAAATAAAACTGAGGAGCAGGCACCAGTGAAGAGACAAGTAGGGCCACCTCAGCAGCTCCACCCATCAACCACTGTGTGACACACCTGCCCCCCGAAGGCCCTGTGTGTCTATGACATGTTGTGACAAATATTTAAAAGTAAACTCCAGTGAATTAATTAATAAACAGTGGCTGAGGCAAATAATAGACAATTAAATACATTACACAGAGATCTGCGGCCGTATGTTCTGGACACTCGGGTGAAGAGAGGAGCTGAGCTGTCAACTGATCACCACCTGGTGGTGAGTTGAATCAGGTGGCGGGGGAAGATGCGGGACAGACCTGGTGCACCTAAACGTATTGTGAGGGTGTGCTGGGAACGCCTGGCAGAAGCCCCAGTCCGGGAGATCTTCAACTCCCACCTCCGGCAGAATTTTGACAGCATTCCGAGGGAGGCTGAGGTTATTGAGTCTGAATGGACCATGTTCCGCACCTCCATTGTTGAGGCTGCTACTCAGAGCTGTGGCTGCAAGGTGGTTGGTGCCTGTCATGGTGGTAACCCCCGAACCAGATGGTGGTCACCGGAGGTGAAGGGAACCATCAAGATGAACAAAGAGTCCAATCGGGCTTGGTTAGCCTGTGGGACTCTGGAGGCAGCTGACAGGTATTGGCAGGCCAAGCGGAATGCAGCTCGGGCAGTGGCCGAAGCAAAAACTCGGGTGTAGGAGGAGTTTGATGAGGCAATGGAAAAAGACTTTTGGACGGCATCGAAGCGATTCTGGCAAACCATCAGGTGACTCAGGAGGGGAAAGCAGTGCTCCACTCACACGATTTATAGTGCGGGTGGGGTGCTGCTGACTTCAACCGAGGCTATAGTCGGACGGTGGAAGGAATACTTCGAGGACCTCCTGAATCCCACTGACAAGCCTTCTATAGTGGAAGAAGAGTCTGGGGACGAGGGAGATGACTTGGCCATCACTGGGGGTGAGGTCACTGAGGCAGTTAAACAACTCCTTGGTGGCAAGGCCCCTGGGGTGGACGAGATTTGCCCTGAGTTCCTGAAGGCTCTGGATGTTGTACAGCTGTCTTGGTTGACACGGCTCTGCAACATCGCGTGGAGATCTGGGGCAGTGCCATTGGATTGGCAGACTGGGGTGGTGGTCCCCATCTTTAAGAAGGGAGACCGGAGCGTGTGCTCCAACTTTCGGGGGATCACACTCCTCAGCCTCCCCGGTAAGGTCTATGCCAGGGTGCTGAAAAGGAGGGGCCGTCCGTTAGTCGAAACTCGGATACAGGAGGAACAATGCGGTTTTCGTCCTGGTCGCGGAACGCTGGATCAGCTCTTTATCCTCTCAAGGATATTTGAGTGTGCGTGGGAGTTTTATCAGCCAGTCTACATGTGCTTTGTGGACTTGGAGAAGGCATTCGACCGTGTTCCTCAGGGTGTCCTTTGGGAGGTCCTGCGGGAGTATGGGGTGTCTGGCCTGTTGTTGCAGGCCATTCAGTCTTTGTACAACCGCAGTGAGAGCTTGGTCCATATAGCTGGTAATAAGTCGGATTTGTTTCCTGTGGGTGTTGGACTCCATCAGGGCTGCCCTTTGTCACCGATTCTGTTCATAATTTTTATGGACAGAATTTCTAGGCGTAGCCAGACGGCGGAAGGCTTCTTCCTTGGTGACCTCAGAGTCTCATCTCTGCTCTGTGGATGATGCAGTCCTGTTGGCTTCATCAGTTGGTGGTCTCCAGATTGCAGTGGAATGGTTTGCAGTTGAGTGTGAAGCGGCTGGTATGAGAATCAGAACCTCTAAGTTTGAGGCCATGGTCCTCACTTGGGGTCCCCCCAGATGACCTGGTGGAGGTGGCTGTGCAGAGGGAAGCCTGGGCTTCTCTGCTTAGGCTTCTGCCCCGCGACCCGGCCCCGGATAAGCGGAAGAGAATGGATGGATGGATGGATGGATGGATGGATGGATGGATGGAGGGAGGGACGGACGGACGGACGGACCGACGGACCGACGGACCGACAACAAACTGAGAATCACTCACCCCTGTTGTGATGAAGTGCTTCGAGAGGCTGGTTAAGGACTACATCACCTCCAAACTTCCTCCCAAATTCTACCCGAACCAGTTTGCTTATCGCCCAAATCACTCAGTGGATGATGCTGTATCATCTGTATTGCACCTGAGCTTAGAACATCTGGAAGAAAAGAATACACATGTGTGCATGGTGTTTCTGGACTTTAGCTCTGCTTTCAATACCATCATCCCTCAACACCTGATATGCAAACTGTCCTCCCTTGGCTTCAGCACCCACCTGTGTAACTGGCTGTTGGATTTCCTAACAAACAAACTTCAGTCGGTGAGGGTGGGTGACACCGTCTCCAATGTCATCTCTCTGAGCACTGGCTCCCCTCAGGGCTGCATCCTGAGCCCGCTGCTCTTCACCTTGTTGACCCATGACTGCTGTGCTAGGTCTGCTAACAATCACACTGTGAAGTTTGTTGACGACACAACAGTTGTGGGTCTAATCCAGAATGACAACGACCTGAATTACAGGGATGAGGTGAACCATCTGGTCAAATGGTGTGAGATCAGCAACCTGGCCTTGAACGTCAAGAAAACCAAAGAGCTCATTATCGACTTCAGGAGGAGCAAACTCATCCACACACCACTCCTTATCAATGACACAGCAGTGGAGATTGTCAGGAAAACGAAGTTCCTGGGGGTACAGTTAACAAACACTCTGACCTGGACTTCTCACATTGAAGCTCTGGTTAAAAGAGCCCAGCAGCGCATGCTTTTCCTGAGACAGATGAAAAGAGCACACCTCTCCCTCCGATTCTCACCATCTTCTACAGGGGCACCACAGAGAGCGTGCTGTGCAGTGGTATCTCAGTCTGGGCAGGAGCCTGCAGCGCCTCTGATTGGAGGCACTTACAGAGGGTGGTGAAGACAGCGGAGCGAAGAATAGGAATCTCACTTCCACCCATTCAGGTCACGGCAACGAGTCACTGTCTGAACAGAGCTCAAAACATCTACAAAGACCCCTCCCACCCTTACAACGGACTGTTTTGTTACTGGCCTCTGGAAAGAGGCTCCGGATGCAGAACAGCCAGATTCAGAAACAGCTTTTTTCCATATGCCATAAGATTGCTGAACACTAGATAAATGCTGCTTATTTCTCTTAACTACCTCATACAACTTACTTTGTGAAATATGTTGTTGCTGTGAACTTGCTGCTACTGTATATATTGTTCATATTTATCTATCTATCTATCTATCTATCTATCTATCTATCTATATCTATCTATCTATCTATCTATCTATCTATCTATCTATCTATCTATCTATCTCTATCTATCTATCTCTATCTATCTATCTACAAACAGATAAGACAGCAAAAAAAAGAACTTGGTAGAAGGAACTCCAAAACACTGAATCATGACATCTTCCTGTTAAAAGGGAGTTTTTCCTTCCCACTATTGCCAAGCGATTGCTAACAGGGTGCCCTCTGATTGTTGGTGTCTTTGTTTTTTTTTCCTGCTGATATGGAGAGTGTTACCCTGACACATCGAGACACAGCAGGAATAAACAATAAAGGGAAACAGAATAGAGAAACAAACCTTTGCAGTCCTGTCTAATATTTCTACATCACATC